>JAJHZJ010000152.1:2414985-2612485 GCA_023548195.1 Bettongia penicillata ogilbyi
AAGGAAGGGGTGTGATAGAAGGGAGGGTAGATTGGAGGAAAGGGTAATCAGAATGCATGGTGTTTTGGTGGGAGGGGAGAGAAGGGGAGAAAATTTTGAACTCAAAATTTTGTGGAAATGAATGTCGAAATCTAAAAATAAATACATAAACATATAAAAAAAATAGTTATATACTTTGAGAGCAGAGAAGGGTTTGTTTTGTTTTTATATCCCCCAGTGTAGTGGTTCAGAGAACATTGTCAGAGACCTTATCAAGGAATCCCCAAGGTCATAACTAAGAATTTATTTTCCAACACAGTAAAAATGGATAAATATAACCCATGTAAATAAAATTTCTGAGGGCAGTCTCAATGGTTTTTTCAAAGGGTAAAGGGAGCCTGAGACCAAAATGTTTGAAAGCTGCTACATTAGCATAATATCTTTAAAATAGCAGAATAGTAGGCATGTAAGAAACTTCTTTTGGGGTTAATTTAATTGAATAAAAGAAATTAAATGAGACAACTAAAAATGAATATGAAGCAACAGTATGGCACTGAAAAAATAGTTTTAGTAGCATTAAACCCAGAATGAATTAAAACTTGGGATCAATGTTAAGCACATCTACAAGACATTTATTGAGAGTAAGAGGAAGAAACAAAAAGAGACAGAAAAACTAGGTGGGGTGGAGGGAATGATTATAATGATTAGTGAAGAAAAGGAAAACAACTAAAAGCTATTTTGCTTTTTTATTTCTCTACTAAGATGAACAATCCTCTGATTATGAAGCATATGATGACAATATTTAACAGACTTTTAAAAATCATGAACTAGAAAAAATAGTTAATAAAAATTGAAATACAATTTACATGTTTGTTGTCCTTTTGTTCTCGAAGAGGACCAAAAGGATGTGAAGTTTCAAGGTGTACAACTGTGGCTGATCAGACCAATACAAGCTTGGTATGCTCTACCACAGACTGGGCACAGATAGTCCATGTGAACATTTGGGATGGTTACACCAAATTTGCACATCCTACATTTCCTTTGTGCTGATTCAATTATGCTTTGCTCATAGAGAATAGCACCCTTTCTGATGTGGGTATGCCATACTGAGAGGTCCTGTGCCAGTGTCTTCCATGTTCCACAATCAAATCCAAAGTTCTTGAGAGAGACCTTGAGAGTGTCCTTATATTGATTCTTCTGACCACCATGTGATTGCCTGCCCCATGCGAGTTCTCCATAAAATAGTCTTTTTGGCAAGTGTACATTTTGCATTTGAACAACATGACTAACCCATCAGAGCTGCACTCTCTGAAGCACAGTTCGAATGCTTGGCAGTTAGTTCAAGCAAGGACCTCAGTGTCTGGTACATTATCCTGCCAGGTGATCTTCAGAATCTTCCTAAGACAGTTGAAATGGAAGCAATTCAGTTTCCTGGCATGGTTCTGGGAGACTGTCCAGACTGTCCTGTTTTGCAAGCATACAACAATGAGGTCAGCACAATGACTCTGTAGACCTTCAGTTTGGTAGTCAATCTAAGACCTCTTCTCTCCCATACTTTTCTTTGGAGTTTACCAAGCTCTGGCAATGTGTACATCAACCTCATTGTTGATGTGTACCTCCCTGGAAAGTACACTACCAAGGTAAGTGAACTTATCCACAGCATTCAAAATTTCTCCATTTGTTTCAACCTATGATTCCACGTATGGATGGTGTTCTGGTGACTGATGGAGAACCTGTGTTTTCTTGGTGTTGATTATACAGCCAAAATTATCACAGGCAGAGGAGAATTGAGCCATACTTCGTTGCATCTCAGATTCAGAGGCTGCATTGAGTGCACAATCATCTGCAAACAGAAAATCATGCACCAACACTTCCTCCACTCTGGTCTTGGCTTCTAGCCTTTTCAAACTGAAGAACTTACTATCAGTCTGGTAGTTGACCTTGATACTGTGTTCATCCTCATTGAAAGCATTTGTCAACATGGCTGAAAACACCATGATATAAAGCATGGGAGCAAGGACACAGCCCTGTTTCACTATTTACAGTAGTAAATAAACATAATAACCTAATATTGACAAACATAAAGACTTAAGTTTGGGGATAAGAATTTGTTATTTGGTAAATATTATTGGGAAAACTGGAAAGCAGTCTGGAAGCAACAGGGCATACACCAGTATCTTACATCATTTGTCAAGATGTGTGTGTTCGTCCTTCATTGCCAAAGAAGACCATGCCATCAGAGAAATAATGACATGACTTACACTTGACTTTGTTTTGAGTGAGTGAGGGCTGTGCAGGTCACCAGCCTCACTTCTGAATCTAGTGACCAGATGGATGACTGGAGATGACCCAGGAAGAGGCAGTTGGGGTTAAGTGACTTGCCCAAGGTCACCCAGCTAGTGAGTGTCAAGTGTCTGAGATGAGATTTGAACTCTGGTCCTCCTGACTTTTGCACTGGTGCTCTATCCACTGCACCACCTAGCTGCCCCATTTATCAAGATAAGATCAAAATGGATACATGACCTGCATATAAAGAAAGATATTACAAGAAAATTTGAAAAACATGGAATATGTTGCCTATCAGGCTTATAGATAGGCAAACTATTTATGAATAAATCAGAAAGAGAGCAGTGTGAGGTGCAAAATGGATAATTTTGATTATATTAAATTAAAAAGAAATATACATATAAAATAAATGTAGCCAAGATCAGAAGGAAAGCAGAAAATTGGGAATATTTTTAAAAGACAGATTCTCATATAAAGGTCTTATATCTCAAATATATAAATAACTTTGTAAAATGGATAAGAATATGAGTCATTCCCCAATTGGTAAACAGTCAAAGGATATGAACAGGTAGTTTTCCAATGAAGAAATCAAATGAATTTATAGACATATGATAAAATGCTCAAAATCATTACTGATTAGAGAAATAAAAATTAAAACAACTTTGAGATATCATTTTACAACCTATCAGATTGGCTAAAACGATTGAAAGAGAAAGCAACAAATGTTGGAGGGGATGTGTAAAAATTGGAACACTAATTCACTGTTGTTGGAATTGCGAACTAATCCAACCATTTTGGAGAGTAATCTGCAATTATACCCAAAGAGTTATGCCTATACCCTTTGACAATACCACTGGTAGTTCTACTTCCCAAGACGGTTAGGGAAAGAGGAAAAGAACCTATATGTTCTAAAATATTTATAGCAGTTTTCTTTGTGGTGACAAAGAACTGGAAATTGTGGGGATGCCCATTAATTGTGGAATTGCTGAATAAGTTGTGGTATATAATTGTGATAGAATGCTACTGTGCTATAAAAATGACAAACTTCATGATCTTAGGAAAACATGAAGAGCCTTGCATAAAATAATGAAAAGCATAATGAACAGAACAGAGAATATTGTATACAGTAACAATAATATTGTTTTAACAACAACTTTGAGTAAGTCATTTGGACTATTACAAATTCTCAAATTGACTACAAAGGTCATATGAGGAAGATACTATCTAAATTCAGAGGGGAAAAAACTGATAGATGTATGGAATGGTTTTACATACATATTGACACATTATATATGAATATATATGTATGTATATGTCACATATTTATGTGACAAACATTTATGTCTAATGGTAGCTATCCCTAGAGCAGGGGTGGTGGAGGAAAGAAAAAGGGAAAAAAAGTTACATGATAGCTATTATATATTTAAAAGGCATAGCAAGTTGAACATAATGGACTTTGCAATTTCATGTACAATATTTTTATTCTATTATGTTGTTGTTTTATTTCTTAAATTCATAATAAATGATTAAAAATTTCTTTAAAAATTAAAAAAACCCACAAAATTAAAATGAGATATACACTCATTATGGGTATGTTGCAAGCCACAGTCCTGGTTCTTCTTGCCATGGATTCAGTTTTATCTCAATTAAGATGGTTTCCAGATGTATACATATATGTGTATGTATAGGCACACACACACACTAGCTTCCTACTATGCATTTATACAAGGTCAATGAGGCACCCTCCACTCAAATGCTTCAAACATAGCTCGTTTTCTTTTTTAGTAAAACTCACTTTACACTTCTGAATTACTATCAAGGGTACTTTCTAGTTACCCAGGTTTGCAATACCAGTCTCATACTTGGTTCCTCATCCATACTCAAACTACAAATAAAATGTATTATCAAGTCATGTTATTTCTGTTTCTACATCTTTCTCATTTTAGAGGTAGCTAGATAACACAGTGAGAGAGCTTTGGATCTGGTGTTTAAATCCAGCTTCAGACACTAATTAGCTATGTGAGGCTGGGTAAGTCATTTGACCACTGTCTACCTCAGTTTCTTTATC
Organism: Bettongia penicillata ogilbyi; assembly: GCA_023548195.1. Lineage (NCBI taxonomy): Eukaryota > Metazoa > Chordata > Mammalia > Diprotodontia > Potoroidae > Bettongia > Bettongia penicillata. Next base: position 2,419,319 of record JAJHZJ010000152.1, read on the forward strand.
AGCAAAAGGAATATATTACCACCTATATACCATGGTTTTTGTGATGATAAAATGAGATGATATTTATAGAATGTTTTGTAATCTGTAAATTGCTACCTTATTGTTAGCTACTGTTATTGTTTGAACACCTAGGTGGAGCAGTGGATGGAGTAGCAGCCCTGGAGTCAGTAGGACTTGAGTTCAAATCCAGCCACAAACATTTACTAGCTGTGTGACCCTGGGAAAGTCACTTAATCCTGTTTGCGTCAGTTTCCACATCTGCAAAATGAGCTGGAGAAGAAAATGGCAAACCACTCCAGGATCTTGGCCAAGACAACCTCAAGTGGAATTATGAAGAGTCAGATATCACTGAAATGACTAAACAAAAACAAGTTATTATTTTCATTACCATAATTATCACTAGTATCATCTGTTCCCTTATCTCTACTTTGCATTACCAACACCCAAATTATGACCCTTACCCTGATTCATCAAGACAACTACAATAGTCTCTTATCTGGCCTCTCTACATCACATCTTCCTTTTCATCCTACACATAGATGCCTGTGTTTTTTTTCTAAAGCACTGGCATGATCATGTCATTCCCTCTTCAATAAACTCTAGTGGCTCCTTAGTACCTCAAGGATCCAATATGAACTTATGTATTTGGCATTTAAAACTCTTCAGAAACTGAATCTTCCCTTCTTTAATAGTATTCTTACAAATAACTCATGGCCACAATTCTACAAGTCCAGTCATAATGGTCTGCTTGTTGTTCCTATACACCGTGATCCATCTCCGATTTTCATGCTTTTTCACTGGCTGTCCCCCATGCCTGGGATACTCTACCTCCTCAGTTCCACATCTTGGAGTCCCTAGTTTCTTTCAAAACCCAGGTCAATCACCACCTTACGCAAGTGATCTTTTCTGGTTTTCCAAATATTCATGCCTTTCTCTCTAAGACTTCTTGTTTCTACTCTGTATGTACCTTGTTTCTATCTATATCTGCGTAAGGTGTCCCCCCATTAGAATGTAAGGTGCTGTATCAGTAAGCACTCCAACATACACACAGGGGCCTGCTATCCCAGGTTCCTAGATCTGCATTTATAAGAGGAAAGGCAACTTTTGAGGAGTCAACAATTAGTTCAACCAAATGCTTCCAGACATACATTTTTACCTTTTACCTTTCCAAAGCTACCAAGCCTCTTATCTATTCAACAAGCATAGAAAATACAGAGAAATGAAAACCAACAGATAGGGTTCTATTACCTGAATCAAAACAATATTGCTATACCCTTTACATACATCCCTGGATCTAGAGAGCCGTTATATATAAGCAGTCAGGGGTCTGAACATACGGCCACTCAGGGTCTCAGTCAGGTAATCACAAGATCCTTCTCATAAGCATACCCCCAAAGTAAAAGACTAACCTCCTAGTATATATAATGAAGACTCAGCTCCTGATTGGTTCAGAGTCAGTAGAGATGAAAGCTACATGACAGCACAGCTGTGAATTATCAGAGTTCAAAGGAGATAGAAACATCAGGTGCTCACAATTTAGCTTGAGCCGGGAAACAATCCCAACAAATAAATCCCACTTTGCTTGCTTTTTACTTGAGTTCAATGAACAGAATACTTCCCAAGATGTGGGAACCCAAGGATATGATGAATGAATGATATCAGTGTCTTTGGAAGAAATTTTTAGAGTAAAGATATACCACAGAATATGATGGCCAAATGAGATTGCAACTTAAAAAAAAGGAAAGAAATTGGATTCTTCAAATGATGGGCAAGTGTATTTGGCTTAGGTTCCTGACAGAATTCCAGAAAGGAATTATGGAGATGTATTATGAGCCCTTAATCAGGCAGGTTGTGGTCAGTTCAGGCCAGATTTGGTTCATTGAGAAATTTTGTCACACTAATCCCATTTTTCTTGCTGACAGGTAGCTAGACAGACTTAGGAAATGCCATATGCACAGCATATTGGGAATTAGCAAGGCTGATTGATAATTGATGAAAATAATATTGATTGATGATTAGAAAGTTATATGAATTTGAGTTGATTGAATGAACCTAAAGAGCAATCATTAATGGGTTATCTTAAAACAAAATTTCTATTGGAGGCCACAAGATTCTGATATTATCCTATATTCTGTTTGCTATTTTATGTTTTTAATTTTATGTTTCTAATTTATTTTTAGTTTTCAACATTCAGTTACACAAGATTTTGAGTTCCAAATTTTCTTCCCATCTCTCCCCTCCCCTCACTCCATTCTGATTACCCCTTCCCCAAATCTGCCCTCCTTTCTATCACATGCCTTCTCTTATTCCCTACCCTTCTATTTTCTTGCAGGGCCAGATAGATTTCTATATCCCATTGCCTGTATGTCTAATTTACTAGTTGCATGTAAAAACAATTTTTAATATTTAATTTTAAAACTTTGAGTTCCACCTTGTCTCCCTTCCTCCCACTCCACCCATTCCCATTGAGAGGGCAAACAATTCAGTATAGGTTATACACATGTAGTCATGCCAAAACACTTCCATGACATATTGTGAAAGACTAACTATATTTTCCTCCATCCTATCTTGCTCCTCATTTATTCTATTCTCTCTTTTGACCCAGACCCTCCTCAAAAGTGTTTACTTCTAATTACCCCCTCCTCCCATTTGCCATCTCTTCTATCAATCCCCCAACTCCCTATATCCCCTTTCCCCCTAATTCCTGTAGGGTAAGATTTTATAAGTATCTGGTATTTGATATAAGATTTCATACCAAATTGAGCGTACATGTTATTCCCTCCTTAAGCCAAATCTGATGAGAGAAAAGTTCTCTCTTTTCCTCTCATCTCCCCCGTCTTGCCCTCCACTGAAAAAGCTTTTTCTTGCCTCTTTCATGTGAGAGATAATCTACTCGATTCTATTTCTCCCTTTCTCTTTCCACTATGTTCCTCTCACCCCCTAATTTTAATTTTTTTAGATATCATCCCTTCATATTCAACTCACCCTGTGTAATCTATCTATTTAATATATATATGCATATATACATATATATATATAAAACAGTTCAACTTTATCAAGTTTCTTATTATTTCTCTTTCCTATTAACCTTTGCATGCTTCTCTTGATTCTTGTATTTGAAAGTCAGTTTTTCTATTTAGCTCTGGTCTTTTCATCAAGAATACTTGAAAGTCCTTTTTCATTAAATGATCAGTTTTTCCCTGAAGTATTATACTCAATTTTACTGGATAGGTGATTTTTGGTTTTAATCCTAGCTCCTTTGACCTCTAGAATATCATATTCGAAGCCCTTCCATCCCTTAATGTAGAAGCTGCTAGATATTATGTTATTCTGATTGTGTTTCCACAACTTGAACCCTTTCCTTCTGGCTGCTTTCAATATTTTCTCCTTGACCTGGGAACTCTGGAATTTGGCTACAATATTCCTAGGAGTTTTCCTTTGGGGATCTCTTTAAGGAGGTGATAGGTGGATTCTTTTAATATATATTTTACCACATGTAAGAACCTCAAACATACTTTTAAGAGAGATGGAGTAGAATTCCAGAAAAAAAAATATCAAAAAAATAACCTATGCTGTATTATCTTATCACAATACACAACTTTACTAGAAAACTAACCTGGTACTACTTGGGAGATTCAAAATATGGGTAAAGAAAAAAAGATACACAACATACTGCTCTCATATTCAGCAGATGAGAAAAAAAAAATATATATATATATATATATACATACCAGGAGAGTTTCCCATCACAGTGAATATGCTCTGAGCTCACTATCCCAGAGCCAGACTGGCCACATTATCCCCTCAGGATTATAAAATATCATGTTTCTTTTCTACTACCATTGATTCAAGCTCCACATTCACTGCATTTTCCCCATTGTTATTGGGCTGGTGAGAACAAACCCACTTTCCCTGAAGCTTTGTTTATAGATATTTTCAAGTCAGTGACTTCTGAGCTTGTGATTGAGTTCCCCTGTCACTGCAGTAGCTTTTTATGATCAGGTTTCTTTTTCCTTTCTTTTTTCTCATTTCTTCAGCCTATTTCTTAAATTAGGTCTTTTGTTAGAGTTGGTCTCTATTTACCTTGGGGTGAGGAGAGGGGATAACTAGCCTGAATTTCTCTTTTATGTCTTTTTTCTGCTTTCACAGCTTAGTCTGGGGGCCTGCAAGTTTTTGGTGCTTCCAATTTGGTGTGACCCACTGCCCCCTTGATCTGTGCTCTTATCCTTATTCTGGGAGGACCCCTGCTCCCTTGCCACCACGGCCACTCTTTCCTTGGTGCCTAATCCTGTACTCAGTGCTAGTGCAAGTTTTCCCTTGAATCTCATTCTGCCCAGGTTTTCAATGCCTTTACCTTCCCTGGGCACAGCTGCTGCTGCTGCCACTGCCACAGACTGGCACTACTTCTGATTCCACTCTGCTAGCCTCTACCCCTGGGTCTTCAAACTTCTCTTTCTGTCTTTCTACGCTGACCTGGTTTAGAAAAATGACTCACTGTGATTTTTCTGGGCTTTTTTTATTCAAAATTTGGTTTGTGGTGTTTTATGTGGTCATTGTAGAAGAAGTTTTGGGTGGAGCTTTTGTACTTGTAATCTGTCATGCCACCATCTTGATTCCACACTAAAAACTCAGCTCCATTTAAGCACTTTTGCATCAATTACCTTTTCAAAGGTATATTTGCTTCAAAAATATGGCAAGAACTGAAATACATTAATTTTCCACAAACTCAGGGGTACATTCTCTCCTACAAACCCTAGTATCTGAGGAATATGAGCTCAAACTTAGTTCAATTCTTACATTGTATCAATCCCACCAAGTCTGTGTTAAAGTGGAGCATTCCAATTAGATAAGTCCTTGTTTTGGCTGCTTCCCTGGAGGAGTAGCATATGTACTCCTGAAGGCCATTCCTTATTCCTGGGGGTACCAGGACTGAATAGGCTACAAAACTCAAGTCCTGGGAAGCCTGGATGCTTGTTCTCCTCATCTTTCAAAACTTATAAGATGAAAGGCTTTAATCCCTTCACAAAGAACAGAAAAGATGTTCATCTTGGTCTCAGTGGGAAGGGTCCATAGCCTGTCCCCTTATACCATTTTTTCTCACCAGATTCCACCAGTGCAGGGGTCCAACTACAAAAAGAATAGTCCAGAGAATACTGGAGAGACTAGAGTAAGGCTAACTCAGGCCTTTTGGAAGTTGCCTTTATCTGTCTACTCAGCCAATCAAAAAAGACTTCTGTTAACCAGGCTGCTAAAAACCAGAACCAGTTATTGAATGCTTCCAGAGTCTCTCTAAGTTGCGTCCATTCTCCCTCATCAAAAGTCTCCTACCATCAATCTCCTCTGCCTTTTGAACATGGACAGAATGCATCAGTAAAGCAGAGTGCTGAACTTAGCACATGTACCAGTCTCTGTTATACTAAGAAAATCTTCTATTTCCTAATTATATATATATATGTGTGTATATATATATATATGTGTGTGTATATATATATATATGTGTGTGTATATATATATATATATATATATATATATATATGTAGTTGCTTTGTTTATATTTCTTTGCATGTTGACTTCCGCAATAAACTGTAAGCTCCTTGGGGGCAGGTACTGTCTTTTGCCTCTTTTGTATACCCAGTACTTAGCACAGTGCTTGGCACATAGCAGACATTTAATAAAAGTTTGTCTACTAATTATTGATCGAAACTTAGACAATGCAGCTATGGCCTTCTCTAATCCGACGAATTTTCTTTGCTTTTGACTCTCATTATTAAAACAAGCAAATATTCTCCAAAATAACAAGGTTGCAATCAGTCTAATTATCTTCTACCCCTAACACCTCTTCTTTCTCCCTAAATGCCACAGCTAACATCACCAGAGTTGTGAATAAATCTCCCCAGTGCATAATCTTTCTCTAATTACAGTACTAACCAACATATACTTAATATGATGAATGGCAGAACTAGGTCCTGAAAGACTTTGGCAGACTCAAAAAACAGACCTTAAAATGGCAATTACCTGTATTAAATTTCAAGTCTTTCCACTTGGCATCAGAAAGTAAGTATGCAAATATAGAATTGGGAGTACTGTACTAGATTGTCCATTTAAAAGAAAGCTAAAGATTATATTGGACTACAAGCTAAATATGAGCCAACATTTTATGGGTCAACCCTCTGCCCCTGAAAAATAAACCTCATAAAAAATTTGGGCACCCATGGATCTTCCCCATTCATTAATTAAAGTGTAATGTTCTCAATGTCCAGTTATACTCCCACTTACTCTATGAATTTCAAAATCATTCTTTATAAGGAATAGTTAAAAGAACCAAAAGTGTTTAGCTTAGAAAAATTAAGGATTCAGGACATGTTGGAACTGTCTTCAAATATTAGTTAAGTTTACGTTTTGAAAGTGAAATTATATTTATTCTGCTGTGCACAGAAGGTAGAACTAGGAGAACTGGAGAGGAAATTGGAGAGAGGAAGAGTTTAGCTACCTCTAGGGAAAACATCTCACCAGTTATAGAAGTCCAAAAGTAAAAGAAGTCATCTTAAGATGTAGGTCATGTATTTATCGACTGGTTGGTTATTGTCCTTTGTTACAGAAAAGGACCAAAGTGACATGAGTATGTTTGTGTCAAGTACAATGTGTCTGTCACTGATCAAACCCATATGAGTTTGGAAGTCTCCACCATAGGCCGGGCACAAAGAGTCCCTATGAAAATTTTCAGTGGAGATGTCTCTAAATTTGTGCATTTCATTTATGTGCATTAAATATGTGTGAATATGTGTGTATGCACACATATACATATATATGTGTTTGTGTGTGTGTATTTGTATATGTCTTTATTAGAAATGTCCTCAAAGAGAGGCTAGTTGTTTGTCAGATAAGCTACAAAGGAGACTTTATTTTCAGGTGTGGGTTGGACTAGGGCATGTAGGTGGCACAGTGGATAGAGTGTCACTTGTAAAGTCATGAAGGCCCAAGTTCAAATCCAGACTCAGACACTAGCTGTGTGACCCTGGTCAAGTCACTTAACACTGTTGGCCTCTGTTTCTTCATCTATAAAATGAGCTTGAAAAGGAAAGGACAAACCACATTAGTATCTTTGCCAAGAAAACCCCCAAGGGGTCACAAAGAATTGGACATTACTGAAAAACAACAATTGTTTGTTGGACTAAATGACAATTGAGCTCTTATACTTTGCTTGGATTTTATGTACCATGGTATGGACACAGGGTTCATGAGCAATGAACAACCTTGGGAAAGTCTCTGTTGGGTAGAATGGTTTAGGATATACATTTGATTACTTCTAACCTTGAGTATTATTTCTGAAAATACCCTTTATTCCCCTGGCTAATACATGTCATTGTTTAAAATCAAGATGGTTCTAATCCAATGAAATAACGAGCTCTGAGGTTGGAATCTATAGGCATCTCCCACATCTCACTGCCCAGGTCCTGTCCTTTGGATGTTGGTTCACTTACACCTAAAAATTTTGGATACTTGGTATGCTACCCCTAGAAATTCACAATTAGGGATACAAATTGTAGGAATTGCAATAGTGGGCAATTTTTGAAAAAAAAAAAACAAAACTAGGAGCAATAATCTCTTGCTCAGGTAAGGACCAAATCTCTCACTATCTGACACTGAAAAAGATGCATATGAGATACCAATATAAACTCCTTGAGGACAGAGATTATTTTTTTGATTGACTTTTTTGTCATCAACAACTAGGACACTGCTTTGAACATAGAAGAGACTTACTAAATGCTCATTCAACAAGGTCTTAGCTATTAATTTTTACCATTCTGAGAAGTGACTGGAGTTTATTTCAGTTTTATGATATATTTTGTTTTAATATATCATATAAATCTCTACCCTCAATGGAATCCTCATGACTACAATTCCAAAAATGTTTAATGAAAACAAAATATTTGCAATTTAAAAAAGGATAGTTTGTCTTTGACAAATAAATTAATCAGCAAATAGAGAATCCCAAGCAATTTGGTAAGACAGACAAATTTTAACTAAGAATGACTAGCTGAACCCTTTCAAATCACACAAATATGCTTGAAGTTAAGGATGACCACATTAATATTGTTAGATGTTTAACAAATTCAATATCAGTTAAAATCCAGTATATCCATGCCTATTCCTGTACGGTGTTATGAGTTGTACTTAAGGACCTTACAATCTAATTGGGAAGACTGAATACACGCATTAAACATAAACAAAAATGGATGGTAAGATGTGACTTATAACTGAATCAACAAATATTTATTAGGTGAAGGCCCTGTACCAAGAAATAACTAGTAGCAAAATAAGTCATATGACAACTAAAAAGAGGAATATGGACAACAAAGGAGAGCTTAAAAAAGAAAGAATGTTTACATATCTCATGACAGACTGTGTCATTCCCTTAAGGCTCTATCTGTCCTAGTATTGGGATAGTTTGGGATGACAGATGATTTCATTAAGATAGGGAACTGCCTCATGAGGAAACTCCATCTAGCAATGCATGTCCCCAACTCTGAGTATCAGAGTGTTGGGTAGGGCTCTCAGAGTTAGTGACTTGCCCAGAGTTATACAACCAGTATGTATGTGAAGGAGGATTGGAACTCAGACCTTCTGGACTCTAGGAAAGCTCTCTAATCATTACATCATGTTGTCCCTCTTGAAAGGCATTATTAGTTACAACAGTATATTTTTCAATCAATGCAATATGAACTAGAGGAAATTTCACAATTCAAAATATAGTTTCCTTTCTTGTTTAATAATACACAGAAACAACATAAGAAGGATTAATTAGTTACATGTTTAAATTTAGGATGACAACAGGGAATAAACAAAGGAATATTAATTACCAGAGGAAATCTCCCACAACAGGAATTGTATGAAACTTCATGCCATGGAACTTAATTTCCATGGAAGTGCTCATAAGACTTCTGTTGTTATGTCCTTTTGTATCCTAGATGTCTTTGGTAACTGGTGACTCCTATGAATCCCTTCTCAGAATCATATATTTAAATAAATAACATGAAATATGTAGAAATACAATCATATTGAAATAAATTCATCAATTTAAAAAAATTATTGGATTTCAGATGAAGAACCTTCACTATAAAGGCACACTTTTAATTATGAAAATTCAAATTTCAAATGTTCCTTATATGACAGAAAACTTTTAATCTACTTTATTTTCCTGCATCCTTTTCTTTGTTCGCAAAACAGTATAATTAGTTATCAAGGAATTATGGCAAAACCTAGTGCACAGGTTATGAAACTTTTTAAAAAATCTTGCTAGTTATTTCTTTAAAACTACCTCCTTACTCTTCTTTTGGGTGGATGAGAGAGAAACACTTGTCATGCTGTATTTTCCCCTTTCCAGGAATCTACCACCTACCCCTTCTGACTTCGCAGTACTCACAGCTGAATTCTTTTTACCTCAAATATATACAGACATCTTCCACAACATACTTTCCCTTTTTAAAAAATTTTCTCTTGAATCTTATGAAATTAGCTGAAGGATCTAAAAATCATATTCACTGGCACATAGCAAGCACTTAATAAATGCTTCAAGCCATTTATTCATTCATTTGTCCATCAATCTATCTATTCATTTATTTTTCCATTCATTCATGGTCCCAAAGGAAATACATATGCATATACACACACACACACACACACACACACACACTTTAGTAATGTCCTGTCAACATAATAGTACTAGAGATAGGTTTGTTTTTTAAAAAAGAAATTCTTAATTTATGAAGCGTAATTGGGCATGATAAGACTCAATACACCAACTTCCAAAGTCCTTGAAAGTTTCCATAACAACTCTTCAGAATCTCAACCAAAGAAAATCTCTCCATCTGCTTTGCCTCTTCCTCCAATTAAACCTTGTCAGCTCCAGCACCAACATTCAAGATAAATGAAACTTTCTTTTTTTTAATTTTTTTCTCTTTGACTAAATCATCATTAGTTTGTTTCCTTCTATCTTCAATGGCAAATACAAAGTACATGCAGATGCAGTATTCATATTATGAGTTAAATAATAGCTGACATTTATGTATGGCTGTAATGATTGCAAAGTGCTTTATATTCATTATCTCATTTTAGCCTCACAACAATGCTGCAGGAGGAAATACAAGAACTATTATCTGCAGAGAAGGAAACTGTTACTCACAGATGTTCAGAAACTTTTCCAGGGTCCCACAACTCATCACTGTAAACAGTAGAATTTGAACAGAGAGCTTCCTAACTTCAAGTCCAGGACATAATCCTCCATGGCATGCTGCCTCTCTCAGTCTTTTGGAGGCTAGCATTAAAAAATTAATTATGATTTGTAGCATTGCTATGATTATTTTGTCATAGCAAACATGCATTCTGGATTTCAAAAAAAGTCTTTAAAAATATTTCCCTTATGTTTATTGTAGATTTTGGTGTACACAATACTAAATTTGAGTTGTCTGAATCACAAATGTATTTTCTCCTTTCAGATATCCCTTCAACATACCCCACTTAGAGCAGTGGTGTGAAACACAAATAGAATCAGGGAGACAGATAGATAGATGGATGGATAGATATAGATGCACAAACATATACACACAGATCCCAGTGGGGTACGTGCTTAGAAAACCACATATTAACATTATCTATGTTTTATTCTATTTTTGTCTTTTGTTATGTATTTTCCAATTATATTTTAATCTGGTTCCAACCATATTTTTGGAGTTGTAGGTTGTATTTTTTACACCTCTGGCCTAAAGCAAGTGTTCTTAACCTTTTCTTGTGTCATGCACTCCTTTGACCATCTGGTGAAACTACAGATCTTTTGTCAGAATGTTTTTAAACACATTAAATAACACATTAAATAAAATACATGAAATTAAAGATTTCTTTAGAGGTTAGTGAAAATAAAGATGTATTTTCTCATCCAAGTTCATAGACCTCCATAGTCTATCTATGAAGAACTTGAGAGATCATCTAATCCAATTACCTTATTTTACAGATGAAGAAACTGAGGTTAAGTGATTTACCAAGGTCACAGAGATATTTCATAGCAATGTAAGAGCTATAAGTTTTGGTTACTTATAGTCAAGTGTATGTCACATATATGTATACACACACGTATCTGTGTCTATATATCAATTTAACTCAGTGGACTGTGTGCTTGTGCTTATGCATGAAGAATCAGATGGGAAGTAATTGTAATTTCTTCCATCTGCCCACACAAACATATGGCAGATACTGTCCCACTCATTACACTGACTTGTTACCTCCATTATCAATTAGAATGAGGTAAAATGGAGAACAGAAATAATTATTATCTTAGATTATACATTTATAGAAAAAACTATTGCCAAAACTTTTGGAGTCATAATACCTGATCTTGTTCCAAAAAATGTGGTAGGGCCAGTGTTGTTATTGTCTCTTAAAATAATATATTTAGGGAAAACTTACATAAAGTAATGCAAAGTGCAGTGAACAGAACCAGGAGAATTTTGTACACAGTAACAGCAATACTGTATGATGATCGACTGTGAATGACTTAGGTATTCTTGGCAATTTAATGAGCTAAGACAATCCCAAAGGATTTATAATGAGCAATGCTAGTCACCTCTAGAGAAAGAACTGATGGAGTCTGAATGCAGATCAAAGCATACTTTTTTTTTACTTCTCTTTTTTTCTTTCCTTTTTGGGGGTTTGTGTTTTCTTTCACAACATGACTAATATGGAAATATGTTTTATATGATTGCATATGTATAACCTATGGCAAATTGCTTGCCTTCTCAATGAGGGGAAAGGAGAGATAGAAACAGAAAGAATTTGGGCTCAAAATTTTTAAAACATTAATGTTAAAATTATTTTTATATGTAATTAAAAATAAAATGTTAGAAATCTAAAAGAAGAAAATAATACAGTTAGACTTACTTTTGCTTTGAAAATTTTGCAATTTTTATGCAAACATTATGGTTCTTTGATGTTGTAAATCCAGTGTTGGGAATTATTGTTTTAGGTATGAAAGATATGGTCTATGGAGCATTCTTTGCATAATTACTACAATTCTACATTCTACTAACTCTAACTCATATATCACATATGAAATGTAGGGAGTATCTAAAAATGACTGCTTAGGGTATTCACAATTCACACATTCAGATAAATGAAACAGAAGCAGATGCCAGTAATTGTTGAGGTGACACATTTGTCCAAATGTTCTATTTACTTTCATGTGCATATATCTGAATAAAAATAAAATTGGTCAATAAAATTAAACACAGCTAGTAGATCTAGTTATCTCATTTTCAGGTAATTCCATTAAAAAGTGATAATATTTCATGCAAATATAGTTCACTTATAAGCTAAGAACAAAAATTTAGCTTATAGGATTCTGGGAGAAAATTAGAAAAATCAATTTTATATCAAGCTTTATATCAATATTTATGCCAAGATTTATGCCATGACTATTACTTATTTTTTCATTTTTTACTCAATATTAATTTAACTTTTGGTCTGTATCTCAAGTGCTTTATAAAGAATATAACCATCCTATTGCTGAGGAAATGAAAATAAAATACATAACATGAGAGGAAAATAGTTTATCATTTTAATAGTTTATCATTTATACATCTGGGATTCAGTAAGACAGAATCTTCTTCATTCAGATCCTTTTGTGTAAATTAATTTAATGTGATAACTCTTATCTCAGAATTCCATCCAAATTTTGAGTTATGGCAGACAGTTTTCTCCATATGAAAATCAAGTCTACTGAACACAAAGTTAACTAATAAAACCCTAGATGGATATTTGACAGCATCTCAGAGCTTGCCCCACTTATAAAATCAACATTTCCATAGTAGAGACACCCTTAGGCTCCTGATAACATAAGTGGGATAGAATGTGAATAGCCCTGCCAGTGTTTATGAGTTGATATTTTTATAGCATCTTTAGGTTTGAGAAGTATTTTAAATACATTATGTTAACTGAGCCACATTCACCAAGTGGTAATAAATATTCAATAACTGTCAATCAGTGAAAAATTTATGATGTCCCTACTATGTGCCTCAGTTAAGTGTAGTGGATCTGAAAAGACAAAATTCAGTTTATGCCATCAAGGAGCTTGTACTCTAATGAAGCAGACAGCATACAAACAAACATATGCAGAATAAGCTATTTGCAGGATAAATAGGATGTTGTCTGGTTATTAACCAGAGAGAAGGCACTAGAATTAAGATGGGTTTGGGAAAACTTTCTGTAGAAGGTGAGAGTTTGTGGTGTCTTAAAGAAAGTCAGTAGGATTAGTAGTTAGAGAGGAGGAGGAAAAATATTCTAGAAATGGGTGGACAGTCAGAAAAAATGCAGAGATCTAACAGATGGAGGTTCTTGTTCATGAAACACAGTAGGTTGTAATCTCTGGATTGAAGTATATGTCCAGGAGTAAGATAGAAAAAGACAGAAAAGTCATGAGAAGATCTTAGCATATGAAGGGCTTTGAATAACAGAGTAATTTGTATTTTCTCCTGGAGACTATAGGAAGGCACTAGAGTTTACTGAGTAGGGGGGCAGTGACATGATCAGATCTGTGATTTAGGAAAAGCACTAGTGGCTGAGTGGAAAATTGACTGAAGTAGGGAGAGACTTGAGACAGGAAAAACCATGATCAGTCCACTGCAATAATTCAGGTATGAAGTTATGAGGGTCTACAGAATGGTGGCAGTGTCAGAAAAGAAAAGGAGTATTTAAGAGATATTGAAAAGATGAATTTGACAGTCCTTAGCAGAAGACTGGATACAAGAAGTGAGAGATGGTAAGTATTCCATCATGTCTCCTGAATTGTGAACCTGAGGAATTGGGAGGTTTGTGTTAACTTCCACAGTAACAGGGAAGATAGGGAGGGGGTAGTGGAGAGGAAATAGAGAGAAAGATAATGACTTCAATTTTTGATATATTGAATTTGACATCTACTGGATATCCAGTTTTAGATGTTTGAAAGGCAGTTGGAGATGTGAATTTGGAGGTCCAGAGTGACTGGGGCAGGATAAGTATATTTGAGAATCATCCATACAGAGAAGTTAATTAAATCCATGGGATCTGATGAGATCTACCAAGTAGTATAGAGAAAGAAGAGTACAAGCTCCAGGACAGAACCCTGAGGGACACCTATGAGTAGAAAGTACAGTCTATTAGGGGATACAGCAAAAGAGATAGAGAAGAAGTGATAGGGAGGTGGAAACCAGGAGACAGTGGTGTCCTCAAATCTAGAGAAGAAAAGACTATCAAGGATAAGAGAGTAATCAACAGTGTCAAAGGCTGCAGAGAAAGTGGAATGAGGATGGAGAAAAGGCCATTGGATTTGGCAACTACAAGGCCATTAGTAACTTTGGAGACTGCGGTTTCCATGGAATAAGGTTAGAAGCCAGATTGTAAGGGGTTAATAAGAGAATGAGAGGAGAGAAATTGGAGGCACTATTATGGATGACTTTTTTAAGACGTTTGCTACGAAGTCCAAAAGAGATACAGGATGATAACGATGATGGAAGGATCATATGAGAGTATTTTCAAGATAGGGGATACATGTGGATGTTTGTAAACAGTAGGAAATGATGCACTAGAGATGGAAAGATTGAAAATAAGTGAAAGAATAGGGACAGCAAGGGGGGTAAACTGTTGGAGATGAGAAGGAATGAGATATCTTAAATGAGCAGAGAGGTTAGTAGTAAGACCTTGGTAAGCAGTAAGACCACTTCACTATATAAGGCAGAATTAAAAGAGAAAGTGGAAGAAGGTATCTGAATAACAGGAGACAGGGAAGAGGGGAAAAAAGGTAGTTCATGCAGAATGAACTCAATTTTTTTGTAATATATAAGGCAAGGTTCTCAGCTGAGAGGGCAGGTGGAGATAGATGAAAAGGTCTGAAGGAGCCATTGTGGAGTGTGCAGCCATTGCAGTGGGTACAGCTAGGAGAAACAATGGTACAGGTGATCAATAGGCTTAAAATAGTGGTGTAGCTGAACTTTGCAGCATTTTGCCACCAGTCTCATTCATAACATGGTAGGCTAGGTCCACAGCAAGGGATTTTTACCCAAGGGATTGATGCTATTTCTAGGTTATCTTTTCCCCAAGTTTCCAAGTGGAATTTCTGTGATTTCACAGTTGTAGCATTCATTTAAGACCAGGTACTACAAGATCTTTTCCTACAATAGATTTCTCAAGTGAACTTTATTTTCAGTGAATATATCTCCCTCTAAATCAGATTATTTGTCAATGGGACACGTTTGTCATTGTATTCCTAGGAGAACTGGGACCGGATTTGAGGTGGCATGGAGAAGGAAAACATGTTTGTTGCAAGATATAAAGAAGGTAGCAGAAAAACATCAGAGTACTGGACTGAGCTAATTAATGTTCAATGAATCATGGTTATTAAAGAGAATTATCAACCTGGACAAGCTTAGACTGGGAGTGAAATTTTAAGGGTCCCAGATTCTAAGGCTAAAGATAGTGCTAATCTTTAGTATTAAGAACATCCAGTCTGGAATGAAGTCTACCATTTCACATTATCCCAGATCAGTCTGTTCCAATGCCTATTTGGGGCTAGCTGACATAGTGGATAACATGTTGGACCTCTAGTCAGGAAGAATTGAGTTCAAATCAGGACTCAGAAATTTACTCACCATGTTATTCTGAGCAACTCACTTAAATTTTATCTTCCTCAGTTTCTGCGTAAAATGGGAAACGATAGCAACCAGCTCACAGGGATGTGAGGATTTTAACCGTTAAGGAAAAAAGGTTCGAGTAAAAATTTTGAGGAACCAAAAAGATTACAGCACGTGTGTGTGTGTGTGTAATTTGGAAGGTTTTGAGACTTCTGCCTTCTAAGGCATTTTACATGTTTAGTTTATATTTGGATATCTTACATATATCACAAATTAGTAACCTTTTAGCTTGTCAATAATGTTTATGCCAAGTACAGGGCTTAGAGTAAGATAAAACTGGCATGGAATATTTGCAACCTAAATTCCCTAAAATCTTTGGTAAACTCTGGGTCTCTACTTTGCTGCTCCCCCTTTTAGTTCTGTTAGTGATCAGATTGGAAGTGCAAGGTCTGAGTTGGTTTCCACAACATGAACTAGTTTATTAGAGGAGGAAATTTTGAGGATCTCTGCCAAATTCTATTGAGATCTCTTTCTAGTGGTAACATGTGAGGAGTTTCTCCAAGTGAATTGGAACTGGAATGGAGAATCTAATGGAGAGATACTCTTGAGGACATAGTATTTTCCAGACTGCTCCAAGGAAAGATGAGCCAAGAACCTAAGTAGTGCATGAGATATCTGAGATCCAAGAGAAATTGTGTTGATCAAATGGATATTGGATAGGAAAATTAAGTTGCAGGGAGACTTAATGTCTATGGCTTTTAATGTCCATTACTGTACCCCTTTGGCTTCTATTTTTTGCATCTCTTTACTAAGTTCTCTTGATCATCTTGATATTGCTTGATTTTCCCCTTCAAATTAGTTCCTCATTTTGGTCATTTTTACCGTGACTTGTGGTGGTTAATGTTTGTGGTCCCACTTTGTAATTGGGTCTGTTGCAGAGAGTATCCACAATACTGTTTTACCCAGTGTACTCTCTGTGGTCATAGGCATACCCAGAGGTTGCCTTTGACCAATGATGAGGAGGATGTTAAGTGTTGTTAAGGGATCCCCTGACCTCGTCTTTTAGAATTGTCATATTTTCCAGAAACACTGGACTGAGAGCATTTATGTGATGTTATATCATGAATGTGTTGAGGATAGAGCTCTAACCTCCCCACCCCCAGCTGACACAATTTATTGCTTGCACCCCACGTTGAATTCCCTGTGTGTCCTTGGGAAGCAAGACAGGCACCAGCCAGTCTGCGCCAGACTGGGAAAATGTTTGTGCTTTTGGGGTCCTTTGGAGACAAACGGACCTTCCTATCTTCAGTCTAGCAGTTCCCAAGGGAAAAGAATGAGGCTTTCGTCATCACCTTGCTCCTCCTCTTTGGAAAGAGTTACCGCACTTTTCTCCTCTTGTGCCACGTGCCTTCCTGTTTTCTTCTTCTCCTTTTGTTGTACCATCATAAATATGCCAATTTCTATATGGACAATGAACTCTTTGGTTTCCACATGCATGTTCATTTGTCTTGTAATAAACCTGATTTTCACCTAAGTCTCACGATGCTGAGATTGCCTGCTGACAGGATCAAACAAGATAATATATATAAAGCCTTTGGGAAACTTTAAAGTACTATATAAATTTTGAGTATCATTATTTTTATTATTGTTTCCTCATTTTAAAATTATTCATCTCCCTGCTGTCAATTGTATACGATGGGCATTGTGCTAATCAAAGAAAAGTCATAATTTCATAGAAGCATTAGAACAAAAATCATCAGCTCAAAAAAAGATTGGAGTTGAAATTGATAGAAAACTAACGTGATGACAGTTTTTTCAAGCTTTTAGTTGGCAGTTAAGATTTTTCACATTTTAAGCCTTCTGCCAACATCCCTGGAGTCAACATTTTTTCCCCTTAATCTTTAGAAATCACACTTGAAGAGTGTTGATGAGATAGAAATTAGCTAATGAGAGTGTCTCTAACATATAGAGAGCTGTTCTGTTTTACATTTCAATAAAATGATAAACTCATAAATGCTTAAACTAAGATAGACCTTTCAGGACTCAGATAGGTAAGACCTTCCGGACTTGGCCAAGTATGAGCATTAAAAGTCATTTGATCATGGCAATATATGAAAGAACTACCTAAACTGATCTAAAATATCAGCACAGCTTGGCATATATAATTAAATTATTTTAAATACTATATGTGGGCAAAGGCAATAACCAGCTGTTAATGTCTTTGTGCTCTCCTACATAACTTACTAAAATTATTTTCTACCACATTCAAGTAATTACTTTTGGCACAGTTTCCAATTCTATAACCTGTTCTTTCCTATCTCCAGAGCTTTCAATATTTTTATATTCCCCATGGTGTTAAAGCACCCTTCAGTTGGAGGCCAAAAAAATATAGTTGTATCCTGTGCTTTCCTATCTGAACTCTGTCTCCTATTCCTTGATAGGATTATGGATAACAATTTAGATTTCTGTGAAAATCAAAGCGATGTATCATCTCTACCAACTCAGTGCATAAGAACTCTGGAGTCCTAATGTTATTTCATGATTTCTCAAAAAAGAAACAATCACAAGTTAAAGAACAAGTGTTTTTAGCGAACTCTAGGCATTCAGCTTCCAAGAATTTCCGTTATGATTGGTATTGATGGAAATAAAACTCAAGATTTTGCAAGTCATAAGAACGAATGCCTTTGTGTCTTTAAAAATAATCTGCCAAGAAGAAGGTTGGGATGTATTTGCAGGCAGACTTGGGAACCTTGTACATTGATTCTGCACTGATTCTGCCTCTCATAAAATTCTTGGCTCTGGTTCTTCAAGCATGTATGGCATTCAAAGCAGGGCACCTGCTTTGTAATTGGTGCCATTGGTCTTTAAAGTTGGCTGCTATGTAGCATCAATCAACTACTTGCAGATTTTTACTGAAACTAGGAATAGTCAACTTAAAACATTATTTCCACAAATGAATTTTTTTTTCCATTAACCAACTGAGACACATATAATAATTATGTATGCTAACTTCACAAGTCCTTGACCTAATTGTCTCCACAATATTACAAAGAATTAAAGGATCCTAACTTCTTGTTGTTGGTCTAAAGTCCTAAGCCTAATAGCTTAATTTTAGACTTAACCTTGGATGTTCCCCTACCAATAATCTATCATTTAACAGATATGGTATTAAGCTTCCAACCTTTTGACTATAATAAATTGCCATTAAGAGTAGGGATATTGTAGGGAAACAATATCTCTCCAATTTCATGTCAATTCCAGGCAGGAGTAGATTGTCAACTTGCATTCAGTCAGGCTTAAAGTCTGCCAGGTGTCAGTGGGGAAAAACATAATTTCCTTTAATACCTTACATTTCTATAGTACTTTAGTTACAAAGAACTTCGTGTATAAATTACCTCATTATGGTCAAACAAATGATAGGGTCAGAGACTTGGGATTAGGCTTCAAATCTTTGCTTTGTCACTTATGACTGTACTTGTGGGGCCTTGGGTAAGTCACTTAACCCTTGGAGCTCCAGTTTACTCATGCATAAAACTAGGGTCTAGAGGACTTCTAAGGCCTTTTCCAGCTCTAACTCTATGATGCCATGATCTTATTTGAGCCGCACATCAACCATATAATATTCTTAATACAAATAGATGATTCAATTAAACTCAACTGTACAAATACTTGTTCAATGTACAGAACTCACATTGTTCAACTCTCATTTTGCAGATGAAAAGTAGAGGCTCCACACAAGTATGTGATAAAGTCAGAAATAGAAGTCAGGTCTTTTGATACCCAAACCTCAGGTCTTTCCATCACAGTGGATTTGCAAAATTTGGCTTAGGGTATTTGTTATTATATTCATACTCTATAGAGGGATAAGCTGATGATTTCACTTTTCTCATGACTATCTCTGTGAAGTTGTCTGGTTTAATGGTAGATAATTATTCAACCCAAACTTAAAGGAACTGTGGCAAAAGATGATACTGTAAGGCCTGTGTGTTACACAGAAAATATACTTCCACAGAATACAAGAGCATAAACAAGCAGACTGAGTTTGTGGGGGACCTTCCTCACTCCCTCTTTCCTAAATTGACTTGAAGGGAAACAAGATTACAAGGCTATTCTTCCAAAAATCATGCAATATAAACTCACAACAACCACAGACACAACTGATGCAAACCAAGTTCTGCCATTAACTATCTGTGTGACCTTGGGATAATACACACACACACACACACATACACTCGCACATACACATACATATATATGTATACACATATAGATGGATGGATGGATGGATAGACAGACAGATAGACAGACAGATAGATAGATATTAAATATTATATATATATATACACACACATAGATACATACATACACGTAAACTCTGGACCTAAATTTCCAAATCTATAAAATGAAGGTGTTGGATTATATTGCTAAAAGGATCAAGCATAGTGATTGCTTGATTCTACTTTTTATCTACTGTGGAATCTAGCAGAATGGAAGTTCTCTGGGGACTGCTACTATCCAGTTTTAGGCTTTGTACTCCCAGCACCAAAGAAAATGCTTTGTAAATGGTGATTTGAAACAGCAGAGATTAGGAAGGGTCTTTAATGAAGAAAACTCTTTCACTGCATGCATTCCTAGAACCCTCAAGAGCTCAAAGAAGAAACCTAATTCCTATCTGAAAATGAACTGACATTTTAAAAAAATCCTTTCACTTGAAATTCAGTTAATTTTCTTATGCAAATAAAGAGCATTAAAAAATCAAGTACTTCTGAAAGCTTTAAAATTTTTTAAACTGTTGGTCATAACTTTCTTTATTAAGAAAGTTTGGGATATATTTTGATCATGCTATAGAAAGCATTATGCACATAGCAGGATTTAAAGATAAGCTGATCTCAGTGAAGTAAAATTATATTTGTACAGAATTTAAAACTTTTACTCATTCAAATTCCTTTATACATTGTTTATTACACAATGACAGTTTAACCTCACTATGAAATTCAATGCCATAATGCTGGGAAAAATAGACTCTACCAAAAAAAAGATAATATCATAACATTGAACAAAGAAAACTAGGGTTAAGATCTCAGGGTCATACATTTAAAGAAGGAAGGGATTTTCTAGTTTATCAAGTCCAATATTGTTCAATATTTGAAGTTCAGAAAGATAGAGTAACTTGCTCAAGGTCACATAGCTATTAAATATCCTAGATAGAATTTGAATCCAGGTTTTCCTGACTCCAAGTTCATCAACCTATCTGCCATTGTGTTATTTACTTTTCTGAAACTTGAACAAGTTATTTTTCCTCCCTAGGACTCAGTTTCTTCATCTGTAAAATGCGAGGGATTGAAATAAGCATTCTTTAAGGTTCCCTCCCATTCTAAATCTTATGAAATCTAAAAACAGAAGTTGTATAATGTAGTTATCCCTTTAACATTGCAGGGATTAGGGGTGTGATGCCCCCATGATCTGGAAAATCCACATAAAAATTTTGGTCCCTCCATTTGTACCAGAAAAGAATTATAATTTTTTTTTTCTTTTTTGGGGTATTTACAGTCTTTTATTGTAAAATTTGGGTTAAATATTTGGTCATAGGCTACATTTAGGTCAACTTAAGTAAAATTACCATATACAAAAGAATTTTTTCTATCTCATCTCCTGGCCTTCATATGTCTTCCGTTGCCTCTGTAAAACTCCCTCCCCACCCACCCAATCCTCATTTGATTTCTTATATTGACCCACAATATATTTCAAAAGTGATACAGAAGGTTACAATATGGAAGAGATAACTGTAAAAGTAATTCCAACAATTACACAGTATCACACAGATTTTTTTTCTTCAATAAGACTGGATTTTCCCCAGACTGGAAGTTAAGCAGACAGTCACAGACATGATCTCACTACTGATTTGCATAGAAATTTTGACCTTATTCACTTCTCAGTTGGTTGGATTTATCACTCCTCTCTCAAGTGCTCATCATCTATGTCATGGAGTTAATATAGACACCCAATCAACTTCAGCCCTGCTGCATCTCAGGACTCAAACTCTAGAGTTCTATCAACCTCACCCATCCCAGTAGCATGGATTATATATGGATGTAATTATGACATATAATTAATACCACAACCAGTGCATCATATAGATTTTTAAGACAGTTTTTCAGCAGCCACAATCACATGAAATACTAGCAAGTTGTCTACATTTAGCCAAAATATCTACTTTGGTTTATTGGGAGACAGGGTGAGTTTGACTATCCTAATCCTCTAAGTCAAAAAAGTGAAGTACTACTTCCTGTGACTCTGAAAAAATGGAATTTTTAAAGCTACTTGAAGATCATAGATCAAGTACTATTCTGTTTACCCAAGAAATCTTCTTTAAAACTGATTTTGTTGGGTAAACTCTGTGATCAGATCTTTGCCCAGGCTCCCTATCATCCATCTAGACTCTTCTTGTCTTGAAAGAGCCTTCATAATTCATCTTAGTTTGCTTCTCTAATCTTATTTCTCATGATCTCACCGGAACATATCATTTATCCAGTCAGGCCAATCTCTTTGTTATTCCACAGGAATACCATGCTTATTCTCAACTCACCCATTTGGTTTTCCTCCCATCCTTCAAGTTCCAACACAAAATCCCACTTCCTTTTCAAAGTCTTATCTGATACCTGGACTTTGTCTATCTTCCCATATCTCTGAATTCCTGTATCACTTCTTTAATATTTCATGGATCCCCCCACCATTAATGCAGAAAAAAATCCCATCTATGTCATCTCATTCCTTGACACTTGTGTCTGTGTTCTCCCTATTTACCAGGAGTCTTTCTGCTGGGTCTTTTTTAAAGCATTTTGCAGATACCAGTACTGTAGCTGAATTGTCACAATACATGGCTGCACCACCTATTCATGATACATCCCTATAATTGATACTTGCGTGCCCTTACCTAGTTTTCTTATCATATGTATACTTGATAATGTCTTTTACAGCACTTGTTGCACAAAGATTACTCATTGCTCCAGCCAACAATAATAAATTAGCTGAAACAGGGTATTTTGATTATTTGGCAACCATTGTGTTGCACGATTCAAAGCCATATAACAATACTGGGAGGATATTAGTTTTTTAAAATTCAGCCTTTGGTTGACACACACTCAAAAAATAAAAAGAAATAAAAAAGAAAAAAAGAAAATTCAGCCTTCGGCAGTAGGGAGCAGCTTTGAATCATTGAAGGAATTTTGCATTTTCCCAAATGCAGTCAAACCTGATCTCATCTCCTATTCAATTCTGGGCATTGATCATCTTCAGTCTGTAGTGCTGGCTCAAGACATATTTACTAATAGACTAACAGTAAATTGTCCATCTAAACCACAGATCTAAATCTGAGGAAAATTCATTTTTTCATTTGCTCAGTTGTTCTTATGTAGTTTTTGAGTAGTTGTGTATTTCATTGAGAAGACCCTATGGTATTCTAGGGCTTGAACCTATGGTGTTTTTTTCTTAAATATTTTGTGATCTTCACCTTCCATATTGAATCCTTCTTCCATCTGAATTTTTGGCAAGACGTCCTCCATGACATTGGCCAACATTTTTGGTGGGCATGTCTCCTTGTTTTATGATATGTGATTATTATAATTATCATTATTTTATACATTTATAGCACCTTAAGGTTTGCAAAGCTTGGTACATATATTATCTTACTTGATTCCTGTAACAACTCTGAGGTGGGTGCATTTTACAGATGAGAACACTGAGACTTAAAATATCAACTGATATGTATCATATCTGATATATTTGCAACTATTTCTTATTGACTCCAAGTGCAACACTCTATCCATCCTACCACGCTGATAATAACAGTATCATTAAACAAAGTCCTTCCCATCCCCATTGCTGCATCTGTTAATAAAACTTACATAATCTTAACATTTGCATCTTCTATAACACATTGGAAAAAAAATCTTTTAAAACCATATTTTATGATTAAGAAATTTGGGGGCATATCCTGCTATCAATTCACATAATATTATGCATATTCACTCATTTAAGGATGATCATTTTCAGTGAAGTAGAATTTACATCTATAGGACTAAATGCTTTTTTGTAATCAATAAGTAGTAAAAACACCATAATCTTCTTTGTATGTCTTTTAGTTAGTTGTATGACTATAAATATGTGTGTAGCATTACTTCTAGACTCCTCCCTAACTCATACTCACATTTGTAGGGTTAGTCCCCAGAGGGGAGACGCTGTCTCTTGTTCCAGGGGTAACCCTGTGGAAGGTTACTCCTACTATGGTGGCTCACAGGCCCCCACCAGTGTACTTTCCAATAACAACCAACAATAAACTTACTCAGCTTTTAGCAATGGAATCTACTAAGCTACTATATATAAGCAAAGTTATTATAAACATGTCACACAAAACCAAAATCTGACTTTTACTCTACAACCAATATGCAGAGCAACCATGGCAAGAGTATACCCAAATGCAGAGTTCAACAGTATTGAGATACATGTGCAGACTACATTTGCAGCAATGAGTAATTCACAATTATTATTACTGCATGACCTGGAAGTTCTTGATCTGTTTACAGCACAATTCCTTTTAGGTTTAACTAAAATATCACTAACTAATATGATAAAGTGGGCCACTCATTTAGGCTCCCAAAGATTGATCCTTTCTTGATTTTAAAGACTGTACTCTTCTGTTAGGGTTGATATTCCTTCAAAATGCTTCTTGTCTCGTATGACTTATCTCTCTGTTTCTGCATCTGTCCTTAAATATGTACTCAGTTCCTGGCTGGATACTGGCAGAGCAGCCTCTAGTGAAAGGGCCAATATGAAGTGACAGGCAAGTGGAAAAAAATCCCCCCTCCTCCCCAGTGGGGACTTTTCCCTACTTTAAAGTACTCCTGAGCCTATATACCTCAAATTCTTCCAGTTCTTGAACTCATACTCCAGAAATTCACCCCATTATGTGAAGCCCTCAGAGAATGAGAATTTTTTTCTGTTTAGCCAATCATATTATTCCCTTCATGGCCTAAAAGGTTGTACCTCTTAAGGAGATTATATAGGCCACAAGCACATCTTGTTTCTACAGAAAAACCCATTGCGTTTAAATGTGAGCTATAGGATGACTAGGGATCAACAACGTTCACTCAATTACATGCTGGGTGCAGTGGAGAAATCTGTGTGGAAATCTGCTTATTCATTTTGATATTTTCATCAAGAAAACCCTCAATGTGAGTATAGACAAATCATTTCAATAAAGTTTTTACAGGGATGAGTAAAAGGCATGTGTTTTTGGTTACTACTGTCTTCACTGTAGTTTTGCGATTTTTTTTTAACACTAAGACAATTTGTTGGGTTTTTTCCTCAGTTTTTCATATTCTTCTTCTTTGGAATATATAACAAACAAATTGATCACCAAATGCCTTTAAAATTCTGTTGCCTCCAGCATGAATTTCTTTTGTGTAATTTGCACAAGTCCAATGTTTTTTTCTGAATTCATTTTCTTGGGTGCCATTTTCACTTCCTTATACAGTCCATCTTGTACTTCAGTTACAGATTCGTAATGTTAAAGTTCCACTGCTGCTAATGTTGAGAATAGCCTGTTTTAAGGAAAGTCAGGTCTATCCGAATTTATTTCTATTTGTTGTTTCCCTCCTCTTATATGAATACTCCTGGTGTACTCTTGCCCAGTTCGGTCTCACATTAAACTTTTTCAGGCCTATTTTCCCTTCCACTGATTTTCTCTGTTTTTCAATGTGATAATAACCTTCATTGATAAAATTTATTGAATAAGCTTATATTATAAATCAATTTTCCCATAGCATCAATGTCTCTCAACTTGACAAGATGAAAATTTTTAGGAAAAACCTCAGATATAAATCCGCCTAAACTTTGTTTTAGAAATTTCGCTAGACTCTTATTCTAAGACATGAGCAGAGACAGAAAGATAACCTTACCATCTTTGATTCTAAGTACTCCAGATGGATCAAGGTTCATACAATCTCAGAGTCTATTAACCGGACCATGCTTCTTCTCTCACAACTTGTCTTTGGTGATCTCATGTCTGTCCTCAGATATGTGCTTCACATGTGCTTCCTGGTTGGGTACCTTCTCTTCTACTGGTATAGCAACCTCTGTTGAAAGGGTCAATGTGAAGTAGAGGGGAAGAGAGAGATTTCCTTCCTCCTTCCCAGTGAGACTCTCCCCAAAGTGCTCCTGAGTCTATAGATCTCAAATTCCTCCAATTCTTGAACTTTATATTCCAGAAATCCACCCCATCATGTAAAGTCCCCAGAGAATGGAATACCTTTTCTAATGATACTGATGATTTTCTTTTTCTAATGATTTCCAATGATACTATTCCCCTCATGACCTAAAATGGTTGCACCTCATGAAGAGATTACCTAGGTCACAAGCACATCTTATTTATATACAGAGCAAAACCTCAACATGTTACTTATGAGCAGGAGGGTGGTTAGTGACCACATCCCTCCCTTACTTAATTGTTGGCTGCAATGGAGAAATTTCCATTAGAAGCAGGCTGAGTTAGAATGGCTCTAATTGCATGTATTGTCTCCTCATCTTTATACATCACATCTGATGTTAATTTTGACCTTTGCTCTAATTAGTTGCTGATCAGATTGCACACAGACGGCTGATTTGAAAATGACTCACATCAGTAACCAGTCATCCCTGTCTGTCAAGATATCAATCAATTTCATTTGGACAGTGGGGAATGTTATTTGCCACTTAACCTGTCCAGTGTCTTCCATCTCTTTTCTTGAAAAAAAAAAGCATTCATGACATAGCTGTGAAACAACTGAGCAATCCATACTTTGTTAGATTCATCACTTCCTAATTCTGAATGGCATTTTATAAAATATTTTTCACCATCCTCTGCATCCACATTTGCATTGAAGGAACTGAATATCAAGCCATATGTTAATTTGTTAATATGTTAATAACCAATCAGGTTCTTAATGGAATGTCTTTAACTATGTAGATATTTGTGCATGAACTGCAATTTATATAGACAATTTAGCACCCGGTGATATGTTCCTATGTTCACTGATTCATGAACTTCTCCAATTAGATCCTATGCTCCTTGTGAGCGTAGGTCCTGTTATACAGGGCTTTAGGATTAGAGGATCTGGAATTGGAAGGGTCCTTGGATATTATCTAGTCCAACAATCTCTTTTTATCCATCAGACAACTACTACACAGAGGAGTGAATTGATATTCCCAAAGACAAACAGATGACTAAACCAGAATATAATCTCAGGGGCTCTGATTCTACCTTGAAATACTCTGCCTTTTTCTGTAACCCTCACTGTACCTTGCAAAGTGCTTGATACACAGCAGAAACTCAATAAGGTTGATTTTTACTAAAATTGATGGCCTACAAAATTACCTGTAGCCCCAGCTGTAGCACAATGTTAACATATCTATTTTATACATTTTAAAGGTATGATAAACATTTCCCCCATTTTCTCTTCTGTTCTTAATATTTTATTTTTCTCTAATTACATGGAAAAATAATTTTTACCAATAACTTTCTAAAATTTTGAGTTTGAAGTTCTCTCCATTCTTTCATTCCTTCCCTCTCCTCCTCACTGAGAAGGCAAGCACTTTTTTATAGATTATAATGTGCAGTCAAGCTAAACCTATTTCCATATTAGTCATGTTGTGAAAGAAAACAGACCCAAAAAACAGATAAAAATAAAGTAAAAAATAGTATGCTTTGATCTGTATTCAGACTCTATCAATTTTTTCTTTGGAAATGGAAAGCATTTTACAGCATAAGTCCTTTGGAATTGTCTGAGATCACTGTATTACTGAGAAGAGCTAAGTCATTCGCAGTTGATCATTGTGCGATAATTAATTGAAACAACAGACACTAAAATTTGAATGACCAACAACTTAATAGTCAGAGCTATTGTCTGAATAGCAAAAGATTGTTAGATCAAACTAATCCCCACGTGTCTAGTACTCAAAACAACTAATTCTTTTCTTTCTTCAGCTAGTCTTCCAGGAGTGAATCCAAGAAAACATCAGTCTTTAGTAGTACAGATGAATATGTTCTTAGCATACTATTCAAAACAACTAATCCTTTTCTTCCTCAAACAAATCTTCAAGGAATGAATCCAAGAAAAGACCATTCTTTAGTAGCATAGAGGAACATAACCTTCCTCTCCCTCATCTTTTTTTCATTTTCGGAAGTGACTTTGCACCCTGACTCTGGTGAGAATTAGTAATGAAGGAATCGCTATGGAGAGAATATAGATTAGTTGCAATATTTACATACTTAGAGTATTACCCTTATTTACAAACTTTTACTACCTCTTTTTTCCCTATATTAACCCATAACTACTGGAGACATCTGAGGCCTTTTTCTTACCTTTTCAACTTTCTCTCCCACTAATCACTAATTCTCTTCAAAATCTTGGCCAGAACAAAGCATACCTATAAATTTTGCTTACATAATTTCCTGAAATTGAAAAATACTTCCCTCCTCCTTCTTTATATTCACATAGAATATCTTCAGTCATTCTCTAATTGATGGGCATCTATTTTATTTCCAGTTCACTGCACCAGAAAAAAGTACTGTTATAATATTTTGACATACATGAGGTCTTTCTTTTTTATCATTAAGTGATTTTCTTAATCTCCCTGGTTTTAAGCAAGAATTATTAACAACTAGTTTTGCAAAGAACATGACATTTATTATCACATGTGATCCTTATCCTATCCCAGACATATGTGTTGTTTGTGTTATCTTCATTTTATTGATGAGGAAAAACTGAGGCTGAAAGGGTTAAGTGACTTGCCACGCTTAGAGTCACAAAGTTAATACGATAATATGTGTCTGAGCTAGGATTTGAACTCATATTCTCCTAATTTTAAATCAAGAACTCTAACCATTATAGCAACTCTTTGCCTATCTTAAACATAAGAATTATCTACTTTTATAAAAGAGTGCAAGAAGAAGAGAACAGTTGCTGGCCATTTGTTTCATACTTTATTTTATGTCATTACCTTTGGTACTCTGAACCATCTGGCACTGGTCACAATCATCACACATCTCATTCTGTGCATGTCTTTTCTATGTGATTATAAAAATCCCCACAGAGTATTTAATTAACTTTTAGGAGACTTTTCTCTGGTTCTTTTAGGATTTCATAGATGGCAGGACACTACTTGGACTATCCATCTGTTATCCATTAATCTAATTATACGAGCACCTCATCTCCATTTCTGGTCATTTGTTTTCTTGATTATGTCACTTATATCACTTTTTGCTCCCAAATAATTATTAATAAAATGCCACAACCTCCTTACATTCATTTGATAAGCCTTGTGTCACCTACAATTTTGATGCTTCTAAGCTACAACTTGTGTTTGTAAATGGCCTAAAGTTCTTTAAACATAACATCATAGTATTTAAAAAAAATCTTTAAGATATTATGCTGATATTACTTCTCAAAAAACATACTTTTTCTATACCAGTAAGTCCTTGGACTTGCCAGATCACTGGCATCTCCTAATTATATTGTCGCCACTAATTCACCTCTCTAGACAAGGTTCTCTATGTCCTCTCCACCCCTACCTTAGCCAAAGTAAAATTCCCTTTCCATTGCTCAAAGTACACATTTTTAAAAGAAAACAGTGGTATTTGAAGTTTGTTTTTACTGTTAATTACTGTAGGAAAACATTTCCATGCCCCTCGAGGGGAGCAGAGTCATTGTACTACAGATAGATCAGACAAATCATGAAATGTTTCTGCCATTTCAAAGGCAGAGAAATTAAGTTCAAGAAAGGCCAAATAATGTTCAGGAAAACCAAGAGGTGAATCAGAGTACAGGGAATAAGCAAAGGACTGACTGCCCTTTCTTTTTTCCCACCAAACTATTCTGACAAATAGGGGACAGATTCCTGATCTACATATTAACTACAACTTATCAAATAAACCTAGGGCTAATTAGCTTCACAGTATTTTTTAAAAAGCCAAATGCTTTAGAAAACAACTGTATTATAATTCACATAGACCAAAAAGCATAAACAAAACATTAGAAAGTCACCTAAGGAATAATGTCTAATAGTCATCTAATTAAAAAGTTATTATCTCTGATGCTTAAACTTTTTTTTAATTCTACCACAGTACAAACGTATTTACTAAACAGTAAAATGATCTGCATGTGTACATTAAAATATTCAGTATTTTAGTGTACATCATGGTTTCAGTTAATATTATTGTAGATTCTGAGATGCAATTAAATTTGAAATATAGTCTTTAAAAATCCTAGATATAAAGTCTCTCTCATTTGCAGTTGTCTTTCAGATCATGATATATTGAAAAGGACACCAGATGAGTCATGAGGCGACCTGAGCTGTATTATCACATCCAACATTGAGTCTCTTCATAACCTTGATCAAATCTTAGCATTTTCAACAATAAAAAATGCATGTACCTACCTCACAGCTAATATGTGAGGATCAAATGAAATATCTTTTTAAAAAACTGTGAGAAGAATTATGTATAAGTGTTAATCAAATATAAGCTTCTATTCTCCTACACAGCATGTGAAGTACACAGAGAGCTGGCTTTACAAGCTAGAAAGACCTGGGTTCTAGTTCTCCCTCTGTGTGATGCAAGTCACCAAACCTCAGTGCTCTAAGCAATTTTCTAGGATTATCAACTGCAGAGAGTTAATCATCATTAGGTAGAGGGAATGTCAGTATATGGGAAATTTCTATATCAATGAAATCGCTGGTTCAGTTCCTATCCTTTATCATTCTCTGTAGGATGTGCTGATATCTCATTCCATCAAAGGAAACAAAGGGTAAATGACCTACTTTCTTGTACTGTGTAGAAGGAACTAAATTAACTCTACAATAATCTATACTTCTTCAGCACATAGGATTAAATGGCTAATTTAGAAATGACATATTCTTTCCCAGAAATGGAGTATGGCTAACAATAGTTAAGAAATATCTGTACTTGGAGACAAACTGTTCTGACTGAGATTTTAAATGATAAAGGAGGAAGAAGAAAATCATTCACATGTCATGATAGACATCATAGAAAGTAGTAGGCTTGGCACAGGAAAACTGTGGAGAAGTCCAGCAATTCACAAAGAAACAAGATACAGAAAGAGGGGCAATAAAAATGTTTCAGTCTTCAGGTATGAATACAGAAATGCACAAAGAGTAATATACAAACTAGAGACTTAACATGGGGAGATTACACATATACTGACAGAAAGAATTTGACTAGAATACTGAATGAAAGTATGGAGCTTATTCAAAACAATAAGTTTAGCTTAAATAGTATATGGAACTGAACAGTATATCAAAAAGAAATAATATATTAAAGAAGTAACCTTCCCCCCCCAGAAAAATCAGAATACATGAGCAGATAATAGAATATTTAGGCGACAACCAAGGGGAAAGTCAGAAGAGAAACCAGGGTGTGAATATATTATAGAAGACAACTAGAAGGAAAAATTAGATGATGAATTCTATAAGCAGATTACAATGCTTGAAATAGTCATAGGGATCTTCAAATATTTAGGCATATGGTGAATGTATCTCTCTGCTAAATGTAGCATAGCTGAGGAACTCCTGGTCCACTTTAATTATCATTTCATCTTTTGAAAAGTGTAGGAAGGCACAATGAAAACTCCTGATTTTAACCACAATAAGGAACTGATTGCCAAAGTGAAAGTAACAAGATCTTTGAGAGGAAAGGAGCATCCTACCCTATGCTGTAAGGGTATGGGTGGGGGAATGCTAATTCTAGTTTGATGCCCACTGACCTTCAGAAGTGCAAGTCTCAATGGCTCAAGAGAAAGGGCATTTAAAGTACCATGGTCTAGGATTTTATTGGTTATTCCAACCCAGAAGAGCTGGGATGTTCACAAAAATAAAATTGTGGGGATATACAAACAATTGTTCCAATGAAGAAGAGTGAGTTACCTTGAAAAACTTTTTGTGGTTTCACAGAGTGTTTATTGACCAACCCAGTTTTCTAAAAGCTATGTCAAAAATAGTAGCAAGGGTAGTTAACTGAGGATAAATGAAAAAGAATGCTCAGTACTAAAACAATAATGGAAAGCACAGCAAAGCCTAAAATGAATTATTGATACTGATTTTTAAGGATAATAAACAAAGCTGTGTGAAGGGCAAGAGAATTATCAAAATTGTATTAGGCTACCGCTTGGGGTAGTGGAATAATGCACACTAGAGAAAAGGAAAAAGAACTCAATTACTATTTTGCTTCTGTTTTGAACAAACATGGTTTATATGGAATCAAATCTCAAGATAAATGCAGAGATGTTAGAAAGGACCTCTTTCTGTTCAGTTATTTTTCAGTTGTGTTTGACTCTTCATGACATCATTTGGGGTTTTCTTGGCAAAGACACTGGAGTGATTTGCCATTTCCTTCTTCAGTTCATTTTACAGAGGAGGAACTGAGGCAAACAGGGTTAAGTAACTTGCCTAGGGTCACACAGCTAGTTGTCTGACGCCAGATTTGAATTCGGGAAGATGACTCTTCCTAACTCCAGGCCTAACACTCTATCCACTGGAGCATCTAGCTGTCCCTCCGAAAGGAACTAGTGACCTCTAGTTATTTCAATGTGCTTACTCCATATAAACTATATCTTGGTATACACAAAGACACTGCAGGTATAGTAGTCATGCCATCGTGAGTGATCACTGGAATATCATGAAGATCCTACACGATTAGAGATGAACAAATGTCTCGATTTTCAGTCAGTCAATAAATATTTATTAATAGACTTCTATGTGGCAGCCACTGTTCCAAGTGCTGGGAAGACTATGAAAGTAAAAGACTGTTTTCAAGGAGCTCACAATGTAGGGTAGATTCAGATTAAAGTGTGGTGAGTTTCATTTCGAGTCACATAAAAATTCTCACTCTGATTCCTGAAGGGATGGTGTGCCCTTAGAAGAAAGGAGATTGAGATGGGCTAGCACAGGCTGATTAAGAATAAGTCAAACTAAGAGTCTCCTAGGATGGTTCTGATGATGAATGAATCATTTCATGGAGATCTAAGGCCCAAAGCAGAATCCTTCACGAGAATATTATGTTGTTTTTTCTTTCCTGGTATTTTGTTCTTAATAATAATAGTTAAAGTTTATATAGTATTTTTAGGTTTAAAAGCACTTTCATATGCATCTGTGTGAGACTAACTGGAATAAAGTAAATATTTATATTTATTGACATACTTAAACTTTGCAACTTTTTACATTTTTTTAAAAACAAATCATGCCCAACTAACCTCATTTTTACTAGATTGATACGTATGGGAAATTCTGCAAAGAGCACATGTAGATTTCAGCAAAGCATTTAATAAACTGTCTTGGGCTACAGTTTTTGAAATGATGGAAAGATGTGATGACTTGAATTGTAGCTGTTAGGAAATTGGTACAGTTTAAGCATGGGAAAGGAAAACATGTGTAGGTTCCTAGCATATGTTCCTAGGAAAAACTTCATTACCTGTTCTGGTTGTTGTGGAAACAGCTGATGAGGAAGGAACTAATTGCATCAACATCTACCAGGGCAGTAATAAGACAGTAAGATGTGGTGTACCAGATTTGGTGGAGGTTTTGCCCAACAATTATCGGGGAAGAAGGAAACAAACATTTATTGTCTATCATGTGCCAGCTAGATGCATAAGGGATGTCTAGATGCCTCAGTGGATAGAGCTCTGAGGCTAGAGTCAGAAGACTTGAGTTCAAATGTGATCTCACATACTTACTAGCTGTGTGACTCTGAGCAAGTCAATTAACTTCTGTTTGCCTTAATCCACTGGAGAAGGAAATGGCAAACCACACTAGTATCTTTGCCAAGAAACAACTATATTCCAGGCTCTGTGCAAAGTTCTTTACAATTATTATCTCATTTGATCCCCGAGAGGTTGGTACTATTATTATCTGCATTTTACATTCGAGGAACCTGAGGCAAATAGATATTTTTTTAAATGACTCACCTAGCACACAGATAATAAATACCTGCAGCTGGATTTGAATTCAGGTATTCCTGATTCCAGATCTAGCACTCTATTTCTGCAGTGTGTAGATGCATCTAATTTAGAGTGGAGTAGGTGAGCACAGCATGTATTATTTGAAGGAGAAAGACCAAAGCTAGATAAGCAAGCACAGGAAAGATGGAGAAATCTGAGAAACAATGCATGTTAGTGTTGTTTTGTGTCTATTGCTGTTCTCTCTTTATTTGTCACCTGATTTTATGATGTTTCCTCTACTACTGTCACAAAGCATGTACCTTTATGGGAAAAGAAGTGATCGTGAAGCAGTTGAACATCAGAGCCTTTCTGAAGAGTGTCGGCTGAGTTTACACACAGTTACCCTCCTTAGTGCAGGGTGGTAATATACAGCAGTAACAAACAATCATATGGCTAGAAGAATATGGATATAAACAAGTTCTTTATGTAGATTGGCACATGGATTATATCAACCAGGTGATCTGAAATAATGAAAGGCTACAAGGTCCTTTCGAACATCTCACTATCTTGAATTGAAACCCAAAGAAAAGACATTAATAAACTACCACCAACCTAGAGAGAGTTTATTGCAATGGCATATTCTTGGTACTTTTGCATTGAACATTTTCATCAATGGCATGAATAAAGATACAGAAAGCATGCATATCAGATTTACAGAAGACAAAAAAATGGGAATAATACTTAATGTTGGAGAATAGCATCTTTACCCAATATCTTGAGAGAAAAAGAAACCAAATAGAAGATAATATTTAATGAGAATAAATGCTAAGTCCTCTGATTGGGCTTAAAAATCATCTCTATAAGTACAGGATAGGGATGGCATGGTATGACTACCATTTTCATGTATAAAAACTCCAAATATGGCATTTTAGTGAACTGTAATCTTGACAGGAATAAATATAACACGGGAGCAAAAAAAAAAAAAACACAACCAAAGCTTATGTTTTAGGCACATTACCAGAAGCCTAATGTCCAGAATGAAAAATGTGCAAAGAACACTGGACTTGGAGTATGGAAGTCTGAGTTTAAATCCTGGTTCTAATCCCTATGAGAAGTAGGTAAAGTCATGACATTTCCTCATCTATAAAATGGGGATGATAACACTTGTCTTTTCTACTTCTTGGGGTTTTGTAGGAAGTGTGCTTTGTAGTACACTTTTGTAGTATTATATTTCATTGTGGACACCACATATCAAGAGGGAAATAAACAATTTGCATCATGTTTAGTGGAAAAAAGACAAGGAGAATTTGAATGCAAGTCATACTAAGATCTGTTGAAGAAACTGCTGAATCACATCCCAGTGAGACCTCTAAAGACTGCACCCTATTAGAGTTAACACATTCATCTCATGCCTCCGAGTTATTCATTCCTGATTGCTGAGAGACCACTATATCTAGAACGCACTAGACGTTGGGACCGAGTTTGTCCCTAGACCTATTCCTTTGATGCTACCCCACAATTGGCTCACCTCTGAACCAAGAGTCCTTCTCACTCCTGCCCTGCATCTTTTAACGTCTTGTTTTGGAAACAGCATAGTTTGTGAAAATATATTCTCAATGGACCACTTTATGGTTTCACTTACCATCTCTGAAATTCCTAGACCAAAATATTCTTCCCTTGACACTTCCCTATCTTTATTCTCCCCCCTTCCCCATTAGAATATGTATACCTTGAGGACTAGGACTGTTTTTCTTTTGCATTTGCAACTATCTCTCAGGACAGAGTTGGGATTAAGAGTGCAATCATTTTTGTTTTGTTTTGTTTTGTTTTCATTCATTCATTCAAATGGGCAAGTTTAGCCCAGAGAAGTGAGGACTTAAAAGCAATAGCTGTCTTTAAGTATTTGAAAAGGTATTATTTGGAATTGAGTTGAAAAGTGTTTTTACTCAGTTGTATAGAGCAGAATTAGAATCCATGGGTAAAAATTGCAGAGAGGTAGATTTGAGCTGTCCCCAAATGAAAATGCTGCATTAAGAGACAGTGAGATTTTCTCTACTGTACTTCTTAAAGTAGAGACTGAATCACCATTTATTCTGGAGAGATGTTATTGAAGGCTCAAGTATGGTTTGAATTAGGAGACCTCTGAAGTCACTTCCAATCCAATGATGATATCACTTGCAAACCACAAGTTAAAAATATGGGTTGAGCTAATTCAGTCTTATGAATGGTCTCCTCATAAGTAAGTTATTTTTTTCTTGATACCATGAAAATTAAATGAATAAATCACTTGATGAGAGATTTTCCTTTCTTCTGCAAGTATGATGTTCTAATAATATGAGACCAACTTGTAGCCAGTATAATGATAAACTTGGATAAGACACAGTTTTCTTCATCAACGGCTTGCACATTCCCAAAATGGAAGACTCAGTAACCATTAGAGGAACTTCTATTCATTAATCAAGGCAAACATTTTTCACGTAACTAATATGTTCAAGGTACCACATTAGGTATGCCAAAGGAAAGATACATGAAATAGTCCTTCCTCTTAAGAAGCTTGCATTGGAGAGAAGAACCGCATACACAGAGGAAAGTCAAGAAAAAAGTATAAGAAATAAATATAAAGTAATTCAAGGGATGGAGAATACTAACAACAGGGGAAGTTGGTATAAGCTGAACATCAAAACAAGTTAGGGATTCTAAAAAAGATTAATAGAGACTGCATTGCAATGAACTAATTACAAAGAGTAGCATTAACCACAAGAGTTCCAATACTAATAGGTAACTAATGAGAATAATATTGTTTAGTTTTTCTATTACAATTTCATTCATATTCCATGGATTTAAGCTAGAGTAGTTGAAGAATTATACTGGGCTTTTTAGGGATGGGTGAAAATTAATTTGAGCTGTTTCCCAAAGGAAATAGGATTTCTTGAGAGATGTTCCCTCTCACCTCTTTGAGGCCAGTGATGGCCTCAAATGACTTCAATACGTGAACTAGGAAGCCACAGTCTCATTCTTTCAGCCATTTTTGATTTCTTGTGGGTCTAGTGATATGGAGAAACTTGTTTGATTCTTGCAAGAATTTCTTAGAAAGTTTTAAAATGTATTAGAGGAGTTTCTATTCAATGTTGCAACTCAATTTTATTGAAATAGAGAAGAAAATAAAGCCAATGAGACTCAATTCTGAATTCCAGAACTGTCTTCCTCTAGTTTTAAATACCTTGTCTACTCTGTATTTAAGTTGCATACAATTTGCCTCCATTTTATGTTCCTTCAGACAGACTAACCAGGCATGAATAGCAAACAAGTGTACAAATGCTCCTAAATTCACTGAACGTCACTTTCTTGGTTTAATTTGAAAAACTTTTTAGTTAAAACAGAGCCTATAATTTCTAGAAAATCTGTCATCCATGAGCCCTTAAAATAGCATTTGTTCTCTTTAGTCATTGCAAACAACTTGCTATGCAATCTTGTTTATTAAACATATCATCAGAAACAATTCAAGATTTCTATTCACTGACAGAGTTAGACTGTCTTCAAAGATGTGCCAAGTTCAACCTACATCTCTGCCCTTGTCTCTTCCCACCCCCACTTCTGTTCTCTCCGCTCTACAACCAACTTCCCTTCTCTCTACCCTCTATCTTCTTTGCTTATTCCCAATTCCACTGCTGCTGTCATGTGGCCCCAATGCCTGGAATGGTGCCTGGTTGCCATGGTAATAGGTACTTTAAAAAACAATACAGTAAAATAAAATAAGTAATAATGAAAGCTTGGGATGTCTACACTGCAGCTAGAAAGTCTGGACAGAGCCAGAAATAGAATCCAACGTTATGAATACTTGAAAAACCATCTTTTGCTCTAACCATTAGACCATTAGAGCACTCCTTTGTCTTCAAACTTACCTAACAATAGATGATTTTTGAAATAAGGTAAAATTGAAATAAAAGTAAGGTAATGAAATGTATGATACTGATAAATCAAGGAACCAGTGCAAAAAAGAGCATGCATAGACTTTGAAATCATATGACCAACAAAATGGAAAACTAGACACTTTCTCTGAACTGCCCCATCTATCAAACATCTCAAAAGATATGAATTACCCATGTAATGTTGAGTTATGAAGTAATTTTAGCTTTCTCCGTGGTATAGGACACCAAGAACTCTAAAGAGGTAAAAACCTAATGTACTAAGAAGAAAGAAAGTTAATCACTCATCCTTAATGTACCCACTCAATATCCCCTAACTCACCATCCACAAGTCAAATTTTTGCAACAAAGACCTATTGTAAATTCTTATACAAATCCCAATACTGTGAGAAAACAAAATGTAGAAGTATACTCTTGCTGAGATTTCAGTGTTCTGTGCTTCACAGTACTCAGCTATAGAACTAAAGAACCGAAGGAAATGCAGCCAGATACCAAAGTGTGAGTTTACCTGCAGCAAGGGTCCCAACATACGGCTAGAACACACAGTTGTGTCCCACTTGAATTCACAGAAGCACAAGAATTTCTTGACATTGGGTGAAGGCTGATATAGCTTTGAGGTTCAACCCCTCCCCCAGGGAAATTACTCTCAAAAGAGTAGGAGTAAAAAACTGAGCAATAAGGAATATAAAGAAAAACTGCTAAAATTACCAAGGTGATTGGTATGTGCGTGTGTATATCTATATATCTATATCTATCTATATATATATATGTGTGTATATTATATATATACATATGTGTATACACACACACACACACGTTATACCTTGTATACAAGTAGATAAAACAACAGGAAAGATGTTCAGAGTAGAAGATAACATGGCCACCAGTTCAGTTACACAAGTCCAGACATATTTAAATAACCTTGTAAGACAAAGAAAAATGAATCATGTTGATTGCTAAATAAGCAGGGAACCAGAACACAACAGAATTAATTGGCAAAATACAAAAACTTGAATCCATGATAGCAAGTCACTAAAGAAACAAAAGAGGGAAGAACTGACTGATAATGCAAATACACAGAAGTAAATGAAAATATGGAAAAAGAGAAGCAAAAAACAATAATGTTGAAACAAAATGTGATCTTTATAAAAGCAAAACCTATCAATTTCAAAAACACAAAGTATAAAGGCAACTTAAAGGTTATAGGCCTTTTTGAGGACCTCAAGTCAAAAAATCTCAACAACATGTGAAAGAAATAATTTAAGAATAAAAAAAGAAAGCAACCTGCTGTTTATGTATGAATACCAATTAAACAATTGTTCTAATCAATATAAAATTTTATAATATAGAATTTGAAAAGACATAGCACAGTCAATTACCACTAGAATTTGCATAGATTTATAAAGAACTTTCCTTACACTGCTATGAGATGAGTAGTACAAAAACTATTCTTTTTTCCCATTTCACACAAGAAACTGAGGCTTAGGCATAAAATTTACCTGCCCATGGAAGGAAATACATTTATACAGTGTGAGGGTTGGAAATTGAATCTATCTCTTGACTCTTTCATAGTATTTAGCACAGTGTCTAGCACATAGTTGGTATTTAATAAATATTCACTGACTGATTCTGCTATACCACATAATTATTTCTAGAATATAAATAATAAGGAAAAAGAAGAAAAGTCTATCCATTAAATATTCAAATGTTCTTCTTGACTGGATATTTCAAAGCAAATGCTTTCAAATATGAAGGTTCTTGACTTCTAAACTCTACAATAAAGTTCAGATAAAATTATACAAATATACAATATTAGGTATTGAGACAATTCATAAATTAATTTCTTGTAATATATAGGGTATTGTAGCAAAGAGTCTCAGTAATAAAAGAATTTTTTCTTTTCCCTGAGAAGACCTTATCAAGAAAAATGGGGTTTCAAGTGAACTTTTGAACAAATAAATGGAATAATTTTAAAATTAAACCAAGGTGAAGAGGATGAAGGGAAAATCTTTCCATAAACATGAGGTATCATGAGAAAAAAAAAGTGGAAAAACAAAACTTGTTTTGCCTTAAGAATGATCAGGGAGAATCATGGGGAAAGTATTGGGTTGGAATGATTTAATATAATTTATTTGATTTTATACCAAGAGGTCACTATATGCAAAGCATGATGCCAATGTTGGGGACTAAAAAAAATTAAAAACCACACATTCCTAGCCTCAAGGTACATGTACATAAACAATTATAATGCAAGCTTGAATGCAAAATGTATAAGAAGGGTCAAAAAAGTATTCAGACATTGAGAGGAAGAATGATTTCTAATTAGAAGGGAGGAAATAGTAAAAGAGGGTAGACTTACTATAGGATATGGTATGTGAGCTGGCCCTTGAAGAAAAAGGCTTTTATCAAATAGAATTGTTGGGGTTGGAGGTTTGAATTTGAGGGTTTTCTCTTTTCCAGGAATGGCATGTAGCACGTACAACCACAGTGTTAGGAAAGGTCAGAAAATATCTTGGAATAATAAATAGTTCCATTTGGCTAATGAGTACTCATATTGTACTGGTACCAAAAGCAAGTGATCAAGAGTAAAACCTTTTAAATTTAATGTAATCAAAATTATCCATATTGCATTTCATAATGTTCTCTATTGTTTGATCACAAATTTTTCTGTTCTCCATAAATCTGAGAGGAAAACTATTCCTTGCTCTCCTAATTTGTTTACAGTTATCAGCCTCTAGATCTAAACTGTGTACCCATTTTGGCTTTATCTTGGTATACAGTGAAAGTTGTTGGTGTATGCCTAGTTTCTGTCATGCTATTTTCCAGTTTTCTCAGCAAATTTGTTAAATAGTGAGTTCTTATCCCAGAATCTGGAATCTTTGACTTTAGAATATGGAAAAAAAGTTATTTATATGAACATAAAGTCTTCATTCATATAAATAATTATTTCTTTATGCTAAGTATCTTTCAATCAATTATATGATGATAATAATGTGCTTAGTGCTAGAAAAACCCTAGGAAGAGAAAGACTTCCTCTTCTTATATCTTCATCAAGAATCTCCTCAGTGAATAGGAAAATGATCCTCATTATATTTTTCAAAATTTGAGAAAATAAGTTAATGTTTCAGTAGTTATTTATGTTCTCTTGATCATTTTCTTATGGTACTAGCAGAATATGAGTACTCTAAACTTTAGCCAAATTGAACTATTTATCACTCCAAGATTTTTTGGACTTCAAATAAATCTGGAAAGACTTACATGAACTGATGCTGAGTGAAGTGAGTAGAACCAGGGCAACATGGTACATAATAACAACAACATTATACAGTGATCAAATTTGATATATGTGTGTGTGCGTGTGTATAATATATATATATATATATATATATATATATATATATATATAAAACTCTTCTCAGCAATACAGAGATCTATGACAGTTCTAAGACTTATGATGGAAAATTCTATCCACATCCAGAGAAAGAACTATGGAGTCTGAATGCAAATTGAAGCATTCCATATTTCTCTCTGTCTCTCTCTCTCTCTGTCTCTCTCTCTCCCTCTCTTTTTCTCTATCTCTCCCTCCCTCTCATTTCTTCTTTCTCTTGGTTTTTCCCTTTGATTCTAATTTTTCTTTAGAACATGACTAATGTGGAAATACATTTAACATGACTGGACATGTATAGCCTATATGAGATTGCACACTGTCTTGGGGAAGAAGAATGGAAGGAGGGGGAGAAAATTTAGAACTCAAAATTTTATAGAAGTGAATGTTGAAAACTGGAAACAAATCAATAAAATTTTTAAAAAATAAATAAAGGAAAAAGTGAATGTACTAAACTTTCATTTCTAACCTAAAGCTCCAATATCACTCATCCCTACTAAATTCCTAACCTACTGAGAAAATCAAAGCCATCCCTTGAGAGCTCTCTATTTGACTATACTTTTCAATGCTAGAATTTGAAATCCCTCTATAGCATTCCTTATTTTCTCTTACTTTGTTCCATACTTTGAAAAGTGAAAGCAGGTCACCTTCCAAAGGCTAACCTTTCTATCTATACGTTTGATCCCATACTGTCCTATCTCCTCTGGAAACTTGCTCCATCAACTCCTCTCTCCCCTCCACCTTCATTCTTTTCTTATTCACTTATTTGCCGAGAGTAGGTCCACGACCTACTTTACTATCCTTAAGAACTTTCTCTTGATCCACACATCCCCTCAAACTGTCATTCTTTTAGCTTTCTTTCCTTTTATGGTCAAGGGTTTTTATGTCCATCAATCGGGCTTTTATAGGGAATTCCTTGGTGAGAAAAAAAAATCTCTATTAGTATATGTCTGAATTTTCTCACCACCTTAGTCTCAGATCATTGCCTAGAACACAGAGACCTTAAATAATTTGCCCAGAGTCAGACAACTAGTTATGTTACAGAACTGAGACTTGAACCCAGGTTTTGCTGGTCTCATGACTGGTTCTTTATGTACTCTGTCCTGCTGCTTCAATCAACTGGATTCCTAGAAAAAAAGTCATCTGCACTCCTTGTCCATGCTACCTAATCTCCTTTACTTCTCAATGTCTTGCAATCTAGCTTTCAACCTCACCACTTGACTGAAACTGCTTTCTCCAGGTTTGCCAAATGCTAAATCCAATGGCATTTTCTGACTCCTTCATTTACTTCTAATTACATGCAATTCTTGAACATGTCATTCTATGAATCTTCCACAACACACACCTGTATATTCCACTATATTCTCTTTAAAAAAATAACAATGCTTATTTTTTTTAGGACTTAGTCCATCTGTTGGAACTTTTTCTCATTATTTACCCTCTGTCTTTCCAGGTCTCACAGGTCCCTGCTGATATAATTCATGTCATTTCTCAAGCACATTTATAGTTAGAAATTTACTGTAGCCCATGTACATTTCATTGTAATTTTGGTTGTTTTGAAATCATATTGTGCAATGATTTGCAGCCACATATCACCACCCAAATGGAATAAAATAAAACAATAATGTGGAGGAAGAATATTCAAAATTACTCTACCAGCTTACTTCTAGGAATAGTTTGTGTTTAATCAAAGAAAAAATACTTCTGGAGGTACAATTAAGTATTTTGATTAGTTATAAAAGTATTAAATTCTTCATCATTTTTAAAGCCCAGTCTTCAATTCTCTATCAATTATGTGATCTTTTTTTAAGTAGCTAAGTCTACCAAACTATTTTGAGACTCCATAGTTTCAATGAATGAAATAGGTGGCAAAATTAGGATGTCAACACTTTTGTTTCTTAAATTTCCAGTCAACATTTCATTAAGTTTTCTCTGAAAGCATTTTACAAATTAAGTTAAGGAAGAGTCAAAGTATTCTTTATTTGCAGGTAGAAGATAACTCAGAAGGATTACTTGAAAGGAATTCTTGTTTTTCTAAGGTGAATCATTTCAGTACTGGAGGTCAACAACAGCTAACAAGAAAGGAGGTGTTCGACAAAGCAGCTGGAGGAAAATAGCTAAGTAAGGAAATGAGGAAAAAATTCTCTCTACTACATACAGACTGTAAGAGATCAGTTTCTAGTTAGACAAAACAAAATTTTTTAAATGTTCTTGTTAGTGCTTAGTTATGACCACGGAGTGTGTTAACATAAGAAATAGAGTGTAAAAAGGCATTACACTGCTGTGCAATCAAGAATTCAAGGCTTGTCCAAACCACATACACTCACTCACACACACACACACACACATACAAACACACATACACATACTTCCCTTGTAAGAAACATTAACAAAAAAAATAAAGGCAGGAAGTATAAATGTCTAAAATAGCATTAACTTTTATTTGATCTTTTTGTGAGCCAATATATCTTCCCAATTATGCTCCAAAAGTTCTGTCACTTGCTAGAGAAATGAACATAAACCTAAGACTGTCTATCTTTGGCCTAAAATAAAAGAGGGTGGCACTAAGGAAAGGAAAC
The DNA here is from genome assembly GCA_023548195.1 of Bettongia penicillata ogilbyi. NCBI lineage: Eukaryota > Metazoa > Chordata > Mammalia > Diprotodontia > Potoroidae > Bettongia > Bettongia penicillata. Next base: position 2,462,846 of record JAJHZJ010000152.1, read on the forward strand.
TTAACAGTACAATGCTATACTATATGATACAACACAATCCCATGCCATATATTACAATTCAATATATATTTATTAAGTGCTTACTATGTTTCAAAAATACTGCTTGGGATATAAATAAGAAAAAGACAGGCAGTCCCTTACCACAAGGAGCTTGTAGTTGAATAGCAAAAGATAATATACAAAAGAAATTTGAAAAATCTGTAGGTGAAAAGCGCAGGGCTAAAGAGTATCCAGCAAAGGGACTGGAGGATAGGATCATAGTGAAGTCAAAACTAAATATTGCAGCTAGTGATAAATGAAGGAGCCAGAAAAAAAAAAAAAAGAACCAGACAGAACCCTAGACCTGGGATCTGGAGGCCTGTAGAGTGCTTGCCCTCAGAAATCTCAAACTCTAGGAAGGAGGAGAAACATACATTAAAAACTAGAGTGCAAATTAAAAGGAAAGAAGGTACAGAAAGAGTAGGAGGGGCATTTTGAAAATGGAGAACCTAGCCATACTCCTTACTGAATATGTAGCAGAAGCTCAAGAAATATTTATACAGTGTAGGACTCTGGAACCAGAAAAGCAGAAGAATCAGATTTAAGTTCCAGTTCAGCTTCTTAACTAGATGAATTGCTACAGATATTATTTTAATTTTCATAGCCTTGGTTTTCTCACCTATAAATCTGAAGTAATAATATTTGCATTACCTACATATTTCTCAGGGCTATTTGTTGTATGGAAAATTGCTCTGTAAACATTAAAGATTATATACACACATATGTACATATATGTATTCGTATGTATTCAAGTTGTTAATAATAGTTGTTCATTCATTTATAGATTTTAATAAAGACAGAATAGGGAGAGGAGAGAATGATGTCAGTAATGGAAATTTAAAAGATTTTAAAGTCAAGGGGGATTTTATCAGTATAAAGATTTTTAACACCATAATAATTAACCAATATAAGTAATTGTTAATGTAGTTGCCATTGTCATAAAAGGTATTGAATGAATATATATCAGTTTCACATTTCATATTTATGGTGAAGAGGCAGTGTGGCATAAGGAATAAAGAACCTGCCTCGGAGTCAGGAAAACCTGAGCCCAAGTTCCATTTTTTAACATATATACTGACTGTGTGACCCTGTTCAAATCACTTAGTCTTTCAATTCTTCAGTCAACTCTCTAGTTGACCTAAGTTGGCAGAAGTTATCTGTTTGCATTGGAAATGAATATTTGCTCACTGATATTTCATATGCCAGTGAAAGTCACAGATTTACAGATTCAATTCTGATACGTTCCTAGAATGACCTAGATATTGTTTCTCTCCACTGGTTTCTTATTTGTCTTGGACTGTCATTCATATTGATATTTTCTAACAAGGTTAAGGTCAGGAAAACTGCAATGAAGCACAGTGCTTCTTAAACTGTGGGTCAAGACCCCGTATAGGGTTGTGTAACTGAATGTGGGAGTTGCCAAAAATATGGCAACAGTAAAAGGTTTCTGAACAAGCAAGGACCAAAATTTAATTAAAAATCAAACATACAATGAATCCTAGGTGTTTCTGGCAACACCTAACCATGTCACATTATGCAACTTTACTGCAGTGTTGATTCTGAACACGGCATTGATTATTATAATTATTATTATAATTATATTATTATAATTATTATTATAATTATATGATTATTATAATTATTATAATTATAAAATATTGTCCAACTCTGAAAAACGTTGAAGATATTCTGCATCCTGCAGTATCAAATATTCCTCCAAGATTTAATTCTTGCTGTAAGCATAAACAAGTGCATCCATCTCATTAGTATCCATATTTGATTTTGTCTTGAATACATGGAAAAATGACATGTGTACTACAGAAGTATTTTAAAATAGATTTCTTTGCAATTTATTATCAGTAAATGTTTGATTTGTATACTTTGTTTATATACCTATCTGTGCCCAGGGTAGTGTAAACATTTCTTGGGTAAAAAGGGGTCATCAGTGAAAAAGTTTAGGAAGCCCTGGTATAGAGTGCAAAGAACTTTATACTTGGGATCAAAACTGGATTTGAGACCTGACCCTGTCCCTTCAATCGATCGATCAACAACCATTTTTTGGTGCCTACTATTACCAGGCATGGGCACATATACACACATATAATACATCACATTATACTCTCTACTCTTTCACATTGTGAACTCTGACTATGCTAAGGTCCTCAAAATTTTTACTGTCAAATGGATTATCAAAGAGTTCTTCACAACTCAAATCATTTAACTTGGACTTTCTTCAATGATGGTGCAAACAGAAGCCTGATCCGAGTGATCACAAATGTGAAATTAATCAATATAAAGTAATGATGCTATTAATGTAATAAATCCAATTTATATACTACTAAATCTGAGACATACAACAGGATGGAGAGCCATCCTGGGATTAAGAATGACTATGGATGCTAGAGTCACCTAGCTGACATATACTGGAAGTATGACCCTGGGCTAGTTATATAACTATTCAGTGCCACAGGAACCACTATGACTATACATGGCAGAGTAGCTACCAATTGCATTTGTAGAAGTTAGTATGGAAGTATAGTATAGGAAGATCCCTATACTTATAAAATCAGGGATGATCTCCCATCCCAACCCTGCCAAAAACGACTAAGGTTAAATGTCTCAATATCTTCAGTTTGCATTCATTTGCCATATTGCTGTTGTCCTCTTCTGGGTCAGAAGCCATTTTGAAGGGTAATCTTGTCATAAAGCTCTAATATGAAAATCATTAGCATTTACTATCAAAATATATTATTCAAATGAAAAGATTTTGCTTCTTCTTATTCTTGGCAAATATACATTAAATTAATACAATTCACTTACTACAAAAAAAACCTAGAATTTTCCAGCAAATAGACATTTTTATCAAGGATTTTTACTTCATTCGTAGCAGCTCTTTTTGTGGTGGCAAAGAACTGAAAATTGAAGGGATGCTCATTAGTTGGGGAATGGATGAACAACTTGTGGTATAGGATTGTGATAGAGTACTGTTGTGGTATAAGAAATGACAGGTAGGATCATTTCAGAAAAACTTGGGAAGACTTATATGAACTGATGAAAAGTAAAATGAGGGTACATAGTAATAGCAAAATTATATGATGATCAGTTATATATGAGGCTGGATTTGAACTCAGGTAGGTTAGTCTTTCTGACTTCAAGTTTTGCATTTTATCCACTGTGCCACCTAGCTGCCCAATTAGCTTAATAGCTATGATGTAAAAAATGGTCTTAGATACATGGAAGGAGATGATGAAATGATTTGTTAAAAGTATGACCAAAACACAAATATTGAAACCATTTTCTTTCATGAACTCAGGATTCTTTCAGACTTTCTCTAGAAATGTCTCAGAAACTTCTTCATTTTGAAAGGTCACTCCACTCCTGACTCCATCCTGAACTTCACACAGTGGAAGTTTCACCCCACTCCCACTCTCTAATTGGCTAGTTCCTTCCAGAATCTCCATTTTTATCAAGAAGCCATGTCTTTATTACTCTTAACTCTTTTCTGGATTGTATTGTGGGTGCTCCTAGACTTTCTCTACTATCCTTCAATGCCTGTTACTTTCATATCTTTCTAATCTCTGCCTTTTCAGAGACATTTTGCATGTTGTCTTTACCCATCAAAATGTAATCTTCTGGAGGGTCTTTTTTGCTTATATTTATATTTCTGATAGTGGGCATGGAGCCTGAAATATAGTAAGAGCTTAATGAAGTGTTGACTTGACACTGCATGTTTATTGGCAACAGTTAAACACGAAGTCTTTGTTCTCCTTTTACTTTAATCTTTCATTTAAATAATTTAAATAAATCCCTAATAAACTAATTAGCATCAGTGATAAATCATTGAATTATCAGTCTAGAAGAAATCTTGAGAGACCAAGAGAAACCAAATCCTTCCGAACCGAGAATATAGATAAACGTGTGTGTGTGTGTGTGTGTGTGTGTGTGTGTGTGTGTGTGAGTCTTTGAGATCTGAAAGCTCAAAACTTCTCTTGGTAAACCACTTTAATCTTAAATAGTCAATAAATTATGTCTGCTCAAAGAAAATTTTTTATATCTACACTGGATTCTATTTCCTCTTGTCATTCTTTGGAAAATATAAAGAATATCTGAAATCTCCAAAACCTTATATAACATTTTAGGTCATTCTTCGGGCTTTACTGATTACAACTGAATGACTCTCAGATATTTAGTCTTTCCATATGGGCATTTTCCAACTGTTTACTTTTATGTGTGATTCTCCTATTAACCATTTTTTGATTGAGCCCATGATAAATAAACACAAATAGGAATAAAGAATCTAAACTCATTAAGGATAGTCATTAGAAGAATGTGTGCCACATCATAGGTGTTTAATAATTGCTTACTATTGGCCTGATGAAAGCACCAAAGGTAATCCTTTCATTACACTCAGCACAAATAAGGCATATATATACTGCAAACCACTCCATATGCGTGGCTACACATTTCATACAAACCAACTACATGTTGACTGAGATAGTTTCTGGAAACTTTGAGCCTCCTTATTGTGGCGATATTGTGCATATGAGTTAAGTTTTTCTAAGAAATGATGACTTCAGATTCAATGTCATTATCTATTTTCCAGTGTCAACATCTCATTTATACAAGTTGGAGTGACTGTAATTACACACAATAGCTTCTTATGTTTGTCATTTTTTTTTCTAATTCTCTGTTGATTTTGTCCTTAGATCTAAGAAGTTGATGATCTAATTGCATGTAGACTGGATTTGGAAATGACCGCCACAACAGTAACTAGTTTGTTCAAAGATGTTCAAGTACAATCAATTTCATTTTATAGTGATATTTGCTTTTCCCTTTATCCAGTGCCTTCTAAACTTTTTTTGAAGGCAGTATAAATGAGGTTTTGAGTAATCTACAAATCTTATTTCTTTCTCATTTCTTATTACCAAACCCTATTTTCTAATGTAGTTTTCCCACTATCCTCTCCCTTTAAATTTAAACCACTGACTAGATCACATAAGTTTAAAGGATTTATATTTTCCATTGTTTGATGAAACTGGTCATTTTTTTTTACTTACAACAGATGTTGGTACAAAAACTGTCATTTTTCTTGTGATGGTCTATTTGTTTAGACTAAGCGTAAAAACTTAAAGGTGATAACAAGACATCTTAAGAAATTACATTTTTATTCCCTTTCAGACATATGTTAAAAAACAGCTCCAGTGTTTACCACTCCGAGAAGAACCAACCAATGAGCCATCCTCTCATTTACATATGATGGCTTTATTTTTTTAGGTATGTGGTTCAGATCTTCCAGGAATATATAACGTCACTGATCACTGAACAAATTCTATACATTTAATATAAATAGTGAAAGGAATGCTTACAGGAAGCCTCAGAATTAAATGATTTTTGCATCTACTACTTTCCTTTTCCACGTCTCTGACAGAACACTATCTGAAGTGGGTCACCCAGTACCAATAGCCATTTTGTATTTTTAAGATATTATCTATTTTAAAATCTCATCTAGTACTCCTACCAAAATCAAATGACCTGGAAGTCTTCATCACTGATATACAAGGCTATTTTCTTTTGTCTATAAAGTCTTTTAGAGAATGTTTTATGGATGTAAAACTGATATCTTCAATGGAAACATGAAAAGGGGACAGTCAAGTTACTGTGTGATAGTATTCCACAGAGATTATAGCTTCACAGAAATAGTTTATTGAGGTAGTAGAGAATATAGGATTATGATATCATAGATTTAAAGTGGGAAGGGATCTTAGAAACCATTTGGTCTAACTACAGGCGATGGAGGCTGAGAGAGGTTAAGTAACTTTGCCAAGTTTAGAAAACTAACAAAAGTCTGAGGCAACATTTGAACTCCCTAACTCTAAGTTTAAAGTTCCATACAGATGGTTTGTTGATTACAATAAAGAATTTGAGTCAGTACATTAAAATATGGTCTTTCTATTTTCTTAAGATGAAGTGAAATCCATGCCTATTTGGGTATCTTCAGTGTTATATATTCACTGTAAAGTCCTATGCATTGTCTTTCTTTACTTCAGAACTTGGGGAAGGCCAGCCAAAAGATAAAGATAATTGCCCCTAGGTAGAGCACACAAAGTCAATCATAGTCAAAGAGATTAGGAGGCTTCTGACGCCTCCCCTGGAACACAATCAATTGCTCCCAAGGTCAATGATGGTGAAATTAGGATGGTGATCTATTTTCTGTATGCCATGAGTACTTGTGGAAAGTTGTTCATATACAGAAGTCTACTTGTCCCATTGAAATTCCATTCTCTATGGGTTAATTTTATACATGTATACAACTTGGCTTATAAAAATGATGGAATCTTTTACTAGCTTATACTCTAAATTGTAAACAGTGGGTTTCTTCTTTCAATAGCAATAGTAAAGTCCAAAGAGGAGTCCAGTATTAATTTTCTCATATACAAGCATCTGGATGAAATAATAAGATGTCAGAAAACAACTGAAGACACTTATAAATTAGTATCAGATTCTTATAGGAACAATATCTTTCTATATTCTCTACTCAAAAAGAAAACCCCAAACAGCTTATATTCCCCACAGTTCCAGAATCATAGTTCAGAATCATAACTCACTAGTGGAAAGTGTCTTAGTTCAATCTGTCCCTCATTGAAAATCTCCTCCACAATGGTCCTGGAAAGTTCTTATCCAGTTTGCTTAAAGACTTCTAATTCAAGAAAATCCATTATTTACAATATATCATAGCAGAAAGAACATTAGACTTAAGAGTCAGGAAAGAATCTTGCCTCTGATATTTATTTATTAGCTCTGTGATTATGGGCAAGCCAACTAAACTTTCTGAATCTCAGTTTTCTCACTGATAAAATAGAAATAATAATACATATGTTTTCAACCCTATGAAATTGTAAGAATCAAGTGAAACAATGCATACAATGCCTCGGTAAACGTTAAAATATCACCACACCATCATCATCATCATCAGCCATATCATTATTAATTATTAATTATTATTATTATTACCACCTAAGACTTCCCATTCCATTCAGGAAAAGCTCTAATAGTTGGCAAGGTATATTTCTTCCAAACTCTAAGCTATCCTTCCATACATTGCACTTAAATATGCCACTGAAACTTTCTTTCAACTTAATCACCTCAGAAAGGACCACTTTACAGTGTATAGCAGTAACAGTACATAACAGCATTACAGTATAACAGTGTACCACATTGCTTCAACATGGTGATACAGTGGAAAGAATGCTGCATTTAGAACCAAAACATATGTATTGCAATAACAGCTTTGTCATTCATCAATTGTGTAACCCAGCATAAGTCACTTCACCTCTCTAGAGCTAAGGTTCCTTAGCTGCAAAAATGAAGAAGGTTGAATTAGATGTCTCCTAAGGTCCCTTCTAGCTCAAAATTTATGATCTATGTGCCTCAATATATTAAAAATCACCAGTACAAACAAAAGAATATAGATTGTGAAAGTTTATCTTCAATATATTTCTTTAATTGCTAGAAGAGGGACATTTTATAACAGATAATACCTAAGGAAAGTATCTGGGAAAGAGTAAGAAAGCTGGACGATGATCTTTATCAGTGCACTCACAGAGATTTTTTCCTTCCCTCTAGCTACTCCTTCTTCCTTTTCTGTGTGTGTGTGCGTGTGTGTGTGTGTGTGCATGCATGTGTGTGTGTGTTTAAGAAAGAATGAAAGTGACAAAGACAGATTCAAGGAGACACAGAAGGAAAGAGAAAAAGGAGAGGAGAAGTAAAGGGAGAGGGGGAGAAAAAGAGGAAGAGAGGCAGAGAGAGAGAGAGAATGAATCTCAGCTTCAAGGCTTCACACACATGAGAAGGACAAAGCCAGGAAGACAGAAATGGGTGAACATAGTAGCTAGCCTTTCATTTTAAAGTTATCCTGAGCAGCCTGAGTGCTGATTAAACAAGGAAAAAAATTCCCAGAAAGAGACATCTATAGTGTGACAGTGACTGTTAACAGGTTGTTTGGTGACTTCTAAAAGATTATCAAGGTGGCTGTTAAGTGTAGAATTTATGGGTGATATGCTCAAATACAGGAGAGGTAAAAAAAAATGTTAATTGGAGAGTTAAAGTTAAGAGAAGGTTATGATGGTCATGGATTGTACAGATTGACCTGAATTTTTTTTTTGCATGAAAATTCTGGTTTTGACCTGTACTCCCCATATAGGTCAACCCTCATCCTGCTGTTTTGCTCTCAGCAGGCATCAGGCAACAAGCCTGAGAGTTTTTCCCAGCCTACAGCTAAAGCATCTGTTAATAGGCTAATGAGCAGTGAGAAAGTGGGAAGGAAGGGGAGAGGAGAGAAGGAAAGAAAGGAGGAATAGATTTAAGTAATTCCCAGTAAAGCTAGTAGTTCTTAGCAGAGAGTATAATGAAATGAATCTAGGAGCTAGTGGCAAGATGGTAACCAGTCAGGTCTGAAAGGAATTAAGGCAAGAGTCAGGAAAGTAAATGGTCCAGAAAGTGTAAAATGTTGCATGATGATGAACCTCTATTTTAGAGTATTAAAAGTGGAGAAGGATGCATCCCTGAAGGTTGAAAAGGAAACTATCTTTGTGAATTAAGTAATTTAGAGAGATCCATCTACTTTGGCTTCAAACCTTTTGAACAACATTGTTAGTCAATTTGGATTTATGAAGGAAAAATAACTAAACTCTGGACTTCTTTGACCCAGAATCACCTGTTAGGCATATAACTCAAGGATGTCAAAGAGAAGAAAAGTTTCAACATATACCAAAAATATTTAGAGCAAATTTTTGCAGTAGCACAGAAGTGCAATCAAACTGGGTGGCTGTCAACTAGTAATGGTTGACCAAAGTGTGGGATGTGAATGTAATTGGTGGGGGAAGGACGGAACAAGAATTTATTAAGTACCTATGAGGTGTTTGGCATTGTGCGAAAAACTTTATTAATATTATTTCATTTCTTCTCATTTGATAATAATAGAAATTACAACTTCATGAAACTATGGATACATTTGAACAGGAAACCTTTCTTGCTTCCCCCAATTGTTAGTGTTTTCCCTATCTACTTTGCATTTATTTTGTATTTATTCTGCATATAGTTGTGTGTGTGTGTGTGTGTGTTAATGCTTCTGATAAAACAAGTGTTCCCTTAGAGTAAGGATTTTATCTTCCCCCCCACCTCCATTTCTTTTTTAATCTCTCATGACTAGCATAGTGGTTAGCACGTAACACGAATGGTGTAAATATCAGTTGATTGAATTGACAAAGGACCATGCAGAGTAAAGGAAGTAGAAACAAGAGAAGCAAAAACATGTTTACCAAACTTTTAGATTAAAGGTAAATAAAGCCTAAGGCTGTGTGAATACCAATTTTGATCCAATGAAGAGATGAGAAAATGTATCACATACCTTTGGGTGGAGAGCTGGGAGACTTTGGATGAAGAATATTGTTTATATGGTCAGAAATAGTAACAAAAGAAGACTTATGGTGGTCTCAGAATAGAAGACAAGAAGGATCCATAGAAATGATCTGGTCCAATTTTCTAATATACCACTCCATGTTCAGGTGCTATGGCAATATTTTACTCTTTTCTGTTATGTTTACTCTTTGTGGAAATATTTTACTGATCCATGAAATTTTTATTACCAAATGTCCTCATTTCTTCAAACTTTGTAAACTTATAAAAATGGTTTTTCCCTTCTTCCCTCATTCCTTTCTTTTCCCTGATTTCCAGTCTTGGCTACAGAGGGTAGAGAGGTCTACAATAGTGAATTTAGATATTCTACCAAGTTACTATATATTCTTTTATGGAATTGGTTAAGTTACACTGATCTAGTATTACCTATGGCTGAGAGAGATGGAGGCCAGGGAGGGAAATTAACTTGTGTCGAAGTTCACTGAAAATGAGAGGTTTACACCTAATTACTATGACCAAAACAGGCACTATGGCTTAAGAAAAAGAATATTGTAATTAGAGGCAGAAGGCATGAGTTAAAATGGTGGCTCTGTAACTATCTGTAAGTATCGGTGAGGTTACTTAACCTGAGTAAAGCCCTTTCTGCCTCTAATTTAGATATATCGAAGTAAATCAAAATATGTCATTCCTTAAGTTCTCCTGAGGCAAAGATAGTAAACACTGCTTTGGGAGATCCTGGAATGATGGGGCAATCAGACAGCTGGTCGGGTTAAAGATGAAGGAGTTGGGGGGGGCATTCATGATATGCCTTACTTATAAGAGATCAGAACAACTAAAATTCAGGGGGAGTAGGTTAAAGAAGAGAATAGTCAGGAAACCAGGAAATGGGCAATCAATAATGGGCCCCATGAAAGAGGAAGATAGGAAGAAAGCAAATTACTAATTAAAAACATGAAACCTTCTTAGGCTTCTTGTTAGGAAAGTTTGGATCTGTTGGTCACAGTTCTTGTTTTTTTAAATAGGAAGGTTTGTAGGAGATCTGCAATCCATATAAATTGAACCAGGTCATATTTTTAATCTGTGTCCAGGGTACAACTAGTATCCAGGTCTTCCTATGTTTAATTAAATGCAATGTAATTTACCAAAATATTTCTATGATAACAGTTTTTAACTCACAGAATTATGATATGGAGACTAATATTAATCATAGAGGTTGTTTACATGTAGAAACAAGATTTAGTAGTTATTAGTAAGGGAAGGCGACTATTACATTAAAAGAAATAAAGAATTAAGTGAATAAATTTCTGCAGTCTACTTCAACAGCAAAGCAAATGCACACAAATTTAGAATAATTAGTCTCCCTATCATTAGAATACCTCACAAGTTATTGAATTAGTGGAGGGTGCAAAAAAATCTCATTAAACCATTTATGGAGGCCCAAAAGGGCTTTGTTTGCACAGAGTCCTTATATCAATTAAATTGTTACTCTCCCATAGCACATTGTATTTTCACCTGAATTTGTGTTGAATTTGTGTTGTGTTGTTCATTGATGGTTTCCAATGAGTTGGATTTTGGAGAAGGCTAATGATAACCATTTGTAATCAGCCTACCTCTTCTAGGAGCTTGTACTTTTGGACTATGTTCATTAGGTTGAAATCTGTGAATTCAGTCTTCAGCACTGAGGTATACTTAGGCTGTTCCTGGGCACACTCATTACCACCAGTTCCAAAAGTGCTGGCAAGTCTTTTATGAGTGGATGCATCTTTTCAAAAAGTTTGCCACAACTGCTGCTATGATGATCAAAAGTATGTATAAATACCAATGAATACATTATCTATTTTAATTTAGCATTCACACATTTTTTTAAAATTTCCTTGGTTATAATCCGGAAGGAATAACATTCACTATAACAGTAGGGCACTGTAGAATTAATGGCATAGGATCTGTAAAGTGCTTGGAGCTCCTTGGAGGAAAATGGCTCTTACACAGAACTTTTGCCCAAGAATATTGATTACAGGTTCCAGGGAACATTAAGATTTATTGTCCCTTGTGGCAGCAATTGAGGTCAGCTTCATTCTGTCCAATAAACACCTAAAAAGAAGTCAATAGCTTCTTGTTATCCAACAGAGGTAATAAATATTTAGTTGTATGCTGTTTTAGTACATTAAGATGTACAGGGAACTATAATTGAACTAATAAATACATTATTACAATGATTTGGTAAATTCATCATGTATAAGAAAATATACAACATACATAAATTGGGACCAACTAGAAATATAGCTTAACATTTGAATAATTAGGGGTTCCAAAGAGAAGTACTGAATTAATGAGTTCTTTAAAAAAAATCAATATAAGGGAAAAGACCTTGGATTGTAATTATTTATAACCACATACTGTGAATGCCCATATTTTCTTTTAAATACCCAAATATTTTTTGAAGTTAGGGATGGGAGGAAATATTTGTCTGACACATTTCTTTTGTATACTTTCTATACGTATTTTTTCATGTTTTGGGGATCCAACATATTTAGCTACCCGAATCAGTTCGATATTTTGCTACCCCTCCTTTGATCTACATATTGCCTCTAGTTTTGAAGTGGCCTTAAAATTTTGATGGAGAACGGGAAGAAGAGTGAAGAAATTAAAAGAAACACTAGTTCACGATGTTCTATCTCTTTGAAATCTTTGATGCTTACCCTGAGTAACTTCAAACAAATATATGGTACTTCCAACCAATAATATTACATTACTGATAATCATTGCTGATGTTGATAATCATTGCTATAAAGTATATCTCCAATAATTTCATATAATTTATAATGTTTTTCAATATTATGTCTATGAATCAATGTAAAATATATATTACAGCTCAATTCTGGAAATGGCCAATAGCTAGATAAATCCTTAGAACAGCAACATTTTCCTAGCTGCTGATAATGCTGACTATCTTCAAAACCTAATGGTTTATTTATTGAACAAATCAACCTCAGAGATCATCAGTCCTCATTGGAGGGAATTAGGTAAAGGACTGATAAATTACAAAAGTATTTTACTCCTGTTCTTAGGTCTTTTGAAATACTTTTAACATTACTGTCATGATGTTCTAATATCTTCCTATAGACTAACAAAACATATTTGTTCAATAAAGAAACACCTGAAATTCCCATAAGAAGGACACAGTGGAAAGTTAACAATGTGTTTTCATATTCTATAATTCAATCGATAAATATTTGTGGAGGACCACCATCTATGAGACTGCTAAACATTTGTCAGATGCACAAAGATGAATAAAGCAGAGTAACTGTCATTGAGCAATCTGTAATCTAATGTGGGTTCATTAAATTAGCAGTAGAAAATATCTAGTCTTACCCAATCACATTAAAAATGAGAAAAGTGAGGTCCAGGCAGATGAAAGGATTTGTCCAAGGTCATTCAGCTAGTGTGGAATACACTTGGGACTCTAACTCAGACTTTTTTCATAAAAATGTCATGATCTTTCCAAAGTATGCAAAATACATAAAGTTCATAGGTGCCTTTACTTGCTCATTGATGAAATGGAGAAAGGTTGAGAGGATACAAAAATATGTGAAAATATGAAAGTGGAATTGAAATTGTCAATGTTTAATTTTTTTATCTCTTAAATTCAATATTGCCATAGTGTTACTTAAGACTGTCTAAATTTAAAAGATAAAAATATCTTAAATGAAAAAATTCTAAAAAAAAGTTTTTAAAGATTTTTCATCATACATGATGTGATATCCTCAATGTACAAATGCTAAGACACCTTAAATTTTGCTTCTGTAGGCACAACTACATTTCTGACAAATTTGAAAAAAAATACCATTTCTTCAACGGTGCATAAGTGTATTATCCAGATATTTTAAGGAAAAAATGTCATTTTAATTTAAAAATACTAAATGAATATTTTCAGAAATATTCCTTTTGTCTTGTTAGTCTCTGCCTCCCTCACTGTCCCATCATTTCTTAAGAAGACAAAAAAAATTGTGTCTAACTGATTCTTACATACAGTGGTAAGAACTGGATCAAATATCATGTGCTCAGCCAAAGTGAGATACGAGTAGTCTTCAAAGCAGGAACAGATGATCTTCCAAATATATGTTTGATTGCTGGGAGTTCATCATGCATTTCCACAGAAAAATAATATTATAAATGTTTAATTTTTCAAGCTAGCTACAAAAATCTTAGACTGTGTAGCACCTAATCATCATCTATAACAATGATAAACATCTATTTAAAAAACCACCTTGGTTGTTTCAAATTAGAATGTCAGGTACACCTCCTTTTCCCTAACGGAGACGTAACAACAGGACCACAGTTTTACATAGTTCTAAGTCACTGGCTATGGTTTCTGTGACCTAAATTTCAGGCTTTCACAAGGTATGAGAGTAAGATGAAAGGATATTGGTGCCAAAGGTGGATAAAATCTCTGGTGAGTAAAGGTTCAGTGAGAAAAAGATCATAAGAGGACGTTGATGCTTTCTTGATATAAGACCTGGATTTCAATCCTAGATCTGACATTAACAAGTCACCTAGAGGATGCTCAATGCACTGAACAAACATTTCTACTACCAATTTGGTTTTATTGCAGTCTGGATATAAAAATGTTAATGCTATTTTTTTTTACCAAAAAATAATTAAAGATGTACATGAGGGGGCTAAAGTGTCTCCAAATCAAGACAAATATGAACCTAGTTCAATTTCCTCACACAATATTACAATGAATCTTTAATTCTGAATAAGTCATTGAACATCTTAAGTTTTCAATTCCCTGTTCTGTTAAATGAAGAAGTTAGACTTGGAATCCCATATTTATTCCTAGAAGAGGATGTGTGGGTCATTATTTATTTTATCAAATATTTATTTTGTTAAATAGAGGCAGCTATGTGATGCTGTGGATAGAGCACTGGACCTGGAGTTAAAGAGATCTGAATTCAAATCTGATCTCAGACACTTACCAGTTGAGTGACTGGCCAAGTGACTTAACTTATCTCTGATTCATTTTCATCATCTATAAAATGGGAATAATAACAGCACCTACCTTGCAAGGTTGTTGTGAGGAATAAATAAGACCGTAATTGTAACGTGTATAGCACAGTGTCTGATACAATAGTACATGCCATAGAATTGCTATCTATAATGATGTGCTACATAAATGTGTAGCTATTAGTATTAAGTGCTATATAAATGTTTGCTGTTATTCAGTCCTGTCCAACTGACTTGATTCTATTTGTGGTTTTCATGGCAAAGATACTAGAGCAGTTTGTCATTTCTTCCTTTAGCTAATTTTACAGATGAGGAAATTGAGGTACTAGGGTAAAGTGACTTGCCGGAGGTCATACAGCTAGTAAGGATCAAAGGTTGGATCTGAACGCAGGTCTTCCTGATTCCAGACCTGGCACTCCATACACTATGCCACTTAACTGCCCATATAAATGTGAGCTATAATAACAATAATTACAATTATTATTTCCCAATTACATTTTAATTTGATTCACATTGCCATCAAGGCTACACTGCAATTTCAGCCTGTGAGCAGTAGGTTTAACACCTCTGACCTAGTCCAACTCTTTCATTTTAAAGAGCCAAGGAGATTTTGCAACTCACCCAGGGCCAGAAATGTCACATGAAGAGCAGAAGCCGGGATTCCAGTCCAGATCTCTGAACTCTAACAGACCACACAGCACATCGCCCTATTAATGTTTTTTCTTAGATAGGTACTTGCCAGCTCAGTCTGTGAGTCTGTATGGGGGGAAAACAGTGCTAGCAATCGGAAGAAGAGCTAAGAGAAAGGATGGCTAGGAAAAGCTCTGGGCACTGTGGAAGAAGGGACAATGATGAGGAGTCTCAGTGTCAGAGGTTTCCTCACCTCCCCACCTTTTCCACTTTCTTCCCCACATCTTACTGCTATCTCCTGAGAAAATGTCATTCAAGCGAGAGAGAACATCAGTTGCAAGATGGTGTTTTTTCTTTCTTGCCACTGCCCCAGTTAGATTCATTCAGGGATATTTAGGAATGAGAAGTAGTGGGGAATAAGGGAGGTGTCCCAGAATCTTTCCATGAGTCACAGGGTTTAAAGAAATAATGAGGGAGAAAAAGGGTAATCCATAGAAGCAGCAGAAAAGATAGGTCAGTTTGTATGGTCATGCCAAAATAGGAGGGCTATAGGTAAGGCAGGAGGCATTCTTAAGGAAGAGATGGAATACATCCATAGTGTCAAAGTAAAAAATAAGATGGGAGGCATTAATAAAAATCACGGCAGGGCAGATATTGGCTTAGTTTATCTATATTTTATTGTATTTTTATTTTGTTAAATATTTCCCAATTACATTTTAATCTTGCTTGACATACTCAGTAGTGGGCAGCATGTGGCTGATCAGTGAGCTGTGTGTTTGACACCTCTGATCTCAATAATGATCATAGCTTACATTTCTTTGGCACTTTACAATTTCCAAAGCATTAATCTGCAACTTTACTTCTACTCTCTGAATTATTTCCACCATTAAATCATTCTATCTGCAATAATGTTTTCTTCTGATTCCCATGCTACAGGATAGGATGTTTAATGAATATTTGAAGGAGAAAGCTTTGATCACAAAGGGATGGCATATCTTCATAAGGGCATATCCATGCTAGATTAACCTTATGTTCTGGTTTTCAACTGGATCACTAAAAATAGATCAGAAGAATGCTATAGATCTAATTGGCCTAAAATTTAGCAAAGCATTTGATGAAATCACTCATGCTACTTTGTGGGTTTGTGCATGTGTGTGTACGTGTGTGTGTGTGAATGTGTATATAAAATATAGTATATTTATGATACGTGTGTTTAGATGGACTTGAAAATATTTAAATGATCCAGATCAAGAAGTAGACATTAATGATTCACTATCAAATTGGAAGGAAGTTTCTTATTGAGTTTCTCAGGGGTTGGTGCTTAGCCTTGTGCCATTCAACATATTTACTAGGTAAAACCAGAGAGGGTATCCTTATTAAATTTTCAGAATACATGGGGCTGGGAGGGAGAGCTGACATAATGGATTATAGATTCAAGATTCAAAAAGATCTTAACAGGTAAGAAAGTTGGATTAATTGTAACAAGATGACACCTAATAGGGCTTGCAAGCTGGTTAAAAATATCAGTCTCACAAGTATAATATGGGCAAGACATGGCTACATAGCAATTCATCTAAAAAAATGAGGCTTATAATGAACGGTTAGCTGAATAGAAATCAACTGTATAATATGTCAGCCAAGAAAACTAAGGACATCCTAGGCTACGTTCAGAGAGACAGAGCATCTAGGTGGTGCAGTGGATGGAGTGCTGGGTCTAGAGTCAGGAAGACATTTTCCTAAGTTCAAGTCTGGCCTTAGAAACTTACTAGTAGTATGATCCTGGACAAATCACTTTGCCCTGTTTGCCTCAGTTTCTCATCTACAAAATGAACTGGAGAAGAAAATAGCAAACTACTACAATATTTTGGTCAAGAAAACCCTAAATGGGGTCATGAAGAGTTAGATACAACTGAAAAACAGCAAAGACTGGCTCTACTCTTAACTTGTCAGATCACATACAGATTATTGCATTCAGTTCTAGGCAGCCCATTTGAAGAAGGACATTGATAAACCAGAGAATATTCTAGAGAGGGCAACCAGAGGGAAGAAAATTAAGAGAATTATCACTAGGTTCACTGAAAGAACTGGGAATGTTTAGCCTGAAAAAGCAAAGATGGTGGTAGGGAGGAGAGGAAGGATGAGACTGGAGGACAAGAAAGCTATCATTTTAAAGTGTGTCACATGGAAAAGGGATTAGACTTGTTTTGTTTGGCTCCAAAAGGCAAAATGTGGAGCGCTAGGAAGAGAATTCAGGATTGATAGTAGGAAAAAGCTTCCTAATAATTAAAGTTGTCAAAAATAATGACTAATAAAAATAGCTAGCATTTCCATGTGTTATCTCACCTGTTTCTGACAACAATGGGGTGAAATTTATGCAACAATCATCTCCATGTTAAATATGAGGAACCTGAGACTTAGAGATTTATTATACAACTAGGAACTGAGGACTTCCTGGGTTCAAGTCCAAAAAGCTATCTACTATACCACAAAGCTGTCACTGACAGAAAAAAGCACCTTGGCAGTGGTAGATTTCCTTTCCCTGTACACCTTGAAGCAAAGGCTGGATGATCACTCTGGGGTGATGTTATCGTGACAATGAATTCTTGTTCAGGTATGGTCTGACCTAGGTAGCCTCTGAAGTCTCTGATATTCATTGGTCTCTAGTTCCCAAACCTAGCAGCAAAAACACTTCTAGGTTAAGTTGTTGCCAATATTAAGGATTGTAGAGTCAAGCAGATGACATGTGTCAAGAATGAGTGATTACAGGCTAGAATCAAGAATGGAGAAGTCCACTAGACAGGTGAAAGGTACAGTGTGCAGAGATGAACCTTAGAGTAAAAGTGAGGGAAGAGAAGGGATGGGTTGGTCACTCTCCATCAGGGTGAATGCTGAGTTGTTATACTTTCAGTATCTAAAGCAAGTGATCCAGTGGAAATAGGGGAGTTGTTGGAACTGAATTATCTGTTTCTTGGGGAGAAAACATTATGATTTCTGTTGAAAGTTTTAGTTTTCTAATAATACTTTTCCTTAGCATGATAAGACGCATTCACTGAGCACATAGTAACAAAGAATAACATTCCAAATGCATAATGAATGTCAAAGAGAAGTAAAACAAGCATTAATAATTAGATACAGAAAATAAACAATATGGAGAATCCAAGGGCAGATAATCTTGTATCACTATACAATGTACAGCATAGATATATGCCTAATGTTAATGCTAACTTTTGGAAATGAAGGTTACATCAATTAGAATATAATTTCATATCTTACACCTTCTTGTGCTAAATGATACTTTCTCCTCAAACTCTCTTCAAGGAAATATTTTGTCATTAAAAAATCAGAAGATTCTATACAATGTGGGAGGAACAAAACAGACTTGCAAATCTGGCCAAGTCACAGGACACTTGGCAGGACAGTGAAACTATGCACCACAAATTTCACAGATGCCACTCCTGTAGGGGGTCAAGAGTTAGTTAATAAAAATCTCCTCCTACCCCTTTACATGAACATGAAATGAGGGATAATAATAGAAACAACTATATCTCATTACTTATCAGAGCAGACAACAACAGTAGACAAGAATTGTCACCTTTATTATGTAGAAAAAGAAATTTAGAAGAGGTCCAGGGACTCACCTGAGATCACATATATTGCTATAAATAAAATTATTTGCCCAGGTAGTGATGCAGCATGGCATAGTAAGTAGAAAGAGTAGCAGCTCTGAAGCCAGATGAGCTGGGTTCAAATCCTACCTTTAATGCTTACTCCTAATGTGACTCTGGAACAGTCATTGCATCTCACTTATCCCTCAATTTTCTCAGCCATAAAATGAGGAGATATGGATAGAAAGCCTCTGAGCACTCTTCCAGCCCTCGGTCTTGGATGTCATATAATCCATTCCTTCAGGCAAAGACCACAATTTCCCCCATGCTTGAAAACCCCTCAGGTGTAGGGGAAAACAAAGAGATTTTTTTAGGTAGATTCATATACCATCCTGTTAATATGTAGCCCAGGGCTGGACATAGAGGAGGTCTTCAAAAAGTATTTGACTGTGCAGTAATTGATTTACAGCCAGATTTAATAAAGTCATAGAATCCTGAGAATTCCAGAGCAATAGAAAATGACAGAACAGGAAGTTGTGTATGGGAACCCTGAAAATTCCTCCAGATGATTTCCTCCTAAGACCTCAAAATTTCAAATACAATTTGATATGCCAGTAGAGGGAAAAAGGAAATAATCAAATCAACAAAACTACCAGAGTCTCTGGATATCCTCTGCTGTGGGGACACAATTCCAGAGAAGCTGTGACAATGCTGAAAATAGAGGTCACATTTTCTTAACTTAGATCAGTTTCACTATGGTACTAATACTTCATTTTTCCCAATATATTTTTTTCCCTCTGACCAGCAAGTGAAAATATGGGGTCAAATATAGATTAGAAGAAATGATGAAATTGTGGGAAAATTCTCCAAACTGCCTTTGTTTGATTTGTTTCATTCGTTCATAAATACCCTTAAAATCCTCTTGCCTAATGTACTAGGAAGAATATTTCTCATAAATGGAAACTTGGTCAGGTAAATGGATTTGCCATCCATATAGTGTTCCGTCAGGAACAGTAGTAGTATCGCTAATGGAACAACCACTAAATGATTTCAGAGACAAACTATACAGATCTTTGTTTGGAGACATTTCTCCATTTCCATCAAATTAAATGAGTTTCCCATTATTTGCTGAACCATTGTATCCTTTTCCTTGATGCAAGAATGTAGTTTAGTCCAAATAATTCTCTTCAAACAACTATGCATAGAAAATGAAATCCCATTTTAAGAACAATCATTTTAATGAGAAAAATGGAGCAAATACTATTTGCTTAAATTAATAAAACAAACACAAAGTAATATTTACAGTGAAATATAACAAAAATTGAACCAGAAGGAAGTTCTAGTAAAAACTTTAGTGAAATGTCAACTTAAATCAGAATCAGAGCTAGAAGGGACTTTTGAAATAGATGAAATAGATGCCCAAAGTTTTCTCTTTTAAGGAAATCTAATGCAGTTTTTAGAGACAAAAGATTTAAAAAATAGGCTCAGGGTCTTTATTCATACTTGGAAAAAGTGACAGAAGTTTAATGAGAAGTATCAGACTGAGCATCCATACTAAACAATTTCATAGGATAATTTGCACAGCCAATTCTCATTGACTCACTACTGCTTAATTCTCCATTTCACTCATTCATGCAGATGCAAACTACAGGAAAACCAGATGAAATCTGTTACTAGTTTTTTTTTTTCTGGTTACATAAAATAATTCTACGGAAATTT
The DNA here is from genome assembly GCA_023548195.1 of Bettongia penicillata ogilbyi. Classification (NCBI taxonomy): domain Eukaryota; kingdom Metazoa; phylum Chordata; class Mammalia; order Diprotodontia; family Potoroidae; genus Bettongia; species Bettongia penicillata. The sequence continues at coordinate 2,483,260 of JAJHZJ010000152.1, forward strand.
GGCATGGCACTAAATACATAAATTTAGGTAGAATTGTCGTTAAAAAAAATTGGCTCTTCCTACCAGTGAGCAATTAATATTTCTCCAATTGTTTAGATTTGTAGTTACAAGAAAGACAATGAGGTGGTTTGTATTCTAGCAAATACGAGAGTGATCCTATGATATTAACCCTAGCCGGAACCTTGAACCACAGATATAGCTGGAAGCAACCTTGAAGGTCATCTAGTCCCACCCTCTCATTTCCTAGAGGAATAGAGACCCAGAGAGGTCAAATAACTTAAATAATACAGCTGCCTCCAGCTACTGAATCTTCTGTAGCAACTCTCCTTCCATTGGCAGCAGGGCAAAGGCAGGAGAAGAGACAAATTAAGTTCCAACAGCATATAGTGAAAATTCTAAGGCCACAAGGAATAAACCACAAAGGGAGTCCTTAACGCTTTGTCACTTACAAATCTCCAAATGGCATTTCCTTGCATAAGAAAGAGCACTGGTCTCCAGCGCAGTTATCCCTTCCACATCGTGATTTGCCCCACAGTAACTTCAATTTATCCGGGGTCTGCATTAGAAATGAAATAGGAATTTGGGGAGATTTTTGCAGAAGGTGCACGTGACATGCAGAGGCCAGCAGATGACACAGTCAGAGCCTATGACCAAATACTTAAGCCAAATTTTACAATAAGGTATTGTAAACACCCCACAAAAGAAAAAGAAAAAAATCATACTTCTCTGGTATAAAGGGAGGGTCAATTTTTTTTTCCAGATCAAGGGGGTGCTGTGTCCCTAACCCCTGATATATGGAAAGGATAACTGTAGATTAACTTTATGCCATAATTCCCTGTCTCTCACATATAACTATTATAGAATAACATTATGTAGGAATAAGTTTTCAATATAATTTTTAAAACACAAAAGTTAAATGCCTCCTATCTCCTCTGATACAGTATCTAGACGCTGTACACCATTTAATTTGCAACCATGACAATAAATACACTATTGACACCATTTCAGTCTATAGGACAGTAAATAATATCTGTGGTCTTCAACAGCAGGCAAACCATTTTGTCCACAGAGTATAGTATATCATATGATATGACATGACATAAAAGCATAAAATATAACATAACTTGGTTATGTAACTCCCTAATTCTCCCTGTTAATCTTTTATCTATTACAATCTAAGTTCCTTAAGGGGAAGAACTGTGGCTCATTCACACCATATCTCCTATAATACCTGGCACAGGGCTCTGAATACAGGAAGTACTTAATGTATGCTGATTGCTACTCTGAAGTTCTACATTTGCAAATCACATAGGCATGGTAATGATTTTGTTAATGCCAGAAATTTCACATTTTTATTCTATAGGAGAATAAATTATATATGAGGTTTTTAGAACTGCTAGCTTAATTATTCTGTCATATACAAATATATTTATGTGCATATATGTATATTTATACACATGAATTCCATGTATAATATACATTTACATATACATATATACATGTACATATATTCTGTGTATATGTCATGTATATGTGTATATATATTATATCTATAGGTATTGTCCAGTTGTTTTCAGTCAACTCTGTGACCTAATTTAGGGTTTTCTTGGCAAAGATACTGAAATGGTTTGCTATTTCCTTCTCTAGCTCATTTTACAGATAAGGAAACTGAGACAAATAGAGTAAAATGACTTGTGTAGGGTCACATAGCTAGTAAGTATCAGAAGGCAGATCTTAATTCTGGAAAACTAGTCTTCCTGACTCCAGGCCAGGTATTCTATCCACTGTGCCATCTAGCTGCTCAATACACATATACATGTGTGTAAGCATGTATAAGTACATACATAAATACATATATATATATATATATACATGTGTATTTAAGTATATGTATATATACACACATATATCTCACATTCAGAGGACAGGTTACTAGTACCACCTAGCCCTTTTCATTCTTACTCTTGATGATTCACACATAAGGGCCTGATTTGAGCTGAAAGGAATAGTTTGCTCAGCCCTTTTGCTGTGTTGCTAAATGGAGCTTCTAGGATGGTTTGAATGTGACTAGGGAATATACTATTAACTAAAAGTGATTATGAGTTGTAACTCAGATGAGAGTTTAGACTGAAGTGTCCCAAGAAACACAAGAAAAGGAGTTTAAAAGGTAGACTCCAAAAAGCCTAAGCTAAGAAGTTCTGTAGAGTGTAGTTCCAGGTCCATATAGATAATATGGCATCCTTGCTCACTGGAGAAAGCATCTTGTCTAAGGACATCGCTATAGCCCATTGGTAGCTCCATAGCTTCAGGACACATTTTCTCTGTACCAGTGTGCCAGGGAGCACATGTGATCTCTTAAGTATGTCATGTCATAACTTCCCTACATATACCCCATCCCCAACTGGCAGTCTGATAACCTCTGGGAGAATGTACCCCAATGTATAAGGGAAAAAAATCTTTTTTTTGTTACTTGCTGTGGTATTTAAGAGTCTTTTGCTTCAAATGAATGTGTTCTCTGTTTTGCTGTTTAAAGAAATACATTGGTGGGCACTCATAAACTATGGCTTTGAATAGACTGATATATAGCTACAATGTACCTCAAATTTGTGGGAACACTCTTGGAATGGCCACATATATGTCTGGACCACTACATAAAGATTACTATACATCATCTGAATTGTGGATTTCAGAAATATTTGTAATTTTCCATCTGAAACCAAGGGATCCATGGCTTTCTTATAATGTTGTAACTGACAAAGCTAAAATAACTGCAGTCACATCTCCTTGCTGGTCCCAACTAGCAACAGAAAGTCACTAATTTCACACAGGGAATTATGACAAAACCAAACATTTCTTTGAAGAAAATGCTACTTTTATAAATATACCACCACTCCAAAGAACGCAGAAACCTGATTCTACAAGTTCTCAGTGAAAATTCAGCTATAGGAATAGGAATCTAGTCTTACAAATCTTCAAAGTTCACTTTTCCCTATTTCTATATTCTAACCTGATAAGGAAGACTTAAAGGACTTTAAATGCATTCATTTATTTCTTAAGGAAAAATATGGGTAAAAGTCCCTTAATAAAAGGAGTTTTTGGACTCAGTCAAAAGGCTGTTCACCTAAGGACCTTGAAGGTCACATGTAGCCTCAAAGCCATAGGGCCCCCATCCCTGATGTAGACCTACCTAGCACAATCATTACTTGTCATGCAAGCATCATGATCATAACACCTAGAATTTATATACTGGTTTAAGGTTTTAAAAAGTTTATATATATATTATCTCTCTTGATCTTCACAACAACCTTGGTTGGTAAGTGCTATGATTATTCCATTTTTGAAGATGAGGAAACTGAGGTGGAGGTTGAGACTTGCCCAGTCATACAGCTTGCTAGTAAGTATCTGAGGTAATCTATGAAAATTCAAGTTTTCCTGACTCCAGCTAATTTTTAGGATTTGGGAGACAACTCAGAAAGGGCTTATTTAGGAAGTAATATTTGAGGGTAAGCACTGAAGAAAACTAGGGATTTTCAAAAGCATGGGTGTGGAAGGGATACATTACAGCCCATTGCTAAATACTCTTTAGATCTGATCAGATTGTCATGTACTTCCTTCTCCCAAGTTTCTTATTCAAAGTCTGTCAAGGTCCTCAAAACCATCCATGGACTACTCTCTGGAGACACAGCTATTTGTACAAGAAGAATGTTGATGTAGTACTTTGGGGTCTTGAATAAATGACTTGTGTTTGATAATTTAAGTAGGTATTGGTATGTCATCAAAACAACGCCACTTTCCCTGTAAATTCTAGTGGGATGGATGTTTTTCTTGTTCTTCTTTTGAAAAAGTGATCCACAGGCCTTTTACCTTGCCGAATTGTTCCAAGAATCAAAAAGGTTTGAGAAGTATTAGGCTTTATTCCTGGAAGGAATCATGTCCTTAAGCCCCAGTCAGCTATTTAAGATCTGGCTAGGTGACTAGGTTGGCTGTGAGAGACCCAGTGAACAGTTCCAAGTCAATTGTAGTTCAAGCAACATTTGGAATTCTAGATACAACTATTCTACAAAAAATATTGCTATAGTGGAATGAAAGCCATGATGTCTGCAGCTAGGATCATTCAGGTGTCTTATGGATGGAGAAAGTAAGAATCCTTCTTCCCAGATACCTAAAAATCATCTGTATCATAAAAATTCTAGTTAGTTTTTTAAAGAAAATGCAGTGAAATTCAACATGAACAGAATAGGATCTACACTGAGGTGAGAATATCAGTAAGATTTCTTTGGACAATTCATGGTTCCCAGTGTAGATTGTTTGCCCACAGCATGATTCATACAAACTGATCTGTTTTCTCAGTTGATTCAGAGGGTGAAGAAATAACCAAGGAAAGGAAGAAAGTGGGAAATGAGGCAACAATTACTTGATTAGGTAAAACTCAGATACTAATGCCTAAAAAACACTTATCACAGGTTCTCTCTCTCTCTGTCTCTGTGTCTCTCTCTGTCTCTGTCTCTCTGTCTCTGTCTCTCTCTGTCTCTGTCTCTCTCTCTGTTTCATGCTTCCTCCATTATTTATTTTCAAAAGTTTGATTTCTGTTTTGAATCTAATAATAACAGAATTTTCTATCCTAACCTCACTTGCCCTGAACAGATATGTTACATTTTCTGTCAGGTACAAGCTCATGAATCAAATGGCAAAGGAAAAAGGACATGAGTAGAAAGGCAACCAAATGAAGGAAAAAGTAAACATGTAGTAATGGACTGGAGTGCAGTGATAAATAAATTGCTAACAGAAAAAGGCTTTCAGAAATGTTATATCCCACCAATATCCTAATGTTGATTTTCTATAGGCACTGCAATTTGACAAGGTCAGTTCCACAGAAGAGCTACCTATAATTCTGCTTTAAAATCAGATTCACCATGACCATTTATCACTGTGTAGTTATTATATTGCTGTTGGAATATTTATGAGGCCTTTGAAAAAGTTACCCTTCCACCTTTAGAAAGGCAATTAACATGGGAGATGCAGAAGACAAGGGAGAAAAGGTTCAACTAGTGTTAAATCGATGACCTTTTCCCTTTCTCTTCAAGTTCTAACACCTTTTCTTATAAACTATCTAAAAAACTTTGCAGGAAGGGCAGAAAGTTGCTATATTGGATTGTCAGGGGCCGTCCCCGAACCTCCTGGGCAGAAAGGTAACGGCCGGGAGTCTATACCTGCCCCTCCCCGGCAATCACGCGCCTCACCCGTGACTTCCGGGCTAAGGGTGCAGGGAAGGCTCGTGTACAAGGCACGATACCGCCCTCTGGGAGGTGCTGAGGAAGCCCCAGTGAGAGTAAAACACACCTGGCCACCTGTGATAGGACCAAGCAGATGGTCCGAGTGGGGAGGGAAGGTCCAGAGAGACCCCTGCCCTATTGCCACAGGACACAACCAGCTAAGGGGAGGGGGCTGGGGCGACAGCAGGCTGAGCTCTCCAATCAGGGTCCAGATAGCAAGAACCGGAAGGGATAAGGAATATAAGGCAATGCCCTGAGGGGTTCGGGGGGACTGGACTGATGTGAACTACTGAATAAACATCTGCTTTGCTCTACCACTCTGGCTCGTGCCTGGTTTAGCCCGTCCTCAACCCCTGGGGCCGGGACCGGAGACGTCCGAAGCCGCGGCTGAGCGGAGAGCAGAGGTCACGACATACCCCCTGCGGTGCAGCAGGGACTGAGCCCGGACATTGGATCAGTCATGATTGACTCAGCAGAAATGGAGTTCGCAGTTTTTTACTAGCCTCTACCAGGATATCACAAATTCAGAAAATCTGATAAATTTCACATCTTCAGAGAAAAACATATTATGCTTTTTCATAAAATGGTTTCTCCAGACACGTTGGAAAAAAAGGCAGATCTTTGATCTGTTGATATACAAAACTTCTCTCTAATCATAAGGAAATTAAATGGAAAGATATCCAATATACCCACTTATTGAGTTTCAGTAACAAGTGTGCTTTCTCTATTATATAGCCCAAACAACTAAATTTACCTGGCAATGGGCAACTAGGTGGCACACTAGACAGAGCTTTGGAGTCAGGAAGATTTGACTTCATGAGTTCAAATCCAGCCACAGATACTCACAAGCTGTGTGACCCAGGGCAAGTCACTTTATCTTGTTAGCCTCTCAGCTCATCATTGGTAAAATGAACTGGAAAAAAAATGGCAAACCACTCCAGTGTCTCTACCAAGAAAACCTCAAACAGGATCATGAAGAGTCAGATACGACTGAAAAACAATTGAATGATAACATCTGGCATTGTTGGGGAGGTGAAGTTTTCTTGTTAATTTTAAATTCTAGTTCATTCACAATTATGTATGGATTATCATGTTTCTAAGAGCTATAATACAATCAAATAAATTTGCCACTGAATATATGTTTTATATAAATTTATTTTTCTTTGAGCATTTGATATGAAATATCACGATTTTTAAGTCCTTCAAGGTCATTAATTATCATTTGCCTTTATGTCAACATAAGAAGTTATAGAGATTGGGTTTGATCTGTTCTGATTCTACGCCAAACCCTAGAATTTTTTTAAAAGCAATAACTAGGCAGAACTTCAGGAATACCAATAAAAGGAGACAGTGAATGAATGAAAGTTAGCATTTAGTAAATGCTTACTATATGCCATGCTATGCATATGATAAGTACTGGGGTTGCAAATGCAAAAGTGAGACAGCCCCTTATCCTGTCTAACATATTCTAATAGAGAAAAATAATACATAGTAGAGTCATGAGAATGGAAAGGAGATTTGGTATAATTTTTCTCCTTTTTTATTGTTTATTATTCTTATTATTAATAGTAATGCTAGGATTATTATTTTCTTGGCCATGCTAAAGATTAAAAATTTTGTATAAGAATTTGCTCTTCATTTTATATGCTTATTTAAATTGTTTTTATTGAAAGTTGCAAATTTTATACTTTTAGAAACAATTAAATAAAAAACCTAAATGAAGACATATTAAGTTTTTTACTTGTCATTTGGCTTTGTCTCATAAACAAACAATGAATACAGTGAAATTCCCCCAAAATGCCAGTCTTTAAGTACTTTTAGCATTTGAATTCTAGGTTAAAGGGACATTATTATACTGAGATGATGCCAGAAAAACATTGAGAGCAAAACAGGAATTCTAACTGGTTTTCAAAGTGAGATGATTGGTTTTATATGCATCATCATAACTCTGTTATTGATCGGTGTTATGATCAGTGGGATATATTTGCCAGAATATAGCTTGTTAAGGATCCAGTCACGCCTCAGTTCTCCCTATTAGTGCAAGCTCCTTAAAGATAAGGACAGAATTAAAGAATTTCAGAGTTGGAAGGGAAACTCAGTTGCTATATAATCCCATGCCTGAAAATGAATTCTGAAATAGAGCATGAGACAGCTCCTTCCCCTCTAACATTAGTGGGGAATCAACTACTCTCCCAAGTCAGCATTTTCCATGTTTGGATCTAAATATTAAGATTTTCTCCTTGTCCTCATCCATATTAATCATGGATTTGACTCTTTGTAACTTTATAATACTGCTCTTATTTCTTTGAGACTAAGCAGAACTGGTCCAATTACTCCTCTATATGCCAGCCTTCAAATACTTGGGAGATGGGGAATTATCACACTTCTCAGCTTTTCAAAATAACACTTAGAAGGGAGGAACCAGAGACACAAAAGCCCAGATATAGTCTGACTAGGGCAAAGTATAGCAAGCCCTATGTTACTCTTGTATTTTTTTTTATTTAAGTTTATTTAGTATTTTATTTTTCCCCAGTTACACATAAAGACAATTTTTAACATTCTTTTTTTAAAAAAGTTTGAGTTCCAAATTCTCTCCTTTCCTCCTTCCCCATAACCCATCATTGAGAAGACAAGCAATTTAATATGTTATACATGAATAGTCATGTAAAACATTTCCTTGTTAGTCATATTGTGAAAGAAATCATCAACCAAAAAGAAAAAAACCTCAAGAAAAATAAAGTTAAAAAAGAATGCTTCAATATGTATTCAGACACCATCAGTTTTTCTATGGGTATGGATAGCACTTTTCATCATAAGACCTTCAGAGTTGTCTTGGATCACTGAATTGTTGGGAATAGCTAAGTCACTCACAGTGGATCTTCTTACCATATTGCTGTTACTTTGTATACAGTACCCTTCACTTTCCATCAGCTCATGTGTCTTTCCAGATTTTTCTTTTTTCTTTTTAAATATAAATTTATTTCTTTAACTTTTTACATTCACTTTCATAAAATTTTGGGTTCCAAATTTTCTCCCCATTTATCCCCTCCCCCCACCCTAATACACCGAGCATTCAAATTTTCCCTATCACCAATCTGCCCTCTCTTCTATCATCCCTCCCTTCTCTTGTCCCCATCTTCTCTTTTGTCCTGTAGGGCCAGATGACTTTCTATTCCCCATTAACTGTATTTCTTATTTCCTAGTAGCAAGAACAATACTCAACAGTTGTTCCTAAAACTTTGAGTTCCAACTTCTCCCCATCTCTCCTTCCCCACCCATTCCCTTTGGCAAGGCAGGCAATTCAATATAGGCCATATCAAATGACTTTGATAACAGTCGTGTTGTGTAAGACTAACTGTATTTCCCTCCATCCTATTCTACCCCCCATTGTTTCTATTCTGTCTTTTGATCCTGTCCCTCCCCAAGAGTGTTGACTTCAAATTGCTCCCTTCTCCCATTGCCCTCCCTTCCATCACCCCTCCCACCCTGCTTATCTCCTTCTCCCCAACTTTCCTGTATTGTAAGATAGGTTTTCATACCAAAATGAGTGTGTATTTTACTCCTTCCTTTAGTCAAATGTGATGAGGGTAAACTTCATGGTTTTTTCTCAGCTCTCCTCTTTTTCCCTCCGCTAAAAAGTCTCCTGCTTGCCTCTGGAATGAGACATAATTTATCCCATTCCATTTCACCCTCTCTCCTCCCACTACATTTCTCTCTCACCACTTACCTTAATTTCTTTTAAGATATGGTCCCATCCTATTCAATTCACTCTGTGCTCTTTGTCTCTGTATGTGCATGCATGTGTGTATGTGTGTGTGCATGCACACATGTACGTGTGTGTGTGGGTACATCTGTGTATGGTCCCACCAACTACCAGATACTGAAAAGTTTTAAGAGTTACAAATATTGTCTTTCCATGTAGGAATGGAAACAGTTCACCTTTGGTAAGTCCCTTATGACCTCTCTTTGTTGTTTACTTTTTCATGCTTCTTCTCATTCTTGTGTTTGAAAGTCAAATTTTCTTTTCAGCTCTGGTCTTTTCATCAAGAATGCTTGAAAGTCCTCTGTTTCATTAAAAGACCATATTTTCTCCTGAAGTATTCTACTCAGTTTTGCTGGGTAGGTGATTCTTGGTTTGAGTCCTAGTTCCTTTGACTTTTGGAATATCCTATTCCATGCCCTTCGATCCCTTAATGAAGAAGCTGCTAGATCTTGAGTTATCATGATTGTATTTCCACAGTACTGGAATTGTTTCTTTCTAGCTGCTTGCAAGATTTTCTCCTTGAGCTGGGAGTTCTGGAATTTGGCCACAATGTTCCTAGGAGTTTCTCTTTTTGGATCTCTTTCAGGTGGTGATTGATGGATTCTTTCAATACTTATTTTGCCCTCTGGTTCTAGAATGTCAGGGCAGTTTTCCTTGATAATTTCATGGAAGATGATGTGTAGGCTCTTTTTTTGATCATGACTTTCAGGTAGTCCCATAATTTTTAAATTGTCTCTCCTGTATCTATTTTCCAGGTCAGTTGTTTTTTTCAAGGAGATATTTCACATTCTCTTCCATTTTTTCATTCGTTTGGTTTTGTTTGGTGATTTCTTGGTTTCTCAGAAAGTCATTGGATTCCATCTGTTCCATTCTAATCTTGAGAGAACTATTTTCTTCAGTGAGATTTTGAACCTCTTTTTCCATTTGGCAAATTTTGCTTTTGAAAGCATTCTTCTCCTCATTGGCTTTTTGAACCTCTTTTGCCAATTGAGTGAGCCTATTTTTCAAGGTGTTATTTTCTTCAGCATTTTTTTGGGTCTCCTTTAGCAAGGTATTGACCTGTTTTTCCTGCTTTTCTTGCATCTCTCTCATTTCTCTTCCCAGTTTTTCCTCCACCTGTCTAAGTTGATTTTCAAAATCCTTTTTGAGCTCTTCCATGGCCTGAGCCCACTGGACATCCACCTCGGATGAGTGGGATAGAGAGGCTCTGACCTCCACGTCCTTCCCTGATGGCAAGCATTGTACTTCCTCATCAGAAATGAAGGGAGGAAGGAACATCTTTCCCCAATAAAGTAGCTCCCTATGGTCTTATTTTGCTTCCTTTTTCTGGGTATTTTCCCAGCCAGTTACTTGACTTCTGAGATTCCTCTCCACCCTGGCCTAGATTCGCCCAGCTAGTGCTTGGGATCTGAGATTCAAATGCTGCTCCCCAGCCTCAGGGCTTTCTGCGGCAGGCACGGCTGCTATTCAGTGTGAGCTTAAGTTCTGGTGCTTGAGTGGGGGCAAGGCCATCTCCCAGGCTCAGTTCCCTCAGGGGGTTTATGCAGAGACCTTTGGTAATGGCCCTGAGCTCCTGCCTGCTGCTCCGGGAGTCCCGGGCTGCTGCTGCCTCCGTCACTCCCTCAGCTGCTGCCTCCCGAAGGGGTCTGAGCCACGGAGACACCCCACTCCCGTCTCGGCCAGCCCAGAAGTCTCTCTCACTGACCTGGAGTGCCTGTGGGTGGAGGGACCTTCGTGGCTGCAGGAGATTCCATCCCTGAAGCCTCCTCAGATCTGCTCCTCTGGGGCCTCGTGGCCAGGGCAGCTCAGGGGTGAGCTCCGCTGTCCGGAGCACAATGGACCTTTGGGGTCGGCTTTCCAGGGCTCTCTGGAATGGAAATCTCTTCCACTGCGTTGGTGCATGGCTTGCAGTACTCCAGAATTTGTGGGGAGTTCTTTTTACAGGAAATTTATGGGCTGTGGATTCGGAGCTAGCACATGTGAGTCTTTCTACTCCGCCACCTTGGCTCCTCCCCAGATTTTTCTAAGATTATCCTGATCATCACTTCTTAAAGCACAACAGTATTCCTTCATAGTCACACACCACAATCTTTTCAGCTATTCCCCAACTGATGGGCATCCACACAGTTTCCAATTCTTTGCCAGCAGGAAAAAGTTGCTATAAAAATTTTTGTACATATTAAGTCCGTTTCTTTTTTCTTTTTCCTTCACTTTTGTGATATAGACCTAGTAATGATAGGTATTGCTAGGTCAAAGGGTATACATACTTTTATAGGACTTTGGGCATAGTTTCCAATTGCTCTACAGAATGGTTGAATTAGTTTACAACTCCACAATAGTACATTAATGTCACATTTTTACCATTTCCTCCCCAATGTTTGTCATTTTCCTTTTCTATCCTATTAGCCAATTTAATATGTATGAAGTAGTACCACAGAACTGATTTAATTTGCATTTCTCCAATTAATAATGAGTCAGAGCATTTTTTTCATATGGCTAGAGATAATGCTGATTACTTCATCTAAAAACTGTTCATACCTTTTGATCATTTATCTACTGGGGAATGGTTCTTACTTCTATAAAACTGTTTTTCACATTTGAGAAATGAAGCCTTTATCAGAGAAACTTGCTTCAAATTTTTTTCACAGTTACTATTGCTAGCTAACTCTATTTCCCTTTCTCCTATCCCCCAACCATTAATTCTGTTCTCTCTCTACATTCACCCTGTCCCTCCTCAATGCTTCTTACTATCCCTCAACCTATCTGCCCTCCCTTTCATCACCCCTTCTCTTATGCCATTCACCTCCTACTTTCCTGTAGGGTAAGACAGATTTCTATACCCAACTGAATGTGTATGTTATTCCTTCTTTGAGCCAATTCTGAAGACAGTAAGGTTCACTCACCACCTCTCACCTTTCCACTCTTGCCCTCCACTATAAATGAAATATAAAAATGTTCTTATCTCTTCCTCTTTCACTCCTTAATTTTACTTTTTAGAAATTATCACTTAATATTCAACTCATACTTGTACCCTCTGTCTATATATGTTCCGTCTAACTGACCTAATAATGAGAAACTTCTTATGAGTTACAAGTATCATCTTTCCATGTAGGAATGTAAACAAACAGTTTAACTTTATTAAGTCTCTTATGATTTCCCTTTGCTGGTATACATTTTATACTTCTCTTGAGTCTTATATTTGAAAGTCAATTTTTTTTATTTGACTCTGGTCTTTTTATCAAGAATGCTTGAAAGTCCTCTATTTCATTGAATGTCCATTTTCTCCCATGAAGGATTATATTCAGCTTTTCTGGGGAGGTAATTCTTTACTATAATCTTAGCTCCATTGCCCTCTGCAATAACATGCTCCAAGCCCTCTGACCCTTTAATGCAGTAGTTGATAAATCTTGTGTTATCCTGACTGTGGTCCCACAATACTCCAATATTTTTCTTTCTGGTTGCTTGCAATATTTTCTCCTTGATCTAAGAGTTCTGGAATTTGTTAAAAATTCCTGGGAATTTTATTTTGAGATCTCTTTCAGGAGATGATTGGTGGATTGTTTCAATTTCTATTTTTCTATCTAGTTCTAGAATGCCAGAGAAGTTTTCCTTGATAATTTCTTCCAAGATGATGTTTAGGCTCTTATTTGTTTTTTAACCATAACTTTTAGGTAGTCCAATAATTTTAAAATTATTTCTCCTGGATCTATTTTCCAGGTCAGTTGTTTTTCCAATGAAATATTTCACAGTCTTATTTTTTTTCATTCTTCTGGTTTTGTTTTATTGTATCTTAATTTTTCATGAAGTTAGTAACTTCCATTTGCACAATTCTAATTTTTAAGAAATTCTTTTCTTCAGTGAACTTTTGAAACTCTTTTTTCCATTTGGCCAATTCTACTTTTTAAGGAATTCTTCTCCTCATTGGCTTTTTGTACCTCCTTTACCATTACCAAGTCTGTTTTTAAGGTGTTTTTACTTGGTATTTTTTTTGTGTGTCTCATTTACTAAGCTGCTGACTTATTTTTCATGATTTTCTTTAATAATACTCATTAATTTTCTAAATTTTTTCTCTTTCTTATTTGATTTTCAAAACCTTTTTTTGGTGCTTTTCCATTGCTTGAAACCAATTTGTATCTTTCTTGGAGGCTTTGGATACAGTAGCTTTGAGTCTGTTATCTTCTTCTGTGTATTTTGATATTCTTTGTCACCATGGTTAACTTTCTATTGTCAGAATTTTTTTCTGTTATTTGCTGATTTTCCCAGCTTTTTTTTCACATTTTTAACTCTTCACTAAAGTAGGGCTCTGCTTCCAGGGTGGAGGCACACTGTTGCAAATTTCAGGTGTTTTGTGTAGCTATTTACAGAGGTACTTCTAGGGACCTGTCAAGTTTTCAGTTATTCCAAGGTGGAATGATCTAAGGAGAAGTGTGTTTCCTGCTCTCCAGGACTGTACACTGGTTTGGAAGTGACCACAACCATTCCTTTCTGCCTTAGAATTGTGATGAGCATTCCTCCTCCATTTGGTCATAAGTTCTGGTGTGCTAGTGCTCCTCCTTGCCCTGGGACTGCCACGCAGGACTTCCCCCCAAGATCTGAGCATAGGCAAAGCAACAGGGTCATGCCTCAGTGCAAGCAAAAAGACCCCTTAATCTCCTTCTGATCAGTTGTTCAACTCCCTTACCATCCATGGGCGGACAGCTCCAGAAATAGTTGCTGCTACTGCTGATTCAGTGGCTCCCAAGGCCTGTTCATGGTTTACAGGGGTTGGGTCTATTCTGGCATGACCTGTGATAGATTATGTTCCACTCTCACCCAGCTGCACCAGACCTTTCCTATAAACATTCTAAGTTGTCTTTGACTGGAAAGTTATTGAATGTGGTCATCTTGTGGATAGGGCTGCTCTAGGAATTGTGTTATGGCAGTAATTAATGGTGTTTGAAATAGTTTATGGGAGAGCTCATTCAAGTCACTGCCTTTTCTCTGCCATCTTGACTTTGCCTCTCCACATTATTCTCCTTTTGGGTAGTTCAAGGTTCTAGCACAGTGCCTTACCCATATAGTAGGAAATTGGCAAATGCTTGTTTGCTTGACTGTCATCAAGCTAGCTGGTCCAAACTCAAAACGTAGGCCTCATAATGCTCTAACCAGTGATGCTAATCATTTTTATGTATGGAAGATATGGTAATAATTATGAAACTAAATTGTATGTGCAAAACACTATTTTACCTATTTATATAAAATAGAAATTAGGAGGTGAATTGTAAATGAGAAAGAAAAACATATTGATAAAATGTTCTAAATGACAAACTACATTTCCCTCAACTTGTTCAAATACAGTCAATTTAACATTTATAAAAATGGGAAAATATAGAAAATTCTACCAAAAAAATGGATATTAAAATACTAAATTTTGGGGAACTGACATTAGGGCTAGGTGTGTTTTTATTGACAGATTTTGGAGGTGGCAATAATAATAACCATATCAACAACTTACATTTATGTATCATTTTAAAGTTTGATAACATCTTTGGTTTCCCACTCCCACCTCAGTCTTAAACAGATTCTTCTCTTCTTTTAACAGATGTTTACAAAATGATTCTTACTTCTCCCACTTGTCAGCCACTGCTCACAGTAATAGCTTTTCATGCCTAGCCCATAATTCCAACATTAGAATGCCCAAAAAGACAAAAAGAAAACTCATTTGTTGGGTGGGACACTATTTGATAGTAAAAAATCTGAGAGCTAAATGAAAAAGAAAAAGCTAATAGGTATTTAGTTCTTGGTTTTAAAATTTTACATTTTATGAATAGTCAAATATACATGCAAAGTCAAAAAGAGGAAAAAGGAAATAGCTGCTAATGAATTTCTCTGGGGTTTACCTGTAGATCAGAAGAAAAGCAGAAAACTGGAGGGGGGGTGGGGTATTTTATAGACAGTTTCTCAGATATAAATTCAGTTACTTTTGTTCTGAGGTTTCTATTCTTCCCCTGTCAGCTCCACTCTGCTCCTATATTCAGCTCCCATGCTTTCATGCTGAAGTTCCCTTATCCCACAAACAGCATGATAAAATGTAGCTCACCCTTATAAGAGGCTGCTTCACCCTTAAGCTGCTGCTTATAATTTCTCAGTTGACTTCCCATTAGACAACGACCTTGTTACCGTAAGCCCCGCAACATACACAGAGGGGCCCACTATAACAGACTCTCAAATCTGCACTCATAAAAGGAAAGGCAACTTTTGAGGAGTTAACAATCAGTTTAATCAAGCACATGGATCAATCCTTTGGTCAAGTACATATATCATTCACCAAGTTTAGGGGAGTCAGCACTCTGAACTTTGAAGTAAATACACAGAAATCAAAAGATCAACAGATATGGCTTTCTCTGCCTGAATTCAACAGACAATTGAACTCCAACTGCCTGACCATAGTTACCAGAGAGGGAAGCACTGACATTGGGATTCTCAAAGACAGGGGGCTCCTTAGCAGCTTCCCAGAGTTCTCTTCTGGCCAAACAAACGCTTCCAGTCAGTAAGCCCCAAAGTAATCAACAGACATGGCTTCCACTGCCTGACCATAATTCAACAGACAGGTACAGCTGTCTGACCACAGTTACCAGAGAGGGAAGCATGATATCTGGGTTCCTAAAGCTGGGCAGCTACTTAGCAGCTTCCCAGAGTCCTTGTCTGGCACTCAAACCTTCTTAGAAAAACTAGGCCCCAAAGTAAAACCTCACCCTGAGTATTTATACACTTTTCAGAGCCAGAGAGCATCACAAGTCTTTGACTGGAATGCCTCAATAGAAAAAAAAAGGTACTTGGGACTCTCCTACAAAACACCTCTATTCAAGCTTCCCACTACCAGCAGACCCAACAATGGATGGGAAAGATCTTCTTTAATCACGTTATTCAAATAGAAGCATTATACTTCTTGATTATACTAAAATAAAAACATCAAGAAATCCAACTTTACTTGCCATTACAGACCCAGAAGTGTTAAAGCACAATATCCTAAACACTCATTTACACTTGCCAAAAATATTTCCCAGTTTTATGTCCCAGACCAAGCAAATTCCACATACCAAGGAGTCAATAGCAAGGGCATAACTGTTATATACATGAGTCAGAGAATATTATTTGTGTTGTTGTCATTTTGTTGAGGCATCCCTAATGATACCTAACTTCTGTCACATGGTGACTGGATGAGTATGTGCAAGTAACTTAAGCTCTCAGTGTCCCCAGTCAACTACAAAGATTTTTAAGTTACAGAGGAATTGCTGGTCTTCATTGAAGGAGGAAGTTTCCCCACTGGGACCATAGATGGAGGGCTGGAAGGGACTGCAGAACATTTCATTTCATAAATTAAGAAACTGGAACTTATCTGAGGTCACAAAGTAAGTGGCAAGATTTTAATTCAGTGCATCTTACTCAGAAATTCTCTTTCTACTCAACTATGAAAAATCAGTCAATAAACATTTGTTAAATATCTACAGTGTCTACAAGCCCTGTACTAAGTGCTTCCAGTACAAAGATAGGCAAAGGACAGTCTCTGCCCTCAAGGAGCTCACAGTCCAGCAGGGAGAATATGCAAACAAGTCATATACAGGCTAAATTAGAAGGAATCAGCAGAGAGAAGGCATTATAAGAATTAAGGGGAATGGGAAGACTTCCTGCAAAACATGGGTTTTTTTAGCATTCCAGTGAAAGACTCAAGTGAAGTCAGGAGGCAGAAATGAGGAGGGAGAACATGCCAGGGATTGGAAATGCCAGTGAAAATGCCCACGGTCAGGAGATGGAGTTTTTTGTGTAAGGAACAGCAAGGAGGCCAGTGTAACTTGGATTGCAGGGAGAATGGGGGAAGAGGTTAACATGCAAGAACACTTAAAAGAGGAGGGAGGTTATAAAAGGCTTTTAACGTCAAACAATATTTTAAATGTAATTCTGGAGGTGATAGGGAGTCACTGGAGTTTAAAGACTATGGAGGAGGGGTGACAAAGTCAACAAGCCCTTTAGGAAGACTGATGAATAGCACTAAATCTGCCTCCCTTTCCCCTATCCCCCATGTAATAAACATCATTTTAGATCTACATTTTCTTTTTGTTCAATGAGCTTCCTTTTAGAAAAAAATTCAATTCAGCAGCTATCAATTAAATGCTTACTATACGCAAGGCACTTTTGCTAGGAGCTATCAATGCAGAGATAAAATAAGACAAGGTACCTATCCTCAAGAGCTGTTAAAATCTACAGAAATGACTATAATATAAGTGATGATAAAAAGAGCAGAAAGGTCAAAAAGAGAGCCAAATGACATGGATAATTTAAGGAGGAAGAGATTTGATTTTATTTGTACTGGCCTTGTAAATCCTAATTTTTTAAAGTTGCTTTTAACTTCCACACACAATCAAGTACAATATAACACAACCTACAGCTCTCTTTATTATACTTATGCTGTTCAATAATACATTACAGTATTTCAATTCTGGCACTAGCATCTTGGTAAACTATTTGGCTAAAATTTATTTGATGCTTCAGGACTGTAATGTAGTGACATGTTAATATATTGTGATATCTTACAAAGATCTCCTGGTTTTAAAGAAATGAAAAAGTCAATATTCACACTGCATCATCTAATTCAGTTCAATAACATTATTAAACATCTTCTATATCCAAGGACCTATGCTATGTGCTAGGGATGCAAAAAATAATGGAAGGAAGGAAGGAAGGAAGGAAGGAAGGAAGGAAGGAAGGAAGGAAGGAAGGAAGGAAGGAAGGAAGGGAAGGAGGGAGGGAGGAAGGAAGGAAGAATGAAAGATCATCCTAGCCATTAAGGAGAGCTTACATTCTATTGAGGGATAAATAAAATGTGAAAAAAAAAAACCACCACAAAATAATTGCAGGTAGAAAAGAATACTAATAGCTAATGAAAATAGGCATGGCTTTCTGTAAGAAGTGGCAATTGGGTTTAACCTTGAAGGAAGCTAAAGGGTCTGTGAGCTAGAGGCGAGCAGGGAATGCTTTTCATGAATAAAGACATGACTATGCAAGGGCATGGAGATAAGAGACGGAATGGAGCATACAGAGAACAGTAAACAGGCTGGAATGCAGAATGAACGCTATTGGAAAATAACGTGGTAAATCTCAAATGGGAGACTAGACCCAGACTGCTAATACTTTTGAAAGCAAACACAAGAGCTTCTATCTTATCCTAGAAACAAGAAGAAACCACTGGGAATGGAGGAGTGAAGATATACATTCTGATCAATGCTCTAAAACAAGTAAGAAGGATTATGGAAAGGAGACAACTGGAGCAGGGAGATCAATTAAGAGTTTATTGCAGTAATCCAGGTGAGTAGCTATGAAGGAACTGGCCATATGATTGGAGTAAATGGAGAGATTCAAGAGATGATGCAGAAATAGTATCAATAAGACTTGGTAATTGATTGGATATGGTGGGTCATGTGGAGGGAAGAGACAAACCAAGATGACTTCAATGATAAACCTAGGTGATTAGAAGAATGATGGTACCCTTAAGAGAAAGAGGACAGTTATTAAGAAGGAGGATTTTGGATGAAAAATAATAGTCTTATGTGAGCAAATGAGTTTGAGATGCCCATAGGACAACGAGTCTGAGATGTCTAATAGGCAGGAGACTTATTATATAGATTCAGAAGTCATTTGCATAGGTCACTAAAACAATACTCCAGAGGTAGACTGGTCAGGTCATAGTAGAAGGTAGAGTGAGACAAAGGGTGACACAGTGGATAGAACATTGGACTTAATCAAGACCTGAGTTCAAATTCAGCCTCAGAAATATCACCTGTGTGACCATGGATAAGTCACATAACCTCAGTTTTCTCAACTGTAAAAGAGTTGAAAATAATAGCAGCTGTTGTGAGGATCAAATGAGATATATTTATGAAAAGCATAAGCAGAGCAGAGCCTAGCACATAATCAGGTGCTATATAAATGCTTATGCTCGTCCTTTCCTTCCTCAGAGTACAATGGGATTATGATCTTCTTATTCATATAGCCTTTTCTAATGTAGTCTAAGATCACTTTGGCTTTTTTTTCCCCACTCTTTTTTATTCTCTCCCTCTAAGTTGGCATTGCTTCTATTAACTGTGTATGTTTTTCTAGATATTCTTTTTCTTTAGATTATCAAAGTTTACTTTTTCCAAGTTTTTCATTCCCTGTGTACAGTTCTCCAGTAGAATTCTAGTCTACTGGAGTGTAGTTATCCTTCCTATGAAATAGAAATATAGATATTACATTACATGCTTACTAGATGTCAAGTATATGCTAAGTGCTGGAAATACAGGCACAAGTTGAAAGGAAAAGTCTCCTGGCCTTCAATGTATGGGATCTAAAGGGATCTAAAATGTATATGTGACAGAACAAAAGTGGGAGATGTAAAAAGAGCTGAGGGAGTCATGCATTGAGTTAGTTTTCAACATGACTGACAAGGGTAATTTATCAAATGGGGTTTCCAGGGAGGAACTCCTCAATTAGGGGAGGAGACCACAGGAGAGGAAGCGTTGCTGGAATAGGAAGGTTTCAACATCTATAGTGCATGTTAAAGGATTCCGAAATTCCCTTTTCTATCACAATCACTAAGAAGCAATAGTATACATACATACATACATGTATATTATATGTATAAATGTGTACATATACATACCTGCATTTATAAACACACACATACACACACATACAAATACATACATACCTACGGACCTACATATACATACACCTTCCTTATTTCTTTTGCATAAGCCATATTGCAGAATTTTCAGAGTGGATTATAGTTTAGTCATATGTGTCTCAATAATATGTGAGGTCATGCTTTCTCCTTTAACCATTCTCTGCCTCAGTATCAAATTTAGACCTAGTACTCTATTTTTGCCCTGGTGTCCTGGGCTTCTATTTGGTTAAAATTTCTTAGGTTTCCCATCACGACCACACAGTTCTCTAGCCATCTTCTTACCATTCTGTTTCATTGAAACTTCTTTTTTCTGGTTTTACATCTCTTGAAGACAAGAAAGATTTTAATTTTGCTGTTTGTTCCTCCGTTCTTTTTGCACAGGGCTTTTGAATAATGATTGCTTAACGAATGCATCTTCACTTTCATCCATTCTTTCACTTAGTTATTCATCTCTAATTCTTCTTTAGTTACCATGCTCTGTATATTTCATATAAATATATGTCCATGGGATTTATTATTGACTCTCCTCTTGGATTTTATCTCTTATGAATTTTCAAGTGTTAAAATTCCTATTCTTCTTATATTGTAATTATGGTAGTAGCTACAATGATATCCAACTTGGTGGAATTTTTGTGTGAACTTTCTCCTTCCTCTTTCCTTTGACATTTTAATTCCCTCCAGTTATATATCACAATTAAATGCATATACACTCCGAAGGAGTGTATATGAGGATATAAGTGTATATGAGAGGAACTGGAGAAAGAGATGTAAATAGTACAGGAACAAAGCTACGAGGAATAGTCATGCCAAGGAGGCAAAAGAGAGATAATATCACATATCAAAAGAAACTTGAGAAGGCAGTTCAAACAGATAGGCGAACCAATCCGTAAACAAGATCACAAAAAATGAGAGAGAATGTTCACGAAGAAATGAGAGGTAAACTACATAAAAAATGACAGAGAAGTTATGAAGAACTAAAAAAGGGGACCATTCCACTCAGTTACTGAAAGATCATTGCTGAATACTTGCCGAAAGCTGATGGAGCAAGGCATACATTGCTACTTGTGCAATTAGGTGGCACAGGATCACATGGGTACACTAGGGATTGGGTTTGGCAAAGCATTAGTGACACCAGGAAAAGAACAGAAGCACCGGCAGAACCAAGAGTAGAAAATAATCCATATTACAACTCAGTAACTATTAAGACATGGGGACAAATGAGAGGGAGAGACTGGATTAGGAAGAAGAATAGGTTTAGGAAATTTGAGGGAGAGGGATAGCTGGATTGTATAGGAGTTTGTGCTCAGAAGGAGGAATTTCAGAGTTCTCAAAATAATTCAAGTACAATGGACAGAGATGATAATGACATAAAAATAAAACTGGCCCTGTGTGTAAATGAAGTGGAGCGAAAGTTCAGATGACCAGAATAAAGAAAATGGATGAGCTAAGAGGCCAAGGAATCTGAGGGGACATCAAGTTAAATATCAGATTCTCCAAGTACAAATTAAGGAAGACTGTGATTCAGGTATAAAACTCCTTGAGAAAGAGGGTACGGTGAGATGGAAGCTGGTAGATCAACAAAATTCTGGATAAATCAATATAGGAAGTTAGAATGAATTTCAATTTCAAAGGAAGTGATATTGATGAAGGATAATAGGAGCACAGGGAAAATTTACCCATAAAAGTGGGTGGAAATATATTCCTGGCTCATAAAAGAAGCAGGTTGTCATGAGTAGAGGAAAACAGGACTGTATGAGGCAGAATTCTAATGCTAGGGAGGGTTCTACAGAAAGCAATTACATGCCAGCAATATAGAAGGAGAAGGATTTGGGAAAGGAAGAGGGTACATGGGGATGGGGAAATGGGGAATGAAAGTAGAAAAAGGCTGATTGTCACCCAGGAATTTAAATATGATAAACCACAAGGATAGGAGGTAGGAATTTGCTAGCTATGTTGTCTACCTTGTACTAATTTATTATCAAGTTTCCTGGCAATGAGGAAATTGCAATATAATTGCAAATTCCATAGAGGAGTTAATTCCAGAGTTCATAAATGAATAAACTTTCATTAGGTTAAATTACTAGTAGACAACAGAAATGCATTTATCTCAATCATATTCTGCTATGGATTGCAAGATTTTGAATTCCCATACTAATGAGAAAAGGGACTTGCTTCTAGACATTTTCAATTATTTATCCAAGAGAATACTGTACTATACAAGACATTTATAGCTCAGTATATTTTAAAACTTTTAAGAATTATAACAGCATTTGACTTATTACCTATGAAATTGGATTTTATCTATGAAACATCTCTATAAATAGAGGCTTAACATTTCTAAAAGGCCCTAAGGCAGAGATATGTATCTTTTAATGCTTTGTTTTATATTTTATCATTTCCACTGAATAAGGTCATTTTAACAAAATGTTCATTTTTTTTAAGCTAAGCTAATGTAATTTCACATATTTTCAATTCTATTTTCATCAGTCCAATTTGAATAACAATTTTATTTTAAAGGTTAATAATACAAACAACCTATATTTTCTCTGAAATACCATCTTTATTGTATGCCTCAATATTCTACTCAACCTTTACCTGAAACAGGCACCTGAAGAACTGAAAACATGTAGGCTTTAGAATCAATTATTATTATAAAAGTCATGAATTAAAAGATACTAAAATTTTTTTGAGCTTTTAATTTTCATTTTCTTAAGCTTTCAAATCTTAATAAATCTTTGACCTCATGCAAATACTCTATGAAGTGATGATGAAAATTCATCCATGATTCTTCATCCTTAGCCATGTCCTCCTATAAATCCCTCACAGGTGATAAACCCATTGCATTTAGTTGAGATGTTCCTTTAGATGTGAGGACATCCAAAACAGATAGATTATATATTCTTCACTTTAATTATATGGCATCTATGTCCTCTTTTTAGTCCTACATCTATCTCTTTGATGAATTCCTTTTTCTTCTGCTTGCTTTATGGAATTCTTAGTTGGTAATACATTGCAGCCTCTAATTCCTACCTTGTATTTCTCCCTTACTCTTTGGGTAACACACAACTTTATTTTTTCGATGACTATGGTATTATGTGACTCCTATTCACAAAACGTCACTATATTACCAGAAGAATGCTGATGTTAAAAAAATGATGGGCAATTTTTCCAAGAAAAGTTTAACATCATTAAAATCATTTTACAACTACACAAAGGCAATAGAGACCACTTCTTTTTCTATTTAATTTTGGACCCCATTCCTTGTCCTTCTGTAATTTTGGTTCAAGATATATGTGCAAGATCATTTCTATGAGTTATCCATCTATTGCATATTATAGAGTGGGAAATAATTATTTTTCATACACATAGTTTTTTCTCCCTATCTATATACTCTTTTGAATGATTATGGATATCATTTAGAGGACTCATTAGCAATAGAAGAACCATTTGATCATGAATTCTTTGGAAATATCAACCAAAGAAACCTAGAAAGAAATATTAAAGCTGATGTTAACTAACCACACTGTATATTTCTAACGTGCAAGGATAGGCACAAGCACTATGGAAATCTGTTTTGAGTCCCAAATATTAGAACTATGAAAGTTACAAATAAGAAGAAAAGTTTGCTCTATGTTTCTCAGTAGCATTCCCAAAATATGTGTCCTCTTCAGGAGAGGGTATAGAAATACATTTTAAATAAATATTTAAAATCTGATCAAGGGCAGCACATTGAAAACTCATTAGGAGTTAGCCTTTGCCCAGAAATCTTATCTCATGAAAAAATAAAATCACCCTCCAAAAGTGAATTTACAGCTTTTTATTCATTTTGAAGGTGCCAGCTGTTAAGAATAATGGATAACATGCCTTGTCAAATTAGAAACAAAGCAAAAAAAATAAAATGACAATGTCTGAAACTATATTAACTCCAATTTTCCACATATTGAAAGAAACTGTAAATCATAAAATGGGGAACTAGACAAATATAAATACTTTTGACTCTAAACAAATTTAACTCGTAACAAATGACTGTTATACAATGAAACAGAAAAACCCAATAAACTATTCAGTCAGTAAACTATCTCCTAGCTTAGCTATCTCTCAGTGTCATAGTATGGTCAGGCCACCAGCTTTTTCAATCTTAATTTTTAAAAAGTAACCCACTTTATTCAAGTTCTTCATAGTTCTTATTTGTTATGTGTTGCACTCTGTTCATACCTACTGCACACCTTTCCACTACCTTTTGTGTGATATTCATTTATAATTCATCAGAAACACAGTATTCCACTCCTGATACTACTACTGCTGTTTCATCCTCCAAATTGGTCTACTGCAGGCCATGCTTGGGAAGAGATAAGCCATTTGGCACTGCATCCCTGGGACCACACACCCTCACTGTCACTCTGGTCATTTTATAAGGTGTTGCTCCCAACACAAGTAACCTCTTCTTTTCTACCTATTGTTCTAAAAACTGTAATCAAAACCAACAATATCATTCCTTCTGGAAAGGGAATGACAGTCAACTGCCATATTGTTGTGCTTGCCATCTTTGTGACTTCACATCCTCTAATTCCCCTGGCTACTACTGTCCTGTCTGCATCCTTCATTAGAATATAAGTTCATTGAATATTAGAAGGGACTGTCTCCCTTTTGTATTTGTATCCCTAGAACTTAACATGATGATTGGCATTGTATGTGTACTTAATAAAGGCTTTTAACTCATTTATTTATGACAATGTTTTCAAACCATAAGTAAAATGCTGTTATTTAAAATATGAACATTTGCTCCTAGGAGAAGTTTAAAATAGGTAAAAGTACGTTTTTTAATTTACCAAAGGCAATTCAGCCTATTCTGCTACTTATTATGCAATTCAAGATGCCAAATTGTCCATATACACTTTTCTGTCAATTTGTATTATCTGTTCAGGAGATAAATTATATAGAGGCGTTCACATACACACACACACATGCACTGATATACTTTATGCATATACTCTATTGTTTACACATACAAATGTCATAATTTGGATAATTTGCATTTGTTATCCGCTTGATTTCCTTGAGTAGATGATAAGACCAATCTCCTTTGAGGGGCAACACATTTCTTTCAGGAGGCATTGCAACAATCCAGGATTTAAATGCAACCACAACAATCCCACAAACAAAAGGAAGTTTACCCAGAGAATCTCATCAATAGAGAATTCTACTTTAACTTGAAATTGGGGCTGAATTTCCCTATAATGGTCATGAATACTTCTTTGACTTTTTCAGTATAATGTTCTTTTCATCCTTTGCCTAATATTATCAGAAGTTTCTGGACCAAGATTATTTCTGTCATATCTTTCATGGAATCTTGAGTATTTTTGTGATAGAGATACAGTTTTTGGTAAGAAAGCTTTTAATACAGTTTTTGTTTCCCTGGATCATATAACACTTAAGTATAATGAGATCTTATATCTTCTCCATCCTTCTGTCAGCTTCAAAATAATAATGATGTAATCTTTTGTGGAATGGCTTTCGCAAAAGCCTACATGTTCCCTACTCTTACACTAATCAATGATGTCTTCAAGGAGCGCATAGATAAGGAAAACGAGGGATGGAGTTCAGTTGTTGCTATTTTCTCAGTCACTTGTTTTTGATTATTAATAAATTCTATGACATTTTCCACACCATTGGATACTTTGTGATTTGATTCTTGAATGTTTTTCACAGTTATATCACCTACAGTATGAATCTCCTTGATGAATATTTGATCTAATTCAACTTCTCATCTGTGTTCTCTTTGGTGCCATTTTCTACTGCCTCTATAATAAGTGTCTACATGATTGATTGTTAGAGATCAAATATGATGGCTTCACATACGGAAACAAACAAGCAAGCAAAACAAACAAAAAAACTTATTACAGGTGATCAGTAAGACTGAGGACTAGATCTTTTCCCCAAACCCCACTGACTGTCAAAAAAGAAAAAAAAAGAATTATGTAGGAAAAAAAATTATGTACAAAAAAAGAGTCATGTACAAGGTGTAGAGCAATAGCAGCTGTTTACAGGGGATACCAAAGCAAGAAACCCAACAAGGTAACACTCTTATGGGTTAACAGAGAATATTAATTTGTTACCCACTTAGTTCCCCTTGCCTAACAACCTCCATGCTCTGGTAGGACAGAGAAACCAACCTACATACTTGTGCTTTGAGATCCACTTGGGATTTACCTGTTGCTACAATCTCTGCTGGAACACCATATTTCCTCCTCCCCACCCCACCATTGTCCTATTTCAAAAAGCAGCAGATAGCAATTCTTTGGAGGTATGTGAGAGAGAAGGGAAGTTATGAGGGAGATGTTCAGGTTTCCTACTGATCTCTAGCTTAACGAATCCCAAGATTGAAGGGAAGCTGCTCAGAAAATCCATCACACCCCCTAATACCCCCCCCACAAAAAGATAAATATTAGATTCCACCCAATCAGAGGATTAAAGTTGAGGGAACAGGAACTGGGGACCAGTATGTAGCCATATGCCTAGAAGGGACCAAGATGGGGCAAAAGTAAATTTCCCAAGGTGGGAGAAGGTTGAGGTATCTTTTAGGTACAGCCTCAGGGGTAAACCTGTGTGTATTCATCCTTCGTTGCCAAAGAAGACCATGCCATCAGAGAAATAATGACACAACTTGCACTTGACTTTGTTTTTTGAGTGAGGGAGGGCTGTTTAGGTCACCAGCCTCACTTCTCCTCCAGAGACATGTGAAGCCAGTGACCAGATATTCTGGTCACTGAAGCAATTGGGGTTAGGTGACTTGCCCAAGGTCACACAGCTAGTGAGTGTCAGGCGTCTGAGGTGAGATTTTAATTCAGGTCTTCCTGACTTCTGCACTGGTCCCTATCCACTGCACCACCTGACTGCCCCAGGGGTAAACCTAACATCAAATGGAATAAGGAAGTATTTACTGAGTACTTTCTATGTAGTAGGCACTATGTTAAGAGCTGTCAAAAATATTATCTCATTTGATTCTCATAACACCTTTGGGAGTTGCATGGTATTATCATCACCATTTTATAGTTGAGGGAACTGAGGTACACAGAGGTTAAGTTGCAGGGTCAACCTCAATATGAAATTATTTTAGTCAGGTTTGATGTTAAGTCAATATTTTTTCCATCCATGTAATAATATTAATCATCTATAACTTGTTTAAATATGTAAGGAAGCAGTTTCAGTATGTGGGATATTTCTTTTTTATTTCTATTCTTTCTTTTCTGAATAATTTTGATCTTTGCTCTAAAAAAATCAGTGATTTTCTTATACAGAGATGGTTAACCCAGGAATCATTCACATAGAAAAACCACACCAGCACTAAAGAATTTCCTATCTGCTGAAGTATAATCAATTTCATCTTTGTGATAGTATGCGGTGCTCTTCATCTCCAATGGCTACAAATTATTTTCTTGGAGAAAATATTCATGATATAGAGGTAACATACTTTTATGTAGTCAACCACAAAAATAATAATAATAGCAGCTAACTTTTATATGATGTTTACTAGGTACCAGGCACTGTGCTAAATGCTTTGCAAATATCTCATTTGATCCATAAAACAACAAAAATCTCCATTTTGCATGAGTAAGTTGCAGTTAAGTGACTTGTATAGCTACCAAGAGCCCAAGGTTGAATTAGAATTCAGTTATTTCTGACTCTAGGCCCACATATTTACTGTACCGACTATCTGCCAAATTCTTTGGATCTCATTCCCTAATCCTGATTCATGGTTTTTTATGTATTTGCCACCATCTTGAGTTATTCCCACTTCTGGTAAGTATAATTCACCAACTATAAAGTTACATATTAATTTAATTGGAAATTCTTATCTTCTTAGCATCATTTTTCTAATTCTTCCTTCCAAGGAACAGATACTCATGAATAGCTACAATTATTTTCATGGAAATCTTTTTTGCAATTACTTAACATGAATACTGAATCATGAGAAGAATGAATGTGCTATGAAATGGTGTTTCTTTTGATTACAGTAAAACTAACTCCATTTTGGGGGCAACTCGGTGGTATGAAGAGAATGCTAGGTCTGGAATCAGGAAGATCCATCTTCCTGAGTTCAAATCATAGTCAGAAAATTAATAATCACATGGCCAACCTATTGGTTATGAATATCTCCATCCTTAGTCAGGGAGGTCCTCAGAAAATAGACTCTTTTGTCAGGATTAGATAGAGAGAGAGATTGATAGAGAGAGAGAGATCTAAATATAAATGCATGTGTGTACATATGTGTACATATGTGTATATGTATTATATATGTGCATATACACAGGCATACATATATTTATGAGTTTATTATGTATATATATGAATTTTTAAATGATCACAAAAGGTCAGCCAATTTCATTTTAAGAATGAGAGAAAACAGATGGGCAATTGGAGTGCTAGCCTGGTTCCTCTGAGATACTAAAAGAAGAATGTGCTCCAAACACATTAGGTAAAGTCCTTTATGAAAGCTTTATGAGAAAATATCAGCAGAAAGTGTTCAGCATAAAGACTAGAGAGGTTATAATCTTCACCTGTGGATCCAAGAACATGATGCATTTTAAATTTCCATTTCTCCTCTGTTTGGTTTAATAATTCATCCTAACATTTTAACTACTATAATATAACTGCTATAAATTATTTTTTTCTGATCAAACAGCAAACAGGAAAGCTTAAAACAATATTTAGTAGATATAAATGAATTGGGAAGTGATCAAATATTTGTTTTTCTGATATATATTTAAGTCAAACATTATTCAACATCAAACCTACATTAGTCAAGCAAAAATGCTAAGAATTAATACAAATGTCTTTTTTGTGCCACAATACATTGGAGAAAAAAGTCATATTCTTGAATGCAACAAGCATCCATTTTTCAAATAAAAATATTCATAACTGCAAATATGCTTTTCAAAAGCATTACAAAAGCCCATTTTGTCTACTGAAAAGCATATTCTGAATGAATCAAATCTACAAACTTAAATTATGTGATAAATTATTGACTCATTGTTTAAAGAAGATATTTATCAAATTATATTTCATGATACAGCTCTATTGTTGTCCTAAAAATATTTCTTTAGGAATTCATTTAATGTTGAACTTTGTTCATACATAATAAGCCATTTATTTACTGCAGGTGCAAAATTATCACATTTTCCCATGCAAATGTTAAAAAACACTGTGAAAATGACATGGGTTGGGAGGTGGGAGAATCATGTTTGTATATACTCTACTATCACCTCCAAAACAATGAATATTTCTTTCTGGTGCTTCTGTCTTTATCAATCTGAAAAAAAATAAAACAGATCCATCAATCAAAGGAATGTATTCTTAGAGCTTTTTGTGGAGCACATAAGGAAGGTAGCATGAAAATTGTTCAGTGCTCCTGGCACTGGCATCAATATTAGCTCTTACAATTATGATGATGGCAATTTAATTGAATGGAGGAATTTTATCAAGTTATAACAAGAGTGCTCCTAAATTGATGTCAGCATGGAATTTTTAACTTGCAACTATAAACTATCATGAAAGTCTTGATGTATTCATATATACAAATTATGATGTAAATACAAAAAAAAAACCCTTCTGATTTTTTTGGGATTAGCCTTTCTCTAGATACACTGTCTGCATATGCTTTCTCCTTTGTTGCTCACTAGTAACAACTCTTTAGTCTCTTGTATGCCTGGAAATATTTTTAATGGACAAAGTCCATGCTTCATTTAATTTCACTAATTGATATCTCTTGCCTGTAATATCAAAGGTGGGAAGTCTAAATTAGGACTCTGCATCTTTAAAAAAGACTTCTGAATCTGGTCTATTTTATTGTTTCCCTGGCAAGATAGGGCATCTCTCTATGTGGAATAGCCTTGGTCTGGGAATAGGGATTAGCTCATAGCCCAGCTTGGGGGCTCATTATGCTGCTGGTCTTAAAGAGGTTAACTCCAACCCCACCCCCTCAGCAGTTTGCTACTCTTATAGAGGACATAAGACTCTATATTTCTTCAATACCAATTAGGAAGAATTGTGGAAGAGATGAAGCCATGAGGCCAAGAATCTGCTTAGCTTCTCTGTAAGCACTTCAATGAATTATATCTCTTCTATTTCTATGGCCTATAGACTCTTTCCACTTGGTCAAGGGACTAATGGTGTTGATCTATCTCTTTCCTCCACTGCATTCATGCCTTGTGCTGCCACCCTTGGGTATCCCCTCAACGGAAGCTTTCCTTTATATATGCTAAAACAAGGCCCTTTATTTTTAGCATCAATATCTGCCAACCACACTGACTCTTTTATGAGTACCATCCACCTTAGTGTACTTAGACATAAGGCAAGGTTGAGTTTAGTTTATTATTCCTTAAGACCAACGAGAACGTGTCTCCAAATTTTAGTGTCTGCTGAAAAGTTTGCCAGATTGTGTTGACATGTAAGATATTCCTCATTAGTAAATAGAGGTGGGGCAGGGGAAGTTCTTTGAATTCTAATGGAGGATAAACAAATTGGACTGAGTCAGATGACACAATTTAAAAGTCTGACTCTGAAAAAAAATGAAATGTGTGACTAAGTGGTGCAGTATACATGCTACTGAGCCTGGAATCAGATGGACATGAATAAAACCCTGCCGCAAACACTTACTGGCTGTATGACTTTGGGCAAGTAATTCAACCTCCATCTGCATCAGTTCCTCATCTAGAAAATAGGGATAACGATAGCATCTCGTTATCCGATGATAAAGGATAAAATCAAATAATGTTTGTAAAATATTTTGTAAACTTTAAAGTGCTCTATAAATGCTAGATGCTACTGTTATTACTACTGTTAATTATTATTTATCAGTCATTCTGTAGGACTAAGTTGTTTCATCTGAAATGAAGGTGTTGGACAAAATCGCTAAGCGTTCAGTTTTTTAATTTATTATCTATGGTGTTAGACACTTTGTAAATCATTTGCATAAATGAATATTGATATATGGCTCTTCTCTCAGCTATCCAGTGCAGAAGCTAACAGGCAGAGATATTCTTGATAGATTATGGGAGATTCTTGAGATGCTCCTCTCTATATATATGTATATGAAATTGTGCTAAATGTAGCAGTCCTCAAAACATTGTTCAGCCAACCAAATGAGATATGTAATCATTCAAGATTTCAATCTATCTGCACATGAAAAATCAGATTTATAAAAAATGCCCATTGTTTAGCTTATATTATATGATGTTGGATGAAAAACTGAAAACATTGGCCCATCAAGATATATATCTTAGGTACTGACCAGTGAACTGGTCTAGGATTGAATAGAAGAAAATGGCTTTGGAAAATTATGTAGTGCTTTTTTACTTTTATGAATCTCTTATGTAATTTTATTGAGTTTTCTGGCAGAACATTATTAACAAAGGGGAAATGGAGGGATATAATCATGTTTTGTCTTTCATCAAATTTCAGATAAAATACATTTTTCTAATTTTTTTCTTTTATTGTTTTCTCAATTTGTATAGTCCTTTTAATTATCCTAAAATTTTCTCTGAAACAAAGGCCAATCTTTGAAAATCAATGTTCTTTTGATGATGCTGAAGGGCTAGGAGTCGTGGAATTTCATAGTCTCTGAAGAACTAAAGTAGTTCGTCACTCAAAGGGGCACTGGAAAAGGATATGGAGGCATGAGAAGACTGAAAAAATAAATGTATTACCAGTGAATTATTGCACAGAAGTAAAATAAAAGCTATAATTCAAGAAGATGCATGACTGAAAAAAAAAAGAATTGGGTTTGTAATGTAGGGAAATCAAGTAATAGATAGCTTTTGTGCTCCGTTTATTACCCAGGTAATATCAAGAAACCTAGAGAAGAAGGCCTCCAGAATTTAAGTGAAGCCTCTGTGGATAATTTGTGGAAGGACATGGCTAAGATTCCCATATGAGGAGAAGACCTGAATGGATTGCTCTGTGCATCATTGGGGAGAGTTTCCATATTAACAAAGACATAAAACAGAAGTATCACTTTTACTCTTTTAATGTATATTTGCTAGCACAAATCAGTTTTTAGGAATTAGTTCAAATTATTAGCCATATCCATCCATAATCACAGGAAGCCACTACCCACAGAGTGTGATTTGAGGGGTATCTCAAGAATTCATACTTTTAGATTCACTTATTTAGATTGTTATTACCATATTTGTAGAAGTCCTTGGTTCAAGAACAAATATTTCACCTGAGTAAGACAATTCATGTCTTTACACAAATAGGCTATTTCCCTTGCACTCACATTTATCAACTGTGTGCCTTTTTGGGAAAGAGATGCTACTCCAGGTTTTAGGTAGTCTGTGGGCCAAGACCTTATAAATTCTGGTTCATGAGCCCCCACAAATATAGTTCCCATTAAATCAATGTGGAGACCCAATTAGCTCAAAACAAAGGCATTTAATAGGATAGCACAGTAAAAGCAGTAGCTACAAAACATTTTCCTCATAAATCTGGGATAAGCTCTTTCATAAATAAACAGAGAAGCATGAGCACAAAATTAGGGTACAGTGGCGGTGAGGTATATATGTAGAAAACATATATGGCTAAGATAACTCTTGTCTCTAGTGAAACACAGCTTCAATGTCCTTTCTCTGCTGATGGAATCCTCTCTGCAATTTGACCCTCAATTGTCAGGTCAAATTTTTTCCTTGAAAACAGTTGTTTTTCTTCCTTGTTGTCAGGGGGATAATACTTTAAACTGCTTCCTCTCTTGAGTCACTCTCTTTAAGTCTATTCTTGAGTAGAGAATGAATATCTTTGCTCCCTCGGCCATGCCTCGTCCTCTTGAATTGCAGGTTGGATAGCTCCTGCTGGGCAAGTAGATCTGTTGCTAGACAACATGGCTAATGGTGGTGGAAGAAAGAAATTCTTCCCACTCATCCACTTGTGACTACTCTTTAGTACAGGTACAGGGGTCACACTTCACAAAGCTATTCAGAGCTCAGAATGACTCAGACAGAAAAATTGCTTCCACTGGTTCCAGGGTTTACAGGCTTAGCTATTTAAAGACCTCCAGGAAGATGATCTGTTTTCAGCCACCCAATCCCTAGTTGCCCTTTTGGTTCCATCAATGAAGTCTGTACAATCTCCATAGGAGGACAAAGACCTCATTTATGTGCATTATGTGCCCTTTACTTTTCGTGACTACAACAATTATGAGTGGAGAGCTGTAAATCAAGTGTGAGGTGTGAGAGGAAACAAACTAGTCAAACATGAGCTCCCTGCCCACATGCACAAGGCTTAGCTCAAAATTTCCTAGGCTTGTTCTCCAACTTCTCCAACTCTTTAAGTCACACAACTCTTGAGATGCAAAGTAAGGGTCAAAGTTACTGGATATTTTTAAATGCAATTCTTGTACTTTTTTCACTGAAAAGGAAGTTCAAATAATAAACACAGACATAGGCAAAATGAATGTGGAAAATTAGCTTCAATTGACATGGAATGCACAAATATTATATTTAATATGGTTTGTGTTCACAAGGTCAAATTTAGAATTTTGCACAGAATTGCACTAATTGATTGTGTTATGTTCTGTTTGTGAGGTGCGAGAGGGTGTATCATTGGTAATTCAAGGGACTTTGCCAGTGGTGGGAAAGGCTGAAAGAATAACTTGCTGTCTCTTCCCTGGCAGGCAGCTGTCAGGAGCACTGAGGTGAGTTATCATGGTCTCTTGACTGCAACTGAGGAAGACCACCTGAGATGGAAGAGCAGGAGGACATGGAACAAAAGTACACCAAGGTGGCTTAATACGTAGAACTAGAATCCTGCTTCCAGGATATGAGCATGTGCAGTTGTACCTTGTTTATTCATATCTCTCGCTCCTTATTATCCTTAATATCTCCCTCCTCTTATTTCATGGTAACCTCATGGTCACTTGGATGGAGACTTGCAATATTTGGGGGTTAAAGTTTCCCAGCTCCATGTCTGGAAAATGGTACGATGGCTAGAACACTGGGCCTGGAATCAGGAAGATCTGAATTCAGATATAGCATCAGATACTTACAAACTGTGTGACTCTCAACAAAACCTCTGTTTGCCTGTTTCCTCAGACATAAAATGGGGAAAATAATAGCATCTACTTCCCAGGGTTGTTGTGAGACAGTATTTGGAATCAGACAGTATTTGGAAAGTCTTTAGCACAATTCCTGGCACATAGTAAGCATTAGGAAACTTCTTAGTGTTGCTATTGTGTTGTTATTGTGGGGGAACCCTTGCCTCAGGACCTTGGACAGAAGCCTCAGGGGTCTCTGTGTTGACATGAATCCAGTAGTGCCAAGATCACACATATAACTCTATAGTAGAATATCACTTCTTTGTGGGGAGGGACTGGTTCTCGTAGGTATTTATATTACCAGTGCCTAGGACAGTGTTTGTTACATGGCAGCACTTAATATATGCTTGTTAATTAATGTATGGTGTTCAGTCGTGCTGAAACTCCATATAGATCAGGGTAGGGAGAAGGATATTGGGAGGTGGGGTCAATCTGCCATCACTGATAGGTGGTAGAGGGACTCATGACACAGATGAAGCATGCCTTGCATTGTTTGCTTCATTTGAATGTAAAGTGTAAATTTAAATGATCCTTGCATGAAAAGTAAAGTACGAAAGTATCTATTGTATTTCATGATGTTTTAATTTTAATAAATGAAGTATAATAAGTTGGTTTCAAAAAAACCCTTCTATATTATTAATTTTGTATTGTGTTTATTTTTAAGATTTAAAATTTTATAGTTATAAAATGTAATAAATTCTTAATTTTATTTGAACAAAAGAAAGAGAAATTCTTTTGTCTATATTGCTTTGAAGACAGTATTCAGGAGCTTGATTATTTTTTCCCTTAAAGGTGGATGGTTGCTATATAAAGTTCAGAAACTGCTGGCTTAATTGATCAGATTAGCTCCTATTCTTTCAGACAGAACATGACAGCTCTCAGAATAATGAGAAAAAGGTGGATACTTTTTGACAAATTTGGAGGGCATTAGAAAATATCTGCAAATAGGAGATTCTTGGGAAAGTACAAAGAGAAAGTAACTTAAAAGAACATTTGGGGAGACTATAGATAGAATTAATTCTGTCCTCTGGAATAAAAATGTGACTTTAATTGGAGACCTAAAATTCCTGGAAATCTGTGAGAAATGGGGATTCTAAATGGAGGCAAGAAAATGCTACTAGATGAGAAGCTTATTAAATACCAACTTTTATTAACTTTACAATTTTGGTAATATAAAAAACTGAATTCCTTCCCCCAGGCTTTAACAACAGTTTTGGGAATTTGTACACCTAGTACTACTGAACTCTTCATCATTCCTTTAGGCAAAGGGAAAGACACCAAAAATATTAAAGATTGGAAATTGCTTGAATATATCTTTTTGCTTTCCCCATCTTTGGTGTCCTGGGCATGAAGAAGAGAGAGAGATTGGTCAGAGAAGGACAAACTAAACCCAATAATAAATATAAGCAAGTTTTGTGGAAACTTCCCGAAAAGAGTCAGAAGGATTGTTAGGGAGGAAGAGTCCACCCACATCCAATATCCAGATATTGTGTATCTAGTGTAATATCTAGTGTAAATATCTAGTGTAAATGAGCTTTATGGGGGTCAGAGGGGACACTTGGTAGCTAGACTTGGGATCCAGAAGACCTATGTTTAAATTGTGACTCAGATATTTACTAAGCTATGTGATCCCAAAGAACTCACAGCCTCAGTTTCCTTATTTATAAAATCAGGGGATTCGACCTGATTGGAAAATATGGTAGCTTCTTGCTCTTAATCCATGACTCAATGATTATCACATTTATCAATCCATGGTTATCCAATATTTCAGAATTCCAAATTAGTCTAGTAAGTTAGGGAGATAGAATAGAAACTTATTCACATGAGCTGGAAGGTAATCTATTTCATCTGTGTCCTTACTACAACAATAATCCACTCTACTATTTCTTTCCTTCTGAAGTTTTAGGTAAATTTGAATGCAAAATCATATAATTTTGGTGCATAGTCTTATCATAATTCACAAAGTTACTGAAAAGAGAAATTGTGAGAAATAATACACATGGACCATATACATTTAGGTAAAGTAACTATTAATTATTTTAAAGAATATATTGTGCCCTTTTGTTCCATTTTCTGACAATCAATTTTTCTGGGGGGAAAGAAACAATTTGGAAATGCCTTCAAACTGTGACCAAATGTTAAGCATACTGTTCTCTGTGGGATCCTGATTTAATTCTTGACATATATGAAAATGCAAAATTATTAATCACCAATTGGGGAGGATGAAAGGGGAATATTTTCCTAAATAGCTCTGTCCTTTAGAGGAAAAAAGCAAATAACAATAAATATTGGGTAGCAATATCTAGACAAAAGGATATAAACCAGACCCTTCATTTTATTTTTAGATGAGCAAATTACTGGCATTTTTTCTTAATGTATCCTATCTAGCATTTAGTGGCACAGTTCATCCCACCTAAGGGATCCAAAACGGACCTTATTTATGTGTATGATATATCAAATTTGGAATATTTGGTTTAGAAATTTTACTGGTTATTACTTTACCACATACATAGGCAGTGTTGGCAGCTGCTTCTTTGCTCTCATTTAACAATGCATAATTCAACCTCATCTCAGCCCCCCAAAAATATCCCTACAAGGTGCTTTCAATCTAATGTTGTTTGATTACTCACCCAGGTGGGTTAAAGACCTGAGGACCTCTGTTGATGTTAGCTCAGGCATTTCATCCTCACTCTCTCCATCCTTATAACTTTAACAATTATCGTCTTTTTCATTAATTTGACTTTCAGCATGGATTCTTATTTATTTTTCATGCTTATATGTCCTTTCTCTTAAACAGTTCATTGTTGCTAATGTGCAAGTGTCTACTGAAGCCAACCTCGCACTTTTCTATGGGGAAGTTAGGTGACACAGTAGAATGAGGGCAGAGCCTCATAACACCCTGGGAGCCAGGTGCTATTATTATCTTCATTTTACAAAGGAGGAAACTGAGGCAAAAAGAGTGACTAGTCTACAATCACACAGCTAGTGTCAGAGGCCAAATCTGAGCTCAGGTTCTTCCTGGTTCCAGCCCTAATGCTCTATCCATTGCACCACCTAGTTGCCTATGTAACAGGAAATACAGAAGAGCCCAATTATAAATTTCATCTAATTAATAGCTTTGCCTAAAGCTGACCTCATTCATACTTACACATTTTTCATTCCTAGTTAATTACTAAATCTATTAAAGTTTCTAAAGTTATAGATGGATATAGAAATATCTATATATGCATATCTGCACATATATATGTGTGTATACACACACACATATATATATATATATATAATAGAAAGATAATAGATAAATGTATCTGCAGAGATAATAGATGTACTATTCACTAGGTACTATGGACCAGTTATTCTATTGAGTGCTAGGGATACAAATACAAACAAGAAAGTCTCTGACATCAGGGTGCTCATATTCTAAAGGGAGAAGTCAATATTTACTCAAAGGGGGGCTGCAATTAACCTATCAACAAGAATTTATTCAACACTTACTATGTGCTAGGCACTGTAATCGTCCTGGGGTACAGAGACAAAAACAATATTGCCTTCCTGATAAGAGCTTACAGTGTAATTAATGGGGGAAAATAGTACATAGGTTGGAGCTGGAAAGTAATTCAAGAGATAAGCTATACAGGTAGGGGCTTGTCATGCCTATGGCTAGGAAGAGAGATAAAGGCCTTGCTCTGGGCAAGATAAGGTGAAAGTGCATCCTTCGGAATCTAGGCTTGTGCCAGGGTCAGAATCAAAATTTCTACTGGGAAGGAGATGGAGATAAAGGCTGAAGTGCTGGCATCGGTTTAAAGTTTTATCATCAATATTTCTGTACCTTGATAACACTAGAGTTAAGAGGGAAAAAAAGGCAAAAAAGAGGTGTATATATATATATATATATATATATATATATATATATATATATATATATATATAAAATTTATTTTTGGTAAAGCAATAAGGGCTAAGTGACTTGCTCAGCGTCCTACAGCTAATAAGTGTCAAATGTCTGAGGCTAGATTTGAACTCAAATCCTTCTAACTCTAGGGCTGATGCTCCATGCATTCTGCAACCTAGCTGTCCCAAGAGGCCTATTTTAGAAGCATCCACTAAACCTGAGCTTCCTCAGTTATGAACAGCATACTACTTTTTGCCTAGAAGAAGCCTGTCAGAGATGGAAGAGTTCTAATAAATTCAGCCCAACTGGTAAGAGTATTTACCTAGCCATTAAGATCTTAAAGAGCAAGAGCATGTGCATAGTCTCAATTCCTGAAGGTATGAGGTACATGGTATTGGCGCAGTCATGAAGGATGTCTAAAGATACCTATCAGAATGTGTTCAATACCATTTTAAAAATATTTTAGAAGTTTTATATTGTATGGGAAGGAAGGGAGAAAAAAGAACAAAGTAAAAAGTATATAGCAGAGCAAAATAGAACCTGCAAGGAAGTGAAGAAAAAATGGACAGTATTTAATATACAAGCTTGAAATGGTAAGTTATTGCTTATATTTTCAATCCTCTCCTATGTTCTGCTGTGCATATATGTTTTTGTTTTCTTATTTTATATTTAAATTCAATATTTAAGTTTATAGTGTTGCTTTTTCTTTTCTTATTATGTATTTGTTTTCATATTTGTCTAAAATAAAAAAATAAAGTTTTATTGTGCTTCATTTTTATGTTACAATAATTTATAGCTTATTCCCATTCCATGATAGGTCTCTTATAACAAAGGAAAATAGTTATGCAAAACTAACAATACATTGATCTCATCTGAAAGTTCATACTTTTAAGGCAATCCTCTGTAGATGTCAACTACAAGAATTATCCCAAAGTCAAATGGGCTTCCTTGAGAGCTGATGGGCTCCCAAACAATGGAAGTCTTTGACTGGATGTTGAATGAGATTACTCATTGGAGATGCTACAGAGAAGATTCCTAGTCAGGTACAAGGTGGATTGGTTGGCCCCTGAGTTCCCTTCCTAGCCTGAAATCCTATAGTTCTATGGTCAATCTGGGGTCATCATTTTCTAGCTTTTTCTACATTTGCTACAAATATGAATTAGCAGGTATAGAAATATGTAGAACCTCACTTAAATTTCCAAACAAATCTGACTCAAGAATTTCCACATCATTATATCAGCAGGAACTGGGTACTGGGAGACTTAGGAGGTAGCCCCCTAATGGGGTTTCAGAAGCAGCAACTTTACTCTCACGTTCATTTTTTTCTCTCTAAAACAAATAATATAGGGATGATCTTTTCAGTCAAATTTAGTCCCAATATCAGAGATTATCAGAGCAAAAGTCATACCAATTCAATATCACATAAGATACTTAATAGCTTCTTACCAAGATTTATACCTTTTTCAGAGCCCTCGTGTATTTTAAGTGACCATTGTTTGTTTTTAATAGCAAATCCACTCTGTGTTAAGATTAGCTGCATCCACTAGCTCTCCAGCATCCTTTCTCCACATCCTACACTACGAAGCTGATGTTCCCAAATCAAATCCCACTGGGGTGGAAAATAACTTACAAAGCCAGCCAGGAGAGTTCTCCCTGTCACATCAATGCAGTCATTAAATGATATATAATAAGCACAGCTGGAACATCCTTCAACCAAGGACTGAAAAGAGGTTTAAGAGCACTAAATTGTTAAAGTCTAAAAACAGTCCTACGAATTCCTGGATTATTGCTCCCATTTAGCTTGGCAACACCACTTATTTGGGTCCATATATGATTGAATCCACTCACTTTCATATAAACAATTTTCATTCTTTGGTGTTCTCTTCCAAGACATATTAAAAACAGCAGGTTATAATGAACAGCTATGAAAACTTGAACTTCATTTAATTAATTCAAGATTATTATTAAATATTAACAGAAGTAAACTTGTTATTGGCGAACATATTCAGTACAATTATCAATCAGGAGAAGTGAGATTATTTAGCTTCTAACAAAGACATTGCAAGCTGACATCATCATGTCCATGAACATAATGTCTTTATCTTTTTGTTTTAAAACAGAGAATCATCTTTTGATTTGTACTAGTGCTATATTTCCAGTTAGAATGTATTGTGGCAAAAATAAATAATATAAATCATAAATCAGAATCATAAAATCTACAAGTAGCATTCTACTTCTGATGAAATAGTTTATTTTCATTTAATTCTCCCACACAAGCCCAACAAAAAATTATTCAATGTGTAATCAATTCACATGGTTATTGAATACTCATTTATTAAAATAGACCCCACTGCTAATTCTCATTTCTGTTTTCAGTTTGACTCCCTGGAACTTCAATTTTTCAACAGCTACACTGGTTATGCTGTCACTCCAGGAATTTAGGAAAGCCAGATGGTGATATTTTTCCATAGCTTAATCTAAGCAGAGGGTTTTCAATTTGTATAAAAGTATAAATTTTTGTCATTGAAATGCTACCAGTAAATATGTGTTGACTAAATGATAAACTGATATAAAACAGGCCACACAAAATAATGGAAAGATTATATCCAATTAAGAAGTACTGCAGATCATTTTTACATCTCTCATCCTCAGTTTTCCCAGTTCAAAAATGGGGATAACATTTGCTCTATCAATTTGTATTAAAGGCACTCATAATATAGAGGGGATTCCAAAAGTCTGTGCATGACCTTAAACTTTGGTAGCCTAAATGCATTTGCATGTGTTATGTGGCAGCCCATCTCTAAGCATTTGTTAAGCAACTTATTATGTGCTAGATTCTATGCTAAACACTTGTATTTGAGGTACATAAGCATAAGTGTCTATATTTGCAGAGACACATACTAATATAATATAATTAATATGATGTAACATAATAATATAATACAATACAATATAATATGGCACTGATATGCCTAGAGAGAAATAGAAGAAAGAGGAAGGAGGAGAAAAAAAGGGAAAGGGAAAAGAAGGAAGAAAGCTTTAGTAGTTTAAAGTTGCACTCAAACTTTCAGAATACTCTACTAGACTCCTTGTAAAGATGGAATTGAATTTTTTCTTCTTCAGTGAGCCCTCAGTGTGTTCTATGGGGTTGGAGGGAGTGCAGGAGGAAGAAAAGGAAAGAAAGGGAAATCCTAATATTTCAAGAACTGCGAGATAGGGGCTCGAAAGAGTCATTTCTTCTTTTCCCTTACTCTCTCCATAGCCTGAAGATAAATCTCTGAAACCTCACCTCTGTATATATCTCCTAGTGGGAATTGGCTTGAACTCACCTGGTCACTCTCTAGCCAACTGGTGTGAGACTGGAGACCAGGCAAAGGATGGGGGCAGGGGGAAGGTATGACTCTGGAAGGGAGCAGGCAGGTAGATGTGGTAAAAGTTGATTAGAAGTTCACTTTCAGGAGATGCTGTTGGGGGAATATTTGAGCTCCTTTGCTGTTCTCTTGCCACAGTGCTGAAATGCAGCAGAATTTCATTATTCACAGAGGGCTCTCCCTTTCTGAATCAAAGATAATCTCCGGCTCTGGAGTGAAGCCTGGTCCCTGGCTAGGTGGATTGTA
The DNA here is from genome assembly GCA_023548195.1 of Bettongia penicillata ogilbyi. NCBI lineage: Eukaryota > Metazoa > Chordata > Mammalia > Diprotodontia > Potoroidae > Bettongia > Bettongia penicillata. Next base: position 2,524,590 of record JAJHZJ010000152.1, read on the forward strand.
CTGAGTGAGAATATGAACATGATGTCTGGGTAATTCCTCAGTCTTTATTTAGTCTTTCCGCTAGTTTCTTTTATTTTTGCCAAATTTAATTCCCCTGCTCCTGCTGGGCTAAGACCTCCCTGTAGTTAGCGACCAGGTCCCCTCCTCCCTCACCAGGAGCTTGTGCTGACAGCCTTTAAAAGGCAGAGGCCAAACTTTACAAGTATTTATTCTGGTATGACCCTGACCCTGGTATTTTGCCTTCCTTAACTGCTCTCCCTGCACTCTCCCTGGGATTTTTTTCCCCTCTGAAACTGTTGCCATTTGAGTTAAACTTTTCCTTATTTAAAACAGCTCTTCTCCACCCCAACACAACTCCAGCTGTTTTGGGTAGTGATATTTTGTTTCTGTTTAGATATGCTACAAATCATCACAGCTGGAAGCTGTCTGGTCACAAAATTATAGATGTGAGTATATTCTTCCCCCCAGAAGCAGGAAGGATGAAAACACAGAATGATAACCTGTGCAAGAAGCAATGTGATATATTCAATTCAATAATATATGGGCCAGGCACGGTGTTAAACTCTGAGGATACAAAATGGGGCAAAAGACAGTCTGTTCTCAAGGTGCTTCAATCTAATGGAGAAAGGACCATGCAAACAAATAAATACAAAGGAGGCCATATGGGGGAAATAGGAAAGAATTAAAAAAGAGAAAGCACTGGAATTAAAATTAGAGAAGGCTTCAAACATGGGGTTTAAATTGGAACTTTAAGCCAGGGAGGTCAGTAACCAGAGTGGAGAAGGGGAAATATTCCAGGCATGGGAGACAGCCAGAAAATATGCCCAGAGCCAAAAGATGGAGTTAATTGTTTGTGAAACAGCCAAGAGGCTAAAATACACCTGTGGGAGAGTACATGTTGGGGAGTAAGGGTGTGAAGATGAAAGGAAACTGGAAAGGTAGGTGGAAAGAGCATTACCTTTGGAGTTTGGAAGGAGGCTGGTACCATTCTTTCCTCAAAAACTATTTAACTGTGCTATCATGGGTGCCCAGATTCAACTCTCTAAGTCTTAGTTTCTTCCTGTTAAATGAGATTTATAGTACTGTATATTACAGTGTCTCCTAGAGTTGTTGTAAAGCCCCCAAAAGATGTAGTATATAAAGTATTTCTCAAATCTTGGCTCCATAGACTTAAAGACGCAAGGGTCTTAGAGGTCAATCTAGCGAACCTCATCCTTCTACACTTGAGGAAACTGTTGCTAAGATAGGTTAAGTGACTTTCGAAAGTTCACACAATTAGTAAGTAACTGTAACTATTTGGATCCAAGTCCTCTGATCCCAAATCAATCACTTTTTTTCATTTGTACTCTATAGCCTAAGTGGCAGACATTTGACACTCACTAGCTGTGTGACCTTGGGCAAGTCACTTAACCCCAATTGCCTCATCCTGGGTCATTCCAAGTCATCCTGATGGACATCTGGTCACTGGATCCAGATGATTCTAGAGGAGAAGTGAGGCTGGTGACCTGCACAGCCCTCCCTCACTCAAAACAAAGTCAAGTGCAAGTCATGTCATCATTTCTCTGATGGCATAGTCATAACTCTCTCTCTCTCTCTCTCTCTCTCTCTCTCTCTCTCTCTCTCTCTCTCTCTCTCTCTCTCTCCCTCCCTCCCTCTATCCCCCATTGTGTCCCAAGGAGATGAGTACTTTCTCCAAGCTTATCCAGTTAGAAGTTGAAGTCAGAGATGGAGATAATAACAGACACAACTGAATTTGGAGTTAGAAAGAACTGGATTTGAAGGATGTGAATCCTGCCTCAGACAATTACTAGAGCTCTGTGACTTGACAAGTCACTTAACCTTTTTCTGCCTCAATTTCCTCAACTCTAAAATGGGGATAATAATAGCATCTAGCCCTTAAGGTCGTTGTGAAAATAAAATGTGATATTTGTAAAGTGCTTCGCAAACCTTAAAGTGATGTAGACATGCTAGCTTCTATTTTATTGTTATCATTGCTTATTTTTTTCCCCAAAACAACTTTATAAAGTAGAACATACCTTATTAGGTGAAATTAGAGAGAAAAGATGTAAAGTAAACTACCTATAGTCATATAACTAATAAATATGTTGGGATTAAAGGCCAAGTATTATCACCACCTCATCCAGTGTCCTTTCCAATACTCCATATCCTGCTAAGCATAATGAAACTGACGTTACCTTATTTTTGCTGCTGAACTCCAGGACCTTACAGCTGAAAACTACAGGAAGGATTTGTGATTTAATCAGAAATATCTTGTCTCTTTCAACAGTCTATCATGTGGTAGATAGGTATTAAAGAGGTTATTTTCTATATACAGTGAGTAAATTATTTACTATAGGATGCAAAGCTGGTAAAGGTTTGGAATTTGATTTTACCAAAGGAATTCCTGATTCTATCCATTATGCTGCACAGTCAAATAGTTTAACATTATAAGTAAGAAAATTCATTTTAATCAGATAAATATGGCATCTGAGCTTAACCTGAAAGGAAGATTGTGAACATGGGGATTTGTTTTGGAGAATTCATGGAAGCACAAGATGACATTTTGAGCTCAGAGGAGTAAGTGTGATACATACTGACTGGAATGCAGAAAAGGAAAAGGAAATACATTAAATAAGTGTAGAAAAGTAGAATACAGAGACACTCTTCAGGACTTTAACTGCTAAGCAAATTTAGTACTTTTTTTTTTACAAGAATGTGTTTTTATACTAGAGTCAATAGGGAACAATGGATGAGTCTTGTGCAAAGGGATCCCACAATTGGGCTCTATTCTTAACTACATATATGTGCTTCAGGAAGATTATATTGGCAGTTATGTGGCAGTTTTATTGGCTAAAAAAAGAAGACAAATTAAGGAGAACAATTAGCAGGCTATTGCAATAGTCTAGAAGAGAAAATTCCAAAACTAGATTGTGGCCATATTATTGGAAAGAAGAGGACAGATAGGAGAGATGCTGTGGAGGTAAACGTGATAAGAAGGGAAAGGGAAGAATTAAGGATGATTTTGAGCTTATAAGCATAGATAATTGAAAGGATGACAGTGTGGTAGCCTTGAAAGAAATAAAGAAGATTGGAAGAAGGATAGTTTGAGTGCTTTTTATTTTTTTTGCAGGGAGGAGGCATAGAAGTAGAAGGGATGGAGTTAAGTTCTCTTTCAGATATCTAGAAGACATTCACATATAGAAAGAAGCCCAGAGAAGGTTAGAAATCCAGAGGAAGTTTAGGATTGGATATGTAAATTTGGGAGTTATCCATAAAAAAAGTAATTTAATCTTTGGGAGGTGTTGATATCACCAAGAAAGGAAATTTAAAGAGATAAGAGAAAATGACCCCAAACAGAGACACATAGGACACACAATTGGAGATGTGTCATGGATAATAATAATTTCTTAAAAGAAGGAGTGCTAGCTGGACAGATGTGAAGGCATTTAGGAGAGTGGAGTATCATGGAAGTTACAGGAGTATAGTACTAATGATGGATGGTGACTGACAATTACAAAATCAGCTAGGAAGTCAAAGAGAATGAGGACTGAGAAAAGGCTGTCATTTAACTTGTCTTAAACAGCATTCTTGGACAGAGCAGTTTAAATTCAGCGATACGGCTAGAAGTCATAATGTAAGGTAGTGAGGAAGGAAAAAGCAGAGTGTGTAGAACATTCTTTGGAATCCAACACTAAAAGAGAATTTAGATATCTGAGAAGAAAGGGACAAGTGAAGGTGCTGTTTTATTGTTTAAAGACAGGGTAAATATAGGTCATTAGGAGAGTAGTATCCAGTAGATGTGGTTGAATATAAAAGAGAAAGACAATGATCAATAGGGCAAATTCCTAAAGAGGAATGGAGCAGAAGGAACTGGGAATACAAGGAGAGAGTTTATTCTTGGCACAAATTATAAGCTTATTGCTCTAGTCTCAGAGGACAAAGGATAAGTAAGTTTTAGTATGTTATCTCACTCATTCTTATGGAATTTTTATTAGGAAGAAATAGGGGTACTAAAACCATACAATAAAAATTTGAAAGTTAAATATGCAAAATTACATTTTATCATATCTGCATTACAATATTAAATTTTGATCAGTATAAAATACACTTTTAGAAAAAAGAACTTGGACACTGCCCCACAAAAATAGAATCTTCTTAATCTTTTACTTTTTAAAATTCTAATTTCTAAACAATTCTCTATTAGGTTTGTCTGTCCACAATACCTATATTTCTCAAGACGAATCACCCCATTCTCATTTTTATTATAGTCCAAATAAACTTCTTGATCTCTAGGATTCCTATATCTTCCAAAAGTTATTTTCACAAAGTTTGTGCCACATCTATCTGATGCTTTGTATTTCTCATTTCTAATAATAGATAATGATAAGAATAGTAAGAATAAGAGAGAATATTTGGTCAGTACCCTTTTCAAGACTTCATAATTCAATTAGGAGGTAGCTATCATGACTTCTTCCTTGAAATTTCATATTCTAAGCTATTTTCAAGACCTTTTTTTCCTAAAATCTTTTTCTCTATATCCTTTGAATTCTACTTCAAACTCTTCTTTCAGGAACTCTGATTTTCTCTTTCCTGTCTTTGTTCCCCACATTCAATCTTGTTAGCTTTTTCATATTTTGTATCCCTTACCTGAGGTGGTTTTTTTAATGTAGCTAAATGTAGCTAAAAGTTTTCAGTTGGAAACCAAGAGGTAAAGAGGAAACCTAACAAATTTTTCCCAAATCCTTTCTTTTGTACTATCACAGATCCTTGCCTTTTAAATTTTTGACAAAATAGCATAAGTGAGTACCTGCAAAAGACCTTGCCCTAAAGGGCCCAAGGTCTCCCAGTGCATCCTGGGTCATCTCCAGTCATCCTGATGAATATCTGGTTACTGGATTTAGATGACTCCGGAGGAGAGGTGAGACTGGTGACCTGCACAGCCCTCCCTCACTCAAAACAATGTCAAGTGCAAGTCATGTCATCATTTCTCTGATGCCGTGGTCTTCTTTGGCAACGAAGGATGAACACAAAATTGAATTTAATCCACTACCTACAGTTGTAGTTGATACTTCAGGATAACTAATTGTCAGGTGTTTTTTTAACATGAAAATTAAATCTACCTTTTTGGAACTTTTATCACTGTTTCTAGTTAAACCCTTTGGGACTGAGCAGAACAAGTCTCTACTGTAACTTAAAGCCCTTCAAATATTTGAAGATAGCTATTCCATTCTTCCTAAGTGTTCTCTGTTTTAAACTACACATTTCAATTCTTTCCACTAATTCTCACATAGCATGATCTTGGAGACCCTTCATAATCTTGGCTACCTTTGTTCAGATGTTTTCCAGTTTATTGATGTCCTTCAGAAAATGTGTCATCTAGATTTAAATGCAATGCTGGTCTGAACTGAGCAGAGTACAATGCAATTATTCTAGAAATAGCACCTGTCTTAATCCTAAATCCAATCTTTAAACCTAAATCCAAGTTACATTCACAATGTTGACCTGTATTGAAGCTGGAATTCACTAAAATTCCCAATTGTTTTTCAAAAGAACTTCTGGTTATTTACACCTCTTATCTTATACAAGAGAAGTGGATTTAAAAAATGTATGATTTTGTATTAATCTATTAAATTTTATCTTAGCTCATTACTAATGTTCAAGTCTCTTAAAATCATTTTGGATATTGACAATGTCATCTCATGTATATCCTTCCCAGCTTTGTGACGTATGCATTCATAAGAATTCCATCTATATGTTTAGGAAAATCACTAATCAAATGTTAAAAAGGACAGGATCAACTCAATTAGAGATCTCTTTCCAAATGTATCAAACTATATTAATCTATGTAATAGCTCTTTTAAGAAAGGAAAAGACATGTTCTTAATGAAGTTATGTTGGTTTCTGGTATTACTTTCTATTCTAGCTGCTCATTAACCATCTTTTTCTTATTGCAGTCTAGAATTTTAACAGGAATTGGATAAGTTCAATAAAAAGAATAATTATAATTACAGATAATATTTTTATATATCTTTAAAGTTTTAAAAGAATTTTAGATAAAATATCTAACATGAGGAAGAGTCATACAGGATGGGCAGGAATGGATAAATTGCTGCCTCCATCACTCAAAAGAACAGACAGATGAGATCACAGATCTTTTCAGTATTTTGCTAGTTTATCTGACAAGTCTGTCTATATGTATAAATTGTGTGCCAGCATTCACACTGGCACATCCACGAGCTAAAAAAAAACAATATTAATGTGAGAAAAAGCACTTTAGGTTAGAAATCTTTCTCCTTTGTGACTAGGTAATGAATGTTACCAGATATATGAAAAAATCTGCACATTTTTAGATTAGCCATATGGAGTTGGCCCAAATTCAGAAAATTATTTAATTCCATTAGACACCACTACCTCTGACAAGAAGTAAACAAATCCAAGGTAGATGTGCTGATATTATCTGCTTCTTAAAGTCATCAAAACAATGCTATCAAAACTTGAATGTCTCACAAGTACATTTTAATATACTCATTGTTTTCTTTATTTTTTCACAATTTTGAGATAAATGGACACTACTTTCCTAATATCTGCCTTTCAAAGTATGTTAACATTTCAATTGATTCTGAATTCTCTAACTGGTATCAGGAAATACAACCAAGCTCATGTGTCCATTCATGGCTATCACAATAATTTAGAGGCGGAAGGGATTTTGGAAGTCATGTCATCTTACACCCTACTCTCAAGGATATGTATGAGCAAATGGCAAGTTTCTACATTTAACCTGTATCAAATGGAACTCAACATGTTACTCACTTTTGACATTGTTTAGCAAATAAAAACATTTCAAATCAATTGCTAGCTAGAAACAATTAGACATCAGGATGGAGGATCACAGATTAGAACTGAAAAAAAATCTTAAAGATCATCAAGTCCAGCATTCTCATTTTGCAAATGATGAAACTGAGGCCTACAGAGAATAAGTAATTTTCCTAAGATCACACAGGCAAAAAGAGAAAGAGGCGGTATTTACATAGACACTCTTAATTCAAATCAAATGATGATTACTGCACATATACCTTCCCATAAAATGGAGCTGAATGCCATTTAATGTTTCAAATGAATATTCTGTTTTCCCCCATTCAGCTTCTTCATAATTTTATTTTATATCATCTTATTTTCAGAAAGATACCCTTGTTTCTTCTTTTGAAGCATTTTGTTCTCTTGCTTTTTCTACATCCCAAACATTCTGTTTTGATTTTTTTTTTAATTTTTGGATGACAATGACTGCAAATTTGTCACCGCTATGAAAACTTCAGCCCAGCTTCTACTACCATTATTGTGATATTACAATCACACAATACATGCATGCATATAGAAAGATGCTTCAACCGAATGGTATAATTTGGAGCTATTAAAAACTAGTTTCAAAGACTGGAAGTCTTTAAGCAGAGGGTAGATAATCACTCTCTGGGAACACCGTAAAGGGGGATTATATTTCAGGTAAGGATAGACAAGATGACCTCTAAAGTCCCTCCAGTTTGGATATTCAATCATTCCGTAAAGAATATGCCTTTCATTTGTGAATATAAATATGACATTTCTTTGCCTTTATGAATTATAATGATTATCACTCACATTTTCAGAGCATTTTAGGATTTGCAAGGTACTTTCCTCAAAACAACATTGTGAAATAGCTGCATTATATATTTCCAGTTTTCCATTACATATTTTTGTACTTTCCTATCTATTGTCAACAGATAGAGTTAAGGCATTATGAGTATTCCCTACCCTACTCCTCATGGGTAAAACTAAGGTGTAGGAGTTGCAGATCTTACTGTCCTTTCCCAGTGCATGATCCTAAGTTCCTGTTAGAGCCTTTGCCTTCTGTAACGGGAGTTAAAAACCTTCCCTACCCATTAATAGGCCTCAGGTGGGGCTATTAAGGGAAGCTTGATGAGGGGAGGTTTGTTTTTTGTATGAAGGCCCACACTTTCTGTTAATTGCTATTGAGGCACTGGTTCAGGAGGATCAAGCTCTCCAGCTCTGAAAGTTGTATATATACTCTACACTGAAGTTTTGCTTCGGGAGTCAAATCATTGGAAGTGTTTGTGTGACTAGGCCAAATGAGCCTCTGGGTAACTGGGGCACTGTAATCCTCCCACCCCATTTGAAAACCTAGATATTGATGCTTCTTTCTCTGGGAATAATATATCTATTGCCTATGGTTAGCCAATTGGAAGCCTTGTCTGTTGGTCTCTCTGTACATAATTTCTGCTTATAATTTGCTTGTATTGTCTCTGAGGCTCAGGGTACTGGCTTTTTCCCCTGAACTAAGTGAATGATATATGTGCTTGATTAAAGTTTGTTTACCCCTCTTAAAGTTGCTTTCCATTTAGAAAAACAGATGACCTGTATAGTAGGTCATTCTATGTGCCAGGGGCCTGCTGTTACACATTCCTTCCAATCTAAGAAATTCATTTTTGTTTATCATATCTACATTTTGAGCTTTTACATAGCTCACAAACTTGGATAGAAACAAATACACTTTGATAAATTTAAATAACATCTATCTCTTATGTTGTCAGAGGACTTCTCTTTACCCAAGTTCACTAGATACATTGTCAATTATACAAGGTATATACAATTATACATTATTTAACCTCTCTGGTACTCGGTTTCCTTCCCTGTAAAAAGGAAGATATTGGACTACAAGATGACTTCCAGAGTTCCCTTTTGATCTAGATCTATGATCTATCTATGATTGTATGATACCAAGTTACTGGGTAGAAATTCCACAAAACAGCACTTTCAAACAGATACACAGACATTTAACTACAAAGCTTAGAACCAGTGAGATCAGTTATTCCATTTCTCTAGTTTTACAAAGTTCATAGCTTCCAAAAATTTTGACTGACTGAGAGAGATACAGAAATGTTAAATAATTCATTTATTCAACAGGTATTTGAGGAGTTTCTATGTGCAGAGCTCTGTGCTAAGTGTGGTGAGGCACAAAGGATGATATGTATAGTTTCTGCCCTCAACAAGATTGCCTGGTATAGCAGACAGAGAATGAATAATGAATATACAGACAGTTTTCCCTTACGTTAAGCAGGTTGTTCCATAGACCTCACCTTCCCCAGTTGTGACCCTCTCCTGGGCTCTGAACCCTGGAAGCCCAAGTGGATTCAGTGCCTGGGATCTCTGCTGCTGGAAGGGCTTCAGTGATTGGAGTGGATGATCCCTTGCTTGGGGCTGCCCCTGTGTTGCTGCTTCTACTCCTGCCTCCCCTTCCCGCTCCCCACCTCAGTGCGTAACACAAAGTTACAGAAAGAAATGTTTGTAGTGGGAAAAATGCAAAACTTAGTATAGTAAGACTCAGCTCTGCCATATACTAGCCTGTGACCTTGGGTAAATCACTTCACCTATTCCTAGTCTGTTTCCTCAGTTATAAAATGAAGAATTTGAATGAGACCTCTTATGGTTCCTGACTCCAATATTCTTTAACTCCATCTACATGAAAAATCAAGATGTACACAATCAGTTAAATACCAGTGAGAAGTAGTATAGGATTAAGTACAAAATTAGCAGCATAGATTGAACATTCAACTAGTTTTCCAGAAAGCATCTCAAATTCAACATGTCCAAAAGAAAGTTCAGTATATTTACCCCAAAACCTATTCCTCCACAAAATTTCCCCATTTTTATTGAAAGTACCATCCCTTCCACTCATCCAGGTGTGCCGCCTTAAAATCATCCTTGACTTTTCTCCCCTTTATCTCTCACATCCAATCAGTTTCCAGATTTTTATCTCTTCTATCTCTTTAATGTTTTCTGTATTCATTATACCTTATTTCAAACTATTATGAACTCTTTCCTGGACTGTTGCCACAACTTCCATCATCATCATCATCATCATCATCATCATCATCGTCATCATCATCACCATCATCATCGCTAACATTTATGTACTGCCTACTGTGTGTCAAGCACTGTGCTAAGCACTTTACAATTACTACCTCATTTGATCCTTATAGAAAGTCCAAAAGGTAGGTGCCATTACTATTCTTATTTTAGATGAAGATACTGAGGCAAACAGAAGTTAAATGACTTCATGAGGGTCACACAGCTAGTAAATATCTGAGGTCAAATTTGAACTCAGATATTTTTGACTCCAACCTGACATTGTATCTGCTGTGTCATCTAGCTGCTACGCGTACATCACTCTACGACCTACCATTTGTTTTCCTTGTCCAAATTTTCACAAATATTTTATAATAATAGTACTAGTGATCTCCAATTTCTAATATTCTACCATTTTTGGATATACAATGTATTCAAAGATATTTATAATGATAGTTCTGGGGCCTGAATGGCATATATGCCAAATGTCCCTTAAAGGTGAAACAGTACTAAATATAATTTGTCCCATGTATCTGTAAAAGAACTCATTTATATAAGGACTAAGAAAGACACACCTAAAATTGAATTCCACTTAGAATTATTATTATAGTATAGTCAATTAGCAATAGATTTAACAATAGTTGCTATCTCTAAAATTCCAGGAATATGTGTGTGGCCTTGAACATGTCCCTTAACTTCCTAAAGTCTCAGAAAATAAGAAGGTTGAATTGGATAACCTACAAACTCCCTCTAAGAGCTCAGGATACTAAAATTTAAAATCTTCTTCCAATGTTTCAGTAAGTGAAGTCAAGCCAGGAACCTGCCTGGCTCTTAGGGGATTCCCTTCCCTTAGAAAATTTATGCATTTTCCCCTTTAGATTATTTTGTGTTATTTGGTAGGAATTTATTTGTGTCTTTCGGCGTATGTATGTTTCTCCATACATTTTCTTTCTGGAATCCTGAAAGATTATCAAAAAGATCCATCAATTTTTGACCTCTTCCCTTTTTTATGAAAAAAAAATCTGCTAGATTTCAATGTATTTTTGACATTGTCACCTATGTTGATTCAGTACATTGTTGATTCATAGAGTTGAATCAAGCCCATATCTTTTCTCTTAAACCCTTCCACCCTCCAAACTTGCTTATTACTGTGGAAAGAACCATCATGTCCCCAGTCCTCTAGACTTGCCAACCAGATGTCATACTCAACTCTTTATTATCTCTCAACCCTCTCTATATCCAAACAATTGTTAAGTCCTATTAACTTCACCTTTGCAATATCTCTCCAATATGTTCTTTCTCTCTTCTGATACTACCACTACCCTGATACAAACTCTTGTACCTCATGCTTGGACTGCAACAGCCCGAAGGTGAGTCTGTCTGCCTCAAGTCTTCCCCCACTCCAAGTTACCCACCACTCAGTTGTCAAAGTGATTTTCCTAAAGCACAGGTCGGACCGTGTCATTCCCTACTCAACAGAGGGTCCCTAACACCTCTAGGATCAAATACAAAACCCTCTGGTTGGCATTCAAAACCCTTCATAACTTCTCTACCTTTTCAGTTTTTATACTCCTTACTCCCCACCACGTACTCTTCAAACACTGGCCTCCTTGATGTTCCAGGAACAAAACAGTCTTGGCATTGCACATTTTCTCTGACTGCCCCTTATGATTGCAATGCTTTTTCTCCTTATCTCCACCTTCTTGCTTCCCAGGCCCTGTCTCCTATTGAAAGCCTTTATCCACCCCTCCTAATCCTAGTCCCTTACCTCTGTTAATTATTTTATTTTTATCCTGTATATAAATTGCTTGTGTACATTTGCTTATTGTCTCCCCCAATAGATTATAATGTCCTTAAAGGCAGGGACTCTGTTTTGCCTTTCTGTATTCCCAGTGCTTAGCATACTGCCTGCTCCATACTAGATGGTTAATGAATACTTACTGACAGCCAGAAGTATCACAGAATCTCAGTTAAAAGGAACCTTGGAGACCATCTGGCCCAGGTGTTCTTAGCATGAATCCATGGCTCCCAAGAGTTCATGAATTCAGTGGTTCTTTATTTTGAATGGGAAGATTGCATTTTCACTAACTGAACTGAGCATTTCCTTCAATTATGAATGTAAGCCACAAAGAGTATTCTGAGAAACTTCCCATAGTCTTCACCAGATTGTGAAAGAGATCTATCTATGACACAAAAGAGTTAAGCACCCCGGATGTAGTGTAGTCCATATTTTAATAAGAATTCCTTCCAATATGCCCCAAGAAATGGTCATCTAGTTTTTGCTTAAAGATATCTAGGGAGATAAGGAACCTACTGTCTCCCAAGGCAGCCCATTCTACTTTTGGGTAACTCTAATTGCAATTGGCCTTTCAAAGCAAAATAATTAGCTCTCCCCTCTAGGGAAGGTATGAACCAGAAAGCTTAAAAAGAAATGCCAGTTTTGCCTTAGATTAGTACTTTTCATGGCTTTGAAAGAGGAAAAAGCCTGTAATGATGTCTTTCTTCCCACCCACACATGCCCCCACTTCAACTGGATAATCCCATTCACTTATTTCCAACCAGAATTGGTTCTTACCCCAACTGAAAGCTTTAAAAAACTCTCAAGTTGAGGCAGATGACTGACTCCATTATCATCATCTTGTTGATATCATCTTTATCAGAGATTCAATATTAGAAAGGAACTCAAGGTTCATCTTGTCCAGTATCTCATCCACCGTACAAATCCCCTCAACAAAAGATGCTTATTTGGTTTCTCTTTGAACATTACCCAAGTTTAAGAGTTAAGAATTCATATACATGTCAGTTCATTCTGTTTTTGCACAACAAATTGTTAGATCTGTATATTTTGTATTCAGTTCTTTGCTGATCACAAGGAAAAATACTGCCAAGTTATCCTTTCTGTGTTCTGACCCTTTCATGTTCTCAAAATGTTTGACTCCCCTATATTGTCTTAAGTTTTGGTTCTAAAGAATGCTTCATTCCTATCTATACAGAATTTTTATTACATGCCTACCAATTCTATATTTGTTTTAAACCTGTTTCTGGCACACTACTTGCTCTGAATTCCATTATCTAGATTTCTTCGTGCCTGCCTGAATATGACCCACTTTTCTGTTTGGATCTATAGTATAAATGTGTTTTCTGTATTCTGGACTGCTCATTTGTCTCCCAAATCCTCATTAACTGTCAAATTCTGAGTATTCTCATGAGTGTAACTTATTCCTACATCATCTCTCTGAGCCACAACCTCTGTGATCTTAAGACTATTGGACTTGGCCTTTTTCAGTCATCATCAATAATGATGATGACAGCAAGCATTTATATAATGTTTTAAGATTTGCAAACAACTTTATATATGTTTTCTCATTTGCTCCCCCCCAACAAACCTTGAGGCGGTATTATTATCCCCATTCTACAGATAATGAAACTGAGTCAGATAGTTTCAGTGTCTTGCCTAGAGCCACAAGAGTGGTATATATGGTTGAGGCAGGATTCAAACTTGGTTGTTCCTCACTCCAAGTTCCATAACCCACTCTGTCAGATAGCTGAAAAGAGATGTTGGCAAGTATCAGTCTGGGAGTAACATGTTGAACAGAACAATGAGGAGGAAGACAATAAGACTAGAGGAAGTCTTCAATCTCTTATTTCAGGAAAGAAGTCATGAAGTAGGCAAGGTTGCCTAGCTAAAGCAGCAAGGCATGTTGAAGGAGTGATGAAAAGCAGGATGCATCGGGCAGCCCCTTCCCTAGGAACCAGTGGGGATAAACCTTGGAAACCCAAGATCCCTGGGAATAGTGGTGGAGATAGTAGTCACTTTCTTTACTACTGCCAACTACTGACCAACTGACACTAATAGGCTAAGAACCCTGGAAATGGAAGTACTCCCTACCTCCCCAGACTGGTCCTGATGCACCCTTATAACCATCATCCTTGGAAGCAACCCTAGTAGAGATGGAGCATAGAAACTACTTGTGACTGTGTTGCAGACAGCTACTGACGACCCAGAAAAGAAAGCTCTTACTAAAAAAAGTCAACTGCACTATCAAATATCTCAAAAGCATATGTGCAATAAAATGGACAATTCTTTCTTACATTGGTTTGTGTGTAGCATAAACACATGAAGTCATATTAACCAATAAGATGTTGGACATACTACAAGTATAGTGCTGGTTGGCCAGCTAAAAAGAGAAGCCATTATCGATTACTCTAGTGCTCATAAAAAGAACTAGGATTCAAAGCCCAAGGGGCTTTTCCTTCATATATGTGTGGCGGTGAATAATGATCTGATAGTATCAGATGGCTGTTCTTTCACATCCAAGGAAACAGTGCAAAACAATGGAAAGAAAACTGTTCAGAAGACCTGGGTTTGAACCCCAACTCTATCATTTGCTATTTGTATAACTTTGAACAAGTCATTTAACATCCCTGGGACTCTGCTTCTGCAGTTGTGGAATGAAAGAGTTGGATTAGATGACCTCGAAGATCCTTTCCAGATTTAAATCAATATTTTTATTTATTCTTATTTTCAAAGGATTTTAATTTCTACCACATTAGATATATTCATATCCAAAGATAAATATCGTTATATTTTCAAGGAGAGGTATTGTGGCACAGTGGATTGTGTATTTGTCCTTCATTCCTGAAGAAGACCATGTCATCAGAGAAATAATGACATGACTTGCACTTGACTTTGTTTTGAGTGATGGAGAGCTATGCAGGTCATCAGCCTCACCTCTCCTCCAGAGCCACCTGAATCTAGTGACCTATTCATCAGGATGACTAGAGATGACTCAGGACGAGGCAGTTGGGGTTAAGTGACTTGCCCAGGGTCACACAGCTAGTGAATGTCAAGTGTCTGCGGTGAGATCTGAACTCAGGTCCTCCTGAGAAGGTGCTCCTGCACTGGTGCTCTATCCACTGCACCACCTAGCTGCCCGCACAATGGATTGTAGGCAAGCTTTGGAGTCAGTAGGACCTGAGTTCAAGAAATATATTAGCCAGATAATCATGGCCAAGTCTTGTGACTTCTCAGTGTTCTTCCACACCTCTATGAATATAAATTACAAAGTATTGCTCTGCTTGTGAAGAAGTCATGTTTGTCCACCAAAGGGTCTCCCCACCAATGAAATCATAAGTCCAGATATTCTGTGTCTCCTCCTCCCTTGAAAACAAACAAACAACACTACCTTTCAAAATTAACTTGCTATATGTTCAGTATAAAATATTTTTTGATTGATACTACTATATTCTCTCAGTGACATGAATATATAAAGACAAGAAAATTTCTAAGTTTTCCTTTGGTATATTTAACTCATTCACATCCGTGTTTCCTTTTCTCCACTTTCTCCACTGTTCTAGTATGGCTATAGACAGGTGAAGCTTTTTTCACACACATCATCCCCTTTCTTTTCTCATTATCTTCACTCTCATTACGCATCCTGATCTAATTTCTTCTTTGATGCTATTCAGACAATTTCCTTTCTCTCCTAGTCAGCCTGCCAATATTTTCATCTTGGTTTCATGTACTGCTTCTGTTCTCTAAATTATCTCGTACTGGTCTTATTCCTTATTGGTTGATTCATTTATTATTCTTACATGTCTTCTCAATCCCATATATTCTGAATGGAACTCCTATACTTGGTTTACTTGTCTTTGTATCTTCCGATTCTAAACAAAATTTACTAAGTGCATCAAACTTTCCAGTCTTTCCAAAGCTGATTATATCAAATATATCCATATATATCCATGTACTTCGCATTTATATCTATAACCTCCCAAATCTTAACACCATAGTAGCTGAGTGCCTCCCCCTCTGAATTTTACTCTTACCATTATTTGCTTTATTTTACAGCCAGCTATGAATATTATTTCAAGCTTCCCTAAAACCATGAGAAAGTCTTCTTATTCCTTGGGTTCCCAGTTCATAGAGTAGTCATGCTGGGAGATCATCTTTTTCAACTGCCCCATTTTATGGATGAATTAATTGAGGCCCAGAGGTGTGGCAAACTCTTTTCATAGGACTAATTCTAAACCTCTTAAAGATTAAGGAGAATTATGTTCAAGTGTTTGTAGTTCTACATGATTTCCTTGGATGGGACCTGCATTGATACCATTAAGTGAATACCTTATTTTAGAATGTTGTGTCAACGTATGTCCACAGCACTTTTAGTCTCTTGCATCTTTGCTTCCCTTTTCTTTCACTCATATATTAAACTTCCAGCTCATCTCTGTTCTTTCCTTTTCTCCAACCTGACAGAGGACTGCACCCTAATATTTCTGTGCTTGTCTCTTAATTTTCCTTACATTATGATGCCAGACTTTGTCATCTAAGTTCAGGGATAAAAGTCAGCATTTTCCTACTGGGGAAGGATGTGAGATGAGGAGGAGGGGAACTCATCCAGAAAAGAACAATGTGTTTAGTTACATATAATGATCTCCATCCTTTACTATAGATTTTTGTATGTGTGATAAATACTATGGAATATTTTTTTTTACTTTCCCTCCCTGACAAATGAGGATTTTCTTCATTTGTTTTTTAGTTTGTCCTACCAGTATGAACATAAATTACCAGTAATCATGAATGATGTCCAAAAATCGGCTTAATGATTTATTTGGCTTTCAATATATTTTGTTTTCATCTTTGTGGTTATGAAAATCAATAAGGGAAAATGAATAGAAATAGTATCAGTACAATATAGTAATTGTATATAAAGTTAAAACAATGTAAATTGTAAATTAAATAGCGATAAAACAAAAGAGGCCCCAAATGACCTTAGTGATCACATATTTGACTTACTTGACAAAGAAAGAAGCCTACCAAAGGCCTCACAAGGTCAGAATATAAACATATACGTAAAATAGCACAAAGGAGATAATAGACAAGTATGCAATATTGTCTCATAAAGCAGAGAATCAACGAAGGCTAAACCAGTTTAAAGGAAGCTGGGCAAGATATCCAACTAGAAAAAGTTCTCCCAAGGATATTCAAGGATGGAAAGAGAAAGTGGATTACAAAAAGAAAAAAATCAGGGGAAACCACAAAAACTATTAAAAGAAACTATTTTCTGTAATAAGAATATCAAACTGTCATAGCTGGACACTAACATCACAGGGGCTGACATGCTTAGAGAGGTAGAAGAAGTGGCATTGAAAAGAACAAAGATAGAGGAAAAAAGTCATATTAGGATAAGTGTATTTTGAGGAGATGCGTGCTGAAGGGGATACAACTGTGAGGACAATAAGGGACAAATTTAAAAGATTTCTCAAAGAGGAAAAATATGAAAAGCATGAAAAAAGTTGGACCTAATTAACATTATGCACACACACACACACACACACATATATATATATATATATATAGACAGAAAGGCAGATAGATAAGTAAAGATAGAAGGTTACCAAGAACACATCAACCAGTACTAATCCATATGTTTAGTCTTACAACTGTACAAAATTTTTAAGAAGGTCAACTATAAGCAAATTTAATACAACCTCAAAAAGCATATTAATATAGAACAAATATGTTTTTCAGAAATGATATTCAACAATGAACCTTTTCTTTACCATCTAATAACTTACCAAAAGATGTAAAAAATATAAGATTCTGCCTTGCTTACTGTTTGAATTACTTTAAAAAAACCCTTCAACTTGGTAGAACTAAACACCACCTTCCAGAATCTTTTACAAAAGAATATTTCCTAAATATGCACTGAGATAATTAAATATTTTTTGGTAGATATTACAACAGAATTAATCCCATTCAGGGACACTGATATTAAGTAAGTGAGGCATAAAAGGAAGGTGTATGCTTAACCATTTTTGATGGAGGAGGTCTATTTCAGACTACAAATCAAGGAGGGATTTCTTGTAGATGGTGGATCATCCAGATGCTCTTGTTTGTAGATAGCATTATACTGACTGTATGTAGCCTCAATACATTTCAGTCCCTCCTTGAAAAGATCTGCAAAATAACGTGGTCTGTCAAATCATATAGGAAAGATCAAATTTATAAAGAATGCCTATTGGCCAGATCTCAACAAATATTTGAATAGACACTCTATAGACTTTGTTCAGCAGTATGCTTGTTATCTGTGACAGATTGTAGAGATGGATAATGATGGGGTTTAGAGTTGAAAAGGAGAAGAACAAAAAGGAGAAGAAGAAAGGAGGAAATTTTTGAAAAATGCACAGCACTTTCATTGACCCCAAGTTTCTTATGGTGGCAAAGGCTGTCTTTTCAATGCAAATATTTTACCTGCGTCAAAGTATGGCAGCAAGACCTAGAAATCTACTGCCTCTAAAGAACCAATGATTGCCATCATATGGAGTGCAACGGAAAGATGCGAGTATCAGTAGTAGACTAAGACATATAATATATAACCTTGAAGAAGAAAGTAAAAGATTTCATCAAGGAATTTTACACCAGAAAGAGAAGATTGGCTCATCACATGGCAAGAATGGAAGGTGAAAAGGGAATGGCCAGAGTCCTCCATCGGCACTGGAGAAAACAAGAAAGAACTTCAGCATGCAGAGTGGTCCCCTTGTGGCAAACTTTGGAGGTCATTTGGAGGAGTCCAGGGTCACTCCATATTTGAGGAGGTCAAAGATCCATATGAGTATTTGAGAAATTGTAAACATGAAATTTCAAATATTCTATATATTACATACAACACTGATTGTCTTAGAAAGTATTCATAACATGTTAGATTTATAATAGTAATTATGTGTACATATACTTCAAGTTTTATTCTGTACTAAATATATAATATATGCATATGTAGTGAATAATTGAATATAGGTATACATTGTAAGAAATTGCATAGAGCTAATTGCTAATAATATATTTTCAGATTCTTGTCCATTAAATGCACATTTAAGTGGTTATGGCTCTTAAATGAATTAATTTAAATAATGTTATTTTGCTGTAGAAGGTTGGAAAAGTAAAGCTTTTAAATGAAGAGCAGCCTAGCTTCTCATGTTATGTTGACTGATTGGAACTTAAGTATTGCTGTACCACTATTGTTAATATTTTTGGACTACCTTTCTTTACCAATAACAAGCATTCATAGTTTAAGAGTAAAAAAAAAATCCAGCTTGATTTTCAAATTTATTCTTAGTCAGGTCTATTTTTCCTATATACAAATACAAATTTATGTATCCTATACGCAAATTCCCCTATAGGGAATTTTATACTGAAGTGAAAGCATGAGAGATACATTCAAGTCTCTATAGAAAAAAAAATGTTTAATAGATATATCAAGTAATATAGTTACCTATGGCAATTCAATGACAACAAAGACATGCAGGCTTTTACAGAGCTCATATATTATAGTATCGGTACCACATAGTAACTGTCAGGTTCTAGTTCAGTTTCTGTGCAAAAGTATACATTCATGCATGGATATGTATGGATATATATGTGTGCTTGTATACATAAACATATATTTACACATATATTCCAAATATTCTAAACTTATGCTTCATGAATAACTGAAACCCAAAGTAGGTATATCTAGTAATCAAAAATTTCCCCCCAAATATTCAATAATCTCACTCTGTTTTTACATGGGTGTCTTCATGCTTAGGCAACTGTACTCTTTGAATAAGGAAATGATATGATTAACATGCCTTTTTCTTTCTCAAGGAATTAGATCTATATTTGATAACATAAGTCTTGCCTGATTTGAAAAAAATTAAGCCATTGATTTCAAGTCTTAAAGTTTAGATCAAATAGAATCACCAAAAAATACACAATATAATAACTTTCTTTTAAGGTGTGGCACAAAAAGGATATATACAGGAACTTAAAGTAATGTAGGTTCAACATAGTCTTGGATATCTTTTGTTTTTTACCATCAAAGTGCCTAATTAAATTTAATGTAAGTCAGTTTTGTGTAATGATTAAAATACTTTTCTCTTATTATACATTTCTGTCTGCATTTATAAATATAAATGTATTTTATATAGAAATATGAATGTATTTTCACTTCTTCTTTCTAATAAATTGATTGCTGAAAAAAAGGCAGAGGTTTCCCTTTTGGCCATCAGGGCTTTTTCTATGAGGAAGGGGCTCATTTTCTCAATAGCAAGCAGATGGCTACTCACCCAGGAGAATGGACAGAGACTCACCTCTGTCATACAGAATTTCTCTGACAAGTGGCAAGAGGCAGGTGAGGAAAGGAAGGTATGCCAAAAGCAATCTACATATTTAACACTCTGCTTCACTTCCTTACTGCCTAGTTTTCTGTAGGACAATCAAATGAAGAAGACCCTGGTGATAATCAGGAAAAACACAAAGGAGGGAAACATGGGAATTTAGAGAATGAATTCTTGAACATCTGAGTTTAAGAATTCCAATGTTATCAACCAAAGTTGTATGGCAAAATCACAGAGCTATCATTTTTGCTGAGACAATTTAATTTTCACTATGTGCTTTCATATGTGGGATGCACTAAAATAAGTGAAAGCGAAGACGAAATTAAGGAAAACTACACTTCAAGAGGTTTTGTATGCAACCTAGAGCACCAGCTTGATTATGAAACCATTCAACTCAGTTTGCTGTGGCATATTTCAGAGGCACCTCTGGGTAATTACCCAGAGCTGAGTACTAGAAAGTCACAAAAAAGGAAACAAATTACTTCTTACTGTCAGTCTCTAGTTTGAAGATGCACTTCTATGAGTGACCTATGATTAATAATGCCACACCTATCACAGAGCCATTTCAAACCCCAGTGCACAGGGCCATTAAGGTAAAGGCCAGTACGAAATATGATCATGTGAGATAGCAAAATGAACTTAAGTAACCCTGGATTTCTTGAAAACAACAAGAATCTGTTGAAGAAAATCTTACCTTTGACCAGATAGACAAAATTTTCCAAGAATGAGTTCTTGAAAGATCTTAACTGCCAGTCAAATATTGCTTTGAGATCTTATGAAAACATCATAAGTGTAAATAAGTCAATGAAAATGCATAATTTCTCACTTCCAAGTACCCCTGGGTTCCCTTTTAGTTCTAATAATGCTATATCCTGGTAACGTTGTTGTGGTTGGAGCAGCTAAGTGGCACAGTGGATAGAGTGCCAGTCCTGAATGATGCTATATGCTGATATTCACCTGGTACATATGTAAGGAACAAGGGCAATCTGGTTCTTCCTAAAGGTGAATTTGTTACCCAAATCAAAACACCCAGGGAATGACTATCCTAAAAACAGTGTGGACCTGGTTTTGGTTTTGTCTAAATTTTTGCATGTGGTTTGTTTTCATTTTCATTTTCATTTTTTTGCCTGAAAAAAAAAGTAGCATTCACCTATTACTATTACCCAGAAGCATCCCCCTTCCTTGCTGTGTTCTCCACCTCTACCCCACGCAGTTCCTAACCCTGAAGGAAAGAGGGAAGGAAAGAGACACTTGTACAGAATTCTATGATTTGCTAGGCATTTTGCTAAGGACTTTACAAAAATTACTTCATTTGATCCTCAAAACTCTGCAAGATAGGTGCTGTTATTATCTCCATTTTACAATTTAGCAAACTGAGGCAAACAGATATTAAGTGACTCACCCTGGGTCACTCAGCTAGTAAGTATCTGAGGCCAAATTTGAACTCAGGTCTTCTTGACTCCAAGCTCAATTCACTATTCATTGTGCCACTTAGCTGCTTCTAGAAAATAAAGGAACTTATATTTGAACCCTATCCCATCTTTTTATATTAAAAAAATTGCTTCCAAAAGAATGAAAAAAATCCTCTACTCAGTGGTTTGAGTATTTCTTTCTAAATTTGGAAATTCTCATAGATTTTGTGACAGAGATGTTATAAATGATTAGACAGAGTTAAGATAATACTATTGTACATTTAACTTAGGTCCATTATGAAATTTAAAAGGTTTGTACTTGGGAAATTTCCCACCATCTGTACTGTTGCTTATTTCAATGGAAAAAAATGAGTTCTAAATCCTTTTCCTTTAAAAAAAATGTACAAACTCCTAGAACACAGCCTGTTTGTAAATTTTATACTGCTTTTATTTTGATTGTTTATAAATGTCCTTGTACAGTAACTCTCTTTGGAGTGACTCAAATTACTTCCCATATGCCACACAATTTTCACTTTGAAAGATCCTTGGAAGAAAAGGCAAGAAGAAAGTATGTATAGTCTTTTCCTTTACTTTCTGGTATTCTCAGGAGTCAGCTACTACTCCTTCATCTGACTAGAGATGATGCCAATGCCTTGAAAATATAACCCCTTAAGCTCCAGAATGCTGACTCTAGGACCTAATTGTCCAGAATGGAAAGTAACTTATGTGGATCACTATATCTCGGTAGCTCTAGCCATGCCTCGCTCAACTCTGATTGTCTTCTCATCATCTGGCTTGTTGCTAAAAGTGTTTTTCACTCCTCATCCCTCCTCTTTCCAGTTCTTGTTCCATAATCAAATGAGCACTATTATTTCAACTAAAAAAAATCTATAACCCAAATTTCTCAAAACTCCACTTAAAATTCCAGTGACTTTTCAAGCAAAGATACATCTTCCTGGCTGCCATTTCTCTATATGTGTTACTCTCCTCCTTAACATACAAGATTCTTTAGAGCAGGGACTGTTTTGGCTTTTTCAAATAAATTTGTTCCCAGCACTAAGTTTTGTGCTTGGTACACAATGCTTAAGAAACACTCTTTTTTATTCATTCAAAGTCTATAAAGGAGTGATCAATCAAAAACCATTTATTACATGCTTTCTAATGTTCCTGGGAATACATATATAAGCAAAAAAAAAAAAAAAAAGGAAAGACCCTGACCTCAAGGTACTTCTCATTCTAATGAAAGAAGACAATATATTAAAAAGGAGGAAAGACCATTTCATGCAGAATGACTAATTTTTGAACTGTGGGAAAAACAAATGCATAAAGTAGACATTAAATGAATAGAAAGCTTCCAGGCAAACATTAATGTTGTACTTTGTGCCTATACATTTAACTTATTATGCATAACTGGATCGTATGGGAATCTGCATGAATCGGCACAAAAGGGATAAATGTTCACAACTCTTTCTCTTTTAATACTATTTCCATACTCTGCATACAATTTGAGCTTAATTTCACATTTTGAATATGGTTTTATATGTGTAAAATTATTTCACATTGATGTCATTTTCCAATTAGATTATAAGCTCACGGAGAGGAGAAACCATATTTTCTAATTATTTCCTATTCACTGCTTTCTGGACGAGGAATGTGCTCACCCATTAAATGTTTACCAATTGAATTCTACTATTTGCTCTAGATTTCTTAATATCTGGACCAGCAGCTTTAATCCTACCAAGAAAATGATAGAAAAAAAGAGAGAATTTCAGTGAAATGAATGTCTCAAACACATCTACCATAGAGTCATAAAAGGTAGCACGAGCTTATAAACTCATAGCATATGAAAAAAAGTAAGTAGATCTGAAATACGTCAGATGTTAGAGAATGAAAAACTAATGTTCATTTCCCCAGGTAACATATACTTCAAGCCTTCAGAGAGTATAAGTGAGGACAGCTAGGAATGTTTGAGTTGGAAGGTTTAACTAGAACTTTCTTCAGGCATAAAAAATGCCATTATGGAGAAAGTAATAAACAACCCAAATCTTCC
Source organism: Bettongia penicillata ogilbyi (assembly GCA_023548195.1). Lineage (NCBI taxonomy): Eukaryota > Metazoa > Chordata > Mammalia > Diprotodontia > Potoroidae > Bettongia > Bettongia penicillata. The sequence continues at coordinate 2,548,104 of JAJHZJ010000152.1, forward strand.
TCTTTGACAGATCAAGACTCCCTGGTTCCTTTGTACAGCTCAGGAATTAAGATGCTATTTACTTTGCTGGTTATTCATGATTTGAGTTCTCTTTCAATTTAGCCACTAGTTGGGATATTCACCTGTAAAGAACTCTTAGACAACCTTTTTTTCTTGGATTTCTGATATTGATCTCAGGCAATGTATGGACTTCAAAGACAGTACAAATCAGTAAGGTGATATGCAAATCAAACAAGTACCTCTGATAGGTTTTCCCCCAGTATGGTAACAACCTCCACCACAGTGAACTGCCAGGAATCAATAACTTACAATTCTACATCACTGAATATGACTTGGAGGGCTTAAGTGACTACCACGTGGTCACACAGCTAGCATGTATCATAAGGAGGATTTGAACCAGCCCTATCTTTGAGAAATTCCTCAAATATCTTCAGGTAATTCTATTCTGACAGTCAGCCAGCCCCAGTTCTGTCAGGGGCAAGTGTCCAAGGTCTGATATCTCAGGTCTTTCTGGGTCCTTTGCCAGGATCTAACATGAAATAAGCCAACCCCCAATGGGTAAATTTCTGGATGACCTGCCAAGTCCTATTCAGAACAAACTTGTCCAGGCAGATATGATGGAGACCTTTCCAACACTTAGCGTTACATGTACTTGTTTATGCTTATTACCTAGACCCATAATAATAATGATGGCTAGTATTTCCCTTTCTATTACCTGACCCATACCCATTAACTCTGAAGAATCCATACAAATTGAGAGAGAGGGATCCTCAGAATGACACCCATCAAAGGAGCCTGACATCTAGAAGAATCACTCATTTTCTGTCATGGCAAGTTCTGTTTATAAGAGCATGTTAACTGGTAGTTTTATGTTCCAAAGTCCCTTTAATGGCCCATTTGTACTTGACCCTTAAGCAAATATTTTAACCAATAAGTAGTCTGCATCTAGGCCTGGAGCACTCAACGACCCCTGAATATGTCATGAACATAGACCTGGATCAGCAGAGTAAATGCCACTGGCATACTAGTCATTATTGGAGGAAATTGCCAGTGATCTTCCATAGTAAGCTCCTGACTGTATTTATCATAGTTCTCCCTAGTCTTGTTACAATTAAAATGACAGGCTTTACATAACTGCTACACTGCATTGTTCTTGAATTTTACTTGCTGCCTCCCACCCAATGGCACCACAGGATCTGATAGCTTAATATAGACAACATGTAAATCCACCCCAGGCACCTTGAAAAACAAATCTCCTAGTTCTTCAAATTCTCAGGGACTTATACCAATATCAACTCTTTACCAAACTTGAGAAGTGCCACTTTGGAATAGAGAGAGTTAACTTCCTGGAGGAATATTATAGGTTATCAAAGAGTGTGGATGAACCCCCAAATGAAGCAGTAGCCACACTGCCATAAAGGATACAACAAAAGGGCTTCAGTAATTTCTCAACTTCTCCTTCTATCTGTGTGACCATTTCTTCCCAGTTTCCTTTGCTGGTTCATGATCCATATCATGCCCTTTAATTTGGGACCATTCCAAGTCTCTCATCTCTAAACTCCCTCTCTTGTTATCTTCATCAGTTCCCAAAAGGAATCACACTTCTACATATCCAGGACTAGTCTCTCTCATCTCCAGTCCTACATCAACACTGTCTATTAGATATTTTCAACTGCATGACCTTTAGGCATCTGCAGCTCAACATGTCCAAAATTCTTAACAGAATACATTATCTATTCTCCCATTCCCTTCTGTCTCAGGGATCTATCTGATCTGTGTAAGCATGTTTTAAGAGTCTGAAGAAGAGAAAGTAAAGGCTGCAAAAAAGCTTAACAGTTTCATCAGTGGATTGAAGTCTATGAATTATGATAAGTGGCCAAGAACTCACCTACCCATTTTGAGGATCTTAAGACTCCTAAAGTCAAATTAGGTTCAAAATAGCCATCCTGTGAACAAGATTTCTCTCTTTCAGGATCTCTACAGAGCAACCACAAAGGATTACAAATATTAAAGGAAAAGAGTAAGGTGAAAAATTACACATTTGGGGTTGCAAGTAATACCCCATTTTAGATCCTTGCATTGGTACCCTAATAGTTCTTGTCTTTATATGAGTAGGAGGAATTATTCTAGAACAATCCATGCTATTAGGCATCCTAAAGAGCAGCCAAGGAACTCAAGTGACTTTCTGAGCAGTACTGATAATAACCTAGAGTGTCAATAAGTATGCAGGTACACATATAACAGCCATATATAATTCTCTCCAGGCTTTATATATAATCAACCTCTTTTTAAAAATTGTAAAAAAAAGGTTACTTTTACCTACTAGGTTAGTTTCTAAAGTGAAAGGACTTAGAAGAGTTGAAGTTGACCTTTTTCTTTTTAGTGCCAGCTTGGTATGATGAATCATACTGAACAACTGTTTGGAAAGTCTAACAAAGGTCTGAAATACCCCTTTGCCTGAAACTAACAGTGTGTGCTTTTAAAAGAAATCTTAAAGATAATATTTAGATCAGAAACACATTTCACAATAGGAAATAATTTCCATTGATGTTGAAATGAAAAACTTTGAGCAAAGGGTATTCTGATGAGGTTATACCCAGTATTAATATCTATTCTTCTATTATGTACCTATAAATGGTGTCTGATTGTGGTATTAAAAGGAAGTTACTCCAGCAGATGTTTTCAAATTAGCCAAAACCATGTCATAGACTAAGACAGTAGAGTTGGAAAAATGCCCAGAGAGACCTTCCCACAAGAAGCCTTAGGGAACCATTGAAATATTCTCTTAAACTTCCTTGTGCAGGGACTTGGCTTCATAGACCAGAGAGATAAACAACTCATAGCACAGCTTTGCCTTTTCCAGTTTGTTATCCAAAACTTTAACAAGACCTCTACTCACTTCAGTACCACAAGAACTTGGCAAAGATTGGCAGCAATCTAATCTCTTTCATGCAAAAGTCTGTGATTTATGGTTGCTGTTTTAGTTGCTACTGTTTTTACCCAGGTAGAAAACAGAATTACTTGTAAAATATCAAAATTAAACAAGTCAAGTCAACAGGCATTTATTAAGTATCTATTATACTGCAGGCCCTTTGCTAGTACTAGATTGAGGAAAGAGAGAAAGAGAGAGTGTGTGCATGGGGGATGGTATTTTGAATGTTTTGTACACTATTTGGATGTTTTATAGACACTTACCAAGTAGGTATTAAAGAGAGTAATCAGGCTCTAAGCATTGTTATTTTTGAATTAATTATCTGTTTGGCCTTGGATTCCTAAGAAATAAAACAAGGGGGAAAGTCTAGACCCCTAAGGTCCCTTGGAGCTATACATTCTAAGAAGAAAAAGAAGACCCTAGTAAAAATAAATGATATGCCCTCATGGATATGTTATTAAATGCAGGTTGAGTAAGAAATACATGGGTTCAGAGGAGTAATGTGAATTCTCCTTGATGTAATTAACAGCTTCTTTGTAATGTTGGAACTTCCCAGAAGCAGCCATGGTCTTTAGCATCTTAGATATATCGAATCACAAAAAAGTAATCATCAAAGAGCAGCCTCAGGGATTAGGCTCACATAAAAAGTGGCAGGTTCCCCCAAAAATTCTATCAGGTGATAAAAGAGAGAAAATCTTGCTAGTTTTCTTCTGCCTGACAATACGGAACTTTCCTTGTTTAGTACTTACAGATTTGTCAAGGGACACTAGGAAAAGCATTCAAGGACACAAAGCATGCACAGGGAAATCATACACTACCAAGTTAGGGTTTGAAACAATGAAGTTTCCCCAAAAGTTCTTGAAAAGAAAATCTTTGATCATTAAAACAAACAAAACCAAAATAAACAGAAAGGATAGAATAATTAGACATAAACTTTTGAATATTTAAAAAGAATCCTTTTATAATACCCATGCTATCCTGGCAGAGAATAAGAGAGCTCGCTAATGATGTTCTGGAGTACAAGAAAGAACAAAGGGCAGAAAAAGGGAAAGGAAGAAATCTGTAGCAATGTTCTGATTTCTCCTTAAAGTGAGAGGAGGAAGGCAAGTGTGGTTTCTATAGAGATGGAATCTTCACATAGCTTCCAACTGGATGCCTGCCTCAGAAAGGATGTTTCCTTCCTTACTGAAGAAAGATGTTCTACTGATAAAGGGAGAAAAATTTGCTGAGCTGGCAGTACCATGGAGAGAGAGTTGAGTTTGAGTGAGGAAGACCTGACTTCAAATTTGACCTCAGATATTTAACAAAATGTGTGACCTTGGGCAAGTCAGGACCTCAGTTTCCTCAACTGTAAAATAGTGATGATAGTAATAACATCTACCTCCTAGGACTGTTGTAGGGATCAAACAAGAAAGCATTTGTAAAGTGCTTAGTATAATGCCAGGCATTTATATAGGTACTATATAAATGTTAGCTTATTATTGAACCTATCATAATCTTGAATGTTATTAATATCATAGAAACTACAAAGCAATAAGATTTTGCATTTGAATATTAAAATTTGCATCATATGCAGGCTCAAATCTTGTTTCTTAAAATGGCATCACAATTTGATGGCATTATGCCTATAAATCAAAACTAAGAGAAAAACACTGAATATGAGTTTTCAAATGGAGTTGCTCTCCAGAGAATATGATACTGGATTACATTTTGAATGAGGCACTGACACATAACATCTTAGACCTTCAGTCACTTATGTTTTCTGTCATATCCAATCCAGAAAAAAATTTAAAAAAAAATCTGTGCAGCAAAACAAAGCATTTCTGATATATGAGAATAGATAATAACTACAGCAAAATTCATATGGGCTGATTCAACCCTATTCTTCCATTCTGAATGAGATTAAAATATAGAGCAATACAGTTCATATTTTCAGCGATGTTTTCTGAAACATTTTTTTTGGGAGAGGATGTACTATTTCTATTTGTTTACAGTAGTTATTGGTCATATATTCCCTCTCAATTTTTTGTACTCATTGTCAAATGTTTGTGTGAAAGGGGGAAAAAAGAAGACAGAATGAAAAAATTCCTCACATGGAACAATTTTTGTTTGATTCTTAAAATATACATCTACACAGTAAGAAATCTGGAGAGCTTTGTCAAGATACTAACTTTAACAACATCTTTTCTATCAGTTTTATACTAAAAACATATGTTCTTGGAGTAGTCAGTAAATTTAAACCTTAGGATCAAAACATAGCAATGTCAGAACTACCCTTAAATCAAGCATGTATTCAAATACTTTCTGAAAAAAAGTTGTTCTCTGTTTTCCTCTAAGTAAATGACTCCATCAATTGTTACTTTAAATATGTTTCAAGGTAATACTTTCACTGAATGTACATTTAGCTAAATTACCAAAACTTATTTCTAAGAGTGATAACAGATTTCTGTAAACCATCTTATCCTGCAACTACATTCTAAATAGGCTTTTCTAACTGAAGTTATATTTTTAAAATTGCATTTGTTTCTGAAATAAACATTTTCCAGATTCATTTATAATTAGGAACTTTGTAAAAGACAAAGTCTGAGGTAAATTAATGAGAAAATATTTACTCTTTTACATATGGAAATACTACACATATTGCTAGTTCTTTACCTTAGTGGCATTCCTATTTAATAACACCAATTAAGTCTAGCTGCAAATTTTTGCTAAACCTGCAAAGCTGCAAAAAAGTATTGATTATAACACATGAGAATTGAAAGTTCCTTCCTAAAATGGAAGTGCTGCTATAAATGATATGCCCAATAAATAAATCAAGTAGGCTAACTCAAAATGACCTTGCAAGATGTCATAATAATTTCAATTCAAGAAACATTTATTGAGCACTTCTATCCCCTTTCCAATTTGTCGAAGATTTCAACTTAACATTTCCTTCTGGGTGGGCAGTCCTATAACAACTGAGAAAAACCCAATAAGAACAAAAGATCTAAAGATCTGCATTTCAATAGGTTCGTTTTTATCTTATATTTTTCACTGTTCTTCATGACAGAACTTAACCTTTGTTGCCTGTTTGGTGTGATGGGGAAGGTAAGGTGGCTGGGGGGCGGGGGGAAGAGGATACACATCTTTTCACGGCATCCAGACGTCTTCACTCACTTTGGAAAAAGTGGTGAGGGAATCTCCCTTAGTTTCATCCTCCCGCCCCCTTCCCCCAATAAAGCAACACTAGCCAGCTTCCCATTCCCAAGACTGAGGCCCCCGCCCCCAATAGCGAAATCCCACTAACCTACAATACAAGCGCCAGGAGGACTATGGAGGCGGGTTTGTGCTCTACGTTCTGCTCTACGACTAGCTAGGAAATAGATGAGCAGAGCTCCTCCTGAGCAGAATGTCTTCAGCATCTAAACAAATGCAATAGCGGGTACCGGAGTCTGCTCGTCGTTCCCAGGGTTTTCTTTCCATTACCCTTTCTTAATGAAGCACAGAGATTTCTACTTCCAGCAAGAATGTAAATGGAGCAGCGCGGGGTGCTGAATACAGGGTCTTCATCTCGTCCCCATTCCCCCTGAAAAAAGGTCTCTCCAGCAGCTGCAGCCGCCACTCAATGAAAGTGCAATTTGTTACATCCCAGAGCCCCGACGAGAGGTCACTGATTCCAGTTCCAGCCCCGCTTATTCAATTTGCTCGCCTGACTTCCTGAATACAGGGTCTGATCTTGAGTCCACACGATTCAGCCAAATCAGGGCTTTAGCAGGGGATGACTCTAAAGCCCTCTCCTTCTCCCCTCACACCCCTCCACACACACACACACACACACACACACACACACACACACACACACGCACACACAGCAGGGACTTCTTTCTCCGCTAGAACAGACAAAATGCCACCCGAAAAAGCATGGGAAACAACTTCTTGTCTAATGGACTCGGGAGCCTGCCAGGGAATCTCGCCAGTTCATCTCTATCTCGCTCCTTCCCCTGCAAGGTGCATTGTCGAGAGAGTGCGTGGGTAGGTGGGTGGGTGTGTGAATTGGATTTGGAGGTATGGAAGAGAGCCGAAGCTATTTTCCCCTCCCCCTCCCCCAAGATTACTACATTCCTGACACGGTCAAGTCAAGTAGCGATCTGTCCAGTGCTGAAGGTGGGCGGGGGGAAGTAGGCTGGCACCACATTCCCAGGGAGAGGGACCCGGTGTCTCCTCTCCCGCAGTTCCTCGGAGGGGCAGGGGCACACGCTGAGGGCGAGGAAAGGTGAAGGGAAGCGAGAGAGCCAGGGAACTCCCTCCCCGCAGCCCCTGGGAAAGAGGAGGAAGGGGATCCAGGCTGGTGGAGCGGAGGACAAGAAGCCTCAGCGCGCGGCGGGGACAGCGGCCCCGGCCCCGGCAGCGGCTCCCGCTCCGCGGCTGCCGGAGCCCGCCCAGGCTCCCCGGCGGCGCATCAGCCCGGCCGTTACCTTTCCGCTGCCCGCAGTCCGCTCGTCGGTGCGTGCTCCTGCCGAGCCCTTCAGGGAGGACGAGAGGAAGGCGCCTGCGAAGCCGGGACAGGTGCCGAGGGAGCGGGCTAGGGAGCCCCAAGAGAAGAGCGAGTGCGAGGTGCTGGAGGCGGCGGCCGCCGCTGCGACCGTGGCCTCCGATCCCCTCGGGGCTGAGGGGTCCCCGAAGCGAGGTCTGGCCCGCTGAGGCGCGCCGTGCCGGCTACAACGCTGCGCTCGCCTCTGGCTCCGAGGCTGAGCGCCTGGAAGAGGCGAGCTGAGGCAGAGAGGCTGAGAGCTGGTCACCCGCCCCTGGGTGCATGCTAATACGGTGGGGAGGAGGAGTCCCGCGCTTCCTCCGCCCAACCACCGGAGCGGGCGGCGGCAGCCAGCCAAGCAGCCCCCACCCTGAGCTACTATGGCTGTGACCACTAGTACCTGGCCCTAGCCCAGCCACGCGCGCCGAGGGCGGAAGGCGGTGGGAGGACCCGGCAGGAGAAGCCCGGTGTCTCCCCGAGAGCTTTCCTCTCTCACTGCGTGGTCAGGGAATCCTTAGAGCCGGGCAGGACCTTGAGAGGTCACTTCGTCTATCCCCCTGACTTCAGGTAGGATTGAATCCCTACCAGTCCAAAGGGATTAGGTCTGCCAGAAGCAGCTGGGATTTGCCACCTGTCCCTGGAACCTGTTAGAGAATGCAAAGCCTCTCCAAGAGGCAGTGTCCTGGCTGCTGCTTCTGAGGACATCTCCCTCTGCCCCAGTACATCCTCTCCTGTCACAGAGGCAGTGTCCTCTTGTGGAAAGAGAAATGCTTTTGCAATCAGAGCATCTAGGTTTAAATCAGGGGTATGTTCCACACTACCTGTATGACCTTGGGCAAGCCACTTTACTTTCTTGGGTGTCAGTTTACTTCTTTGTAAAATACAGGGGGTGAACTGCTAGGATACCTTCGGCTGTAGAACCTTTGTAACTTCAAGTACTCAACTTTTTTGGGGGGAGGGGGTTAGGGGGGAGGAGACGAGAGGGAGGGTAAGTCAAGTTCGTTTTCTTCCTCGGGCTTATCCTTGGAGGTCAATTTGACCAGCATGGATTTGCTTCCCCACTCACTCCTTCCCAGAAGAAATTTTAGGGAGCAGGTAATTATAATTTCTCAAGACTGTGTAAAGGGAAATGCACTGACCCAGGCTGATTAGTAACCTTACTGAATATACCTTTTTCTTTTCATCCTCCCTCAAACAGGAGTATTTCTTTCCATTCCATATATAAAAAAGGTAGCCCACTCAATTTGAAGATGATTGCAGACTCTATGGCTTAGGTCCATGCCCTTTAACCAGTCTCTGAAAATAGAGGAAAGCAGCAAGAGACAATTAGAGGAATAAAAATTATGCAAGAGACCCTGAAATTTTTGAAAGGAGAAAACTGAAATCAATGGAGAAATCGACAGAGAGAAAAACAGACAGGAGGAAGGCGGGGGATGTGGGTCAAGGTCAGAAAAGCCCTTGAATTTTTTGAAAGTTCCAAGTGTGAGCCTAGAAATGTATATACTGAGTGATAATTTAGAGAATCGGGTCCCCCCTTCTGTTTCTGTCTTTGCCAAAGAGAATGGGCACTGAGAGAGAGAGTGCGTGTGTGTCTTTTTGTTCTGCAGTCCCAAGGGATGACCTCATGTCAAAATTTATGTAATCTTCTTTATGTAATTGTGCAAAAAAAAAAAAAAGAAAAGAAAACCTCCCAAACATGAAGCTGAGTCTATAAAGTTTTAAGGGTTTAACATTTGATTAGGGTAGCATCTGATTATAAATATTTGTAGAACTGTCCTTTTAAAGAAATAAGCTCTCACAACTAAGCAGAAGTGAAGAGCATCTTCCATAAAACACGGCTCAAATAAATAATCTCTATTTCTTGGAATTTGGCAGAGTTATTTATTTTTTCTTTTGCTTTTTTTTCTTTTTCTAAGATTTTGCGAAGTGTTAAAAAAAATACTGAATCTACTGAGGGCAAACTTTCATCCTTATTTAACAAAGAGACCAAATGTTCTAACACTTTCCAATAGTTAAATTAATGCCATTCCAGGTCAAATTAGGTAATATCTCATCTGATAAATGCAGAGACATAAAATAGTCATGTAATCAAATGGATTCATCATCCTATCAATGTGACTATTTCTTCCAAAGATGATCATATCCTATTCATATCTGCTTACTCTCTGTGACTTTTATTCATGTCTTCCTTTAAGTTCTTTACAGCTATACTTAAAATAATGAAGAACTTCCCATATTCTTGTTCATCTTCTTTCTCAACCATATTTTTAAGAATATTCTCTTTATTTTCATCTCTTCATATTTTCTTATTTGTTATATTGCAAATGCACCATGTGCCTCTCTATTCCCCTCTAAATGATACTAATTTTTAATTCTATGAAGACTATGGTGCATTATGACTCACAGCCAAATAACAATACCACACCAGTAGAATTTTCATTCATCAAAACATCAGCCTTTGTTTCAGGAAAATATTTAGGATCATTAATGCAGTTTTGTGATTTTAAAAATACAAACCAACCCACTCTTCTCCTTCTGTTTAACTTGGGGTCCGAATCATTTATTATTTGTAGTGTCTACCCAAGTTATCTGTAAAAATACTGATTAATGAACTTTATGGGCTAACATTCAGCAGCATATAATAATCCGGTTAGTGGACATTCTGCATCCCCTTTTCCCCTGGATGGATAGTTAAACCAAAGATTTTGAGTCATTATGAATGTCGTTTTAGAGGTTATGCAATGTTCTGAAGCTTGAAGTAACCATCACAATATTTGCAAACAGGAGTTTCTTGACAACCTAACAATCTATAGCTTAAGGGACTTGTCTAGGGTCATACAGCTAGTAAGGGTCTGAGTCAGATTTGAATGTAGGACTTTCTGACTTCATGTTTACTGATTAGTATGATTCAAAGTAAAATATATGCCGCTCAAAAGAGAAACCTAGGCTAATTCTTTCTTGAATACACATTGACTGTCTTCCTTTTTGCCAGAGGTCACTCCTGGCTTGACTGTCTTTGAGTCAACTCTGCAGTGCATATCATTTCTTACTAGCAGAGTTGTTCAGTTGAGTCCAGCTCTTCATGACAGCATTTGGGGTTTTCTTGGCAAAGATACTGAAGTGGTTTGCCATTTTTTTCTCAAGCTTATTTTACAGATGAAGAAACCAAGGTAAACAGGGTTGACCAGGATCACACAGTGTCTGAAGCCATATTTGAACTCAAGTTATCCTGACTTTGGGCCTAGCACTCTATTCACTGTGACATTAGCAGAGTAGTTTTGCTGAAAAGTACTATGACTGATGATAAGAGAAGGAAAGAGAAATCTCCTTTCCCCTGCTGCCTTTGGGTAGAAGTACAAGGGGAAGGACAAAGAGGGTTCTTTCCTCGTAAGTGGAGTGCTTTACCTATAAGTGATTCTCTTCTCTGTCACCAGAGGTTACAGTTTTCAAAGTAGTCTCCAGTTTCTACTGAGTGGTCTTGATTTTTTTTAAGGGCCACTAGGGGTTGTTTAATCCTTCTGACTATCTGGCTAGCTGACCTCTAATTCTTCTGATTTAATTAAAGACTTGTACATATTTCTTCAAGAAATAACAAGGCTGCCCTCTAATTCCATTAAGCTGAATTAACAAATTTCTTTAATTTAGTTTAATATTTAACACATTGCTGGAGGGATCAGCAAATATGTTGGAGTACTAAGATGCAGTACAGCCCAAGTCTCTTTTTCAAATTACTCCAACAAAGATCAAAGAAAAGCACCTGACTGAGTAATGATGAGAAATCCAGGTTAAAACACACTAGTTCATTTGTCAAACTCAAGGTCACAGATTCAGCCCACAGACAAGCAACTAGGATATGGGCCTTGACCAGACGTGGGCCAGAAGCTCTATCTTTCTGACCCTGAAAGCAAGATAAAGGATTCAGCCCAGAGGTGAGTAGCTAGTGCAACTACTACAGACCACATTCTGAACCATAGCAGTATCTTGGAATCAGACCACAAGCCAATAACTAGGGTAGAGTCTACAGAAAAGAGGTTGACCCATAGTTCCCAAGCTCTGAACCCCAGTGCAGTACTTCAGATTCAGTTCACAGATTGTGTCAGGTGCCAGTAGCAGTATGGGCAAACACTGCAACTTAAATATTAACCCTTCAGATCCTCTCATATTGCAAGCAGAGACTGGCCCAGCAACAATCTACTGGATCTCCAACCACTGGCAAGCCTAGTAGTTGTGTTTCCTAGACACAAATAGGATCTGCAGCCTGTGAAGCTAAGATCAAGAAGATATTGCTCTTATGTGCCTTAGATTAGCCTGCGTAAGGTCAGCTGAAAGACTGCAACTGCATAGTATGAGCTGTTCCTGTGTTCTTGAAGAATATAGTTTTCAGTACATGAAGAAAACTGTAGCAGGACCCCAGATAATGAATATTAAAATATCTATGTCTATACCTATCTCTCTCTCTCTCTGTCTATGTGTGTGTGTATGTGTGTGTATGAGTGTGTCAGGCATCTCTAGTCAGGCATCTATCTCTAGATAGATAAGGATTGTAAAAGGATCCCAAATTTCCTCCAGTAATAAGAGTCGGTCTCTAGCAAAAAGTCCTAATTCAAAAAATAACGTTGGAAGAATGGATTTTTAAAAGATAGTTATGATAAAGAACTATCACAGATCCTGGGATGCCTAAGAAATAATCTTGGAAGACTAGAATAACTTCAAAACATCTAAAAGCACAATCTCAAATAAAAACACAGTTTGGTCATAAGGTTAACTAAAATGCCCAGAAGAAATTAAAAGTTTGATTTTCTTTTTTAAACAAATGATATTGTAAATTAAATGAGAGCTCTGGAAGAAAGAATTAGAAAGAGAATTAACAGCTAAGCACAAGAACAACAACTTATTCAAGGAACAGACTTTCAAGGAGAAGCTAATGATTCCGTGATTCAAGAAGAAATAAAAAAAACAATTAAAAAAGGAGAAAATAGAAAAGTCAAAAACAACTAACCGGGAAAAGAGCTCAGAGAGAGATAAATTAAGAATCCCTGGGAAACCTGAAGACATGCCAAAAAAAAAAATGGGCCTGTATATCATGTTTCAAGAAATCATGAATGAAAACTGCCCAGACCAATTAGAATCAGAGGGTAAAGAAAAATCAAAGAAATCTTCTGGTAACCTCCAGAAGAAAAAAAAATCTCCAAATAAAAGCTCTCAGGAATGTCATAGCCCTACTTCTTAAGTTTCAGGTCAAAGACAAATTACTAGAAGCTGGCATAAAGTAGATCACATAAGATTTAACAGCTACTACTTTAAAGAGGCAGAAATAAAGGCTGTTGCTTTTATGGAATATCATAAGGCAAAAGCTACATCTTTATCTATAAAAACTGAGTATAATCTTACAGGAGAAAATGAATTTTAATGAAAGAGAGAATTTCCAAGAATTTCTGATAAATAGAACAAAATTGAAAGTTGTAAATAAGCATAGATGAGTCAAAAGAAACATAAAAAGGTAAATACAAATGAACAATAAGAAAAGACTATGCAAATATGAAGTTTGTACATTCTAAAAGAGGAAAGATAATATGCATCATTTGAGAATACTAATGCCACCAGAGATAACATAGTGAGATCAATAATACAAAGTGCTAAAGAGGGCTTTTTAAAAAATATTTATTTTTTAGCATTCTTTTTTAAAAAAATTTCACTTCCAAGTTCTCTTCCTCCCTACCCATAGGCAATATGACATAAGTTATACATGTAATATCAGAAAAACATATTTTTGCATTAGCCATGTAACAAAAAAGCAAGAAAATAAAAAAAGTGAAAAATTATACTTTAATTTGCAGTCAGAATTTACCTATTCTCTCTCCGAAGGTGGATAACATTTTTTCATCATGAATCGTTTGGAATTGTCTTGGATTATTATATTGATCAGAGTTGTTTAGTCTTTCACAGTTGATTTTCATAACAATATTGCTGATAATGTACAGTATTCTCATTCTCTTCACTTCACTTTGCATCAGTTCATATAGGTTTTCTCATGTTTTTCTGAAACTACCTCTCTCATTATTTCCTATAGCATGATAGTATTTCATCACAATCATATGTCACATCTTTTTCAATCATTCCCCAGTCGATGAGCATCCCCTCAATGTCCAATTCTTTACCACCACAAAAAGAGCTATTATAAACATAAACATATGTATATAGATGTTTATAATTATTATATATATGTACATGTATAGCTCTTTGAGGATTGTTCCAAATTACTTTCCAGAATGAGTAAACCAGTTTACCAATCCTCCAATAGTTCATTAGTGTACCTATTTTCCCTCATCTCCTCTGGTATTTGTCATTTTTGGTAAGTGTGAAGTTTTATCTCAGAGTTATTTTAATTTGAATTTCTCTAACAATTAGTGATTTATAGTATTTTTCATATGAATATAGATAGCTTTGATTAATTCTTCTGAATGCTGACCATATCCCTTAACCATTTGTCAATTGGGGAATGGCTCTTTTTTTATATAAATTTGAATTGGTTCCCTATATATTTAAGAGATGAGATCTTTGTCAGTGAAACTTACTCTAAGTTTTTTATGTTACTTCATTTTTTATGGTATCTTTTAGTAAAATATAGTTTTACTGGTTACCTCTTTTAATTAAGTCTATTTCTGCTTTTGTTTTGTCAGAGATCATGATTTCTACCCCTGGTTTTCTTTACTTTAGCGGAAACATAATAGATTCTACTCTAGTCCCTTATTTTAATCACGTGTGTCTTTCTCTTTCAAGTGTGTCTCTTTTAAACAACACATTGTTGATTTCTAATTTCTAATCCATTATGTTATCTTCTTCCATTTTCTGGGTGAGCTGATCCCATTCACATTCATGGTTATAAAAACTTTATTTCTCTTTATATTATTTTCTTCTATTTACTCTTTGTCTCCCCCCACTCCTGTTCTTCCTCAAAAGACTGTTTTACTACACTTCCCTTTCTTTCATTCCCTTTTCCTCTATTTCCCTACTGGGTAAAATAGATTGCTATATCCAGCTGACTTTGTGTGTGTGTGTGTGTGTGTGTGTGCTTTCTTTGCACCAATTCCAATGAGAGTGAGATTTAAGCATTGTCTATCACTCCACTTCATTTCCCTCTTCCTTGCAAGTTACTTTTATGTGAGAAAATTTTCCCCATTCTACCTCTTCCTTCCCCCCTTTCACAACGAATCCTCCCTTTTCATCACTGTTTTGGGACATCATTCCAACATAATGAACTCACAATCATGCCCTCTATCTATGTAGATAGATAGTGCACTCCTTCTGAGTGCACTAATAATGATAAAGTTCTTAGGAGTTATTAGTATCATCATCACATGTAAGAATATAGACAGTTTAACTTATTGAGTCTCATAATTATTCTTTCATGTTTACCTTTTTATGCCTCTCTTCTGTCTTATGTACTTATGTTTGAATATCATATTTTCTACTCAGCTCCAGTCTTTTCATCAAGAATGCATGGAAGTTACCTATTTCATTTTTTTCATTCTTTTGACTTTGTTTTATTGTTTCTTGATGTTTTATTTTTTTCTTGATGAGTTATTAGCTTCTACTTGCCCAATATGAATTTTTTAAAAATTATTTTCTTCAATGACCTTTTGTAGGCTTTTTATATTTGATCAATTCTTTTTAAGGAGCTCTTTTCTTCAGTGAGCTTTTGTGTCTCTTTTACCAAATCACAAAGATTCCTTTCCTAATTTGCTTGTATCACTCTCATTTCTTTTCCTATTTTTTCCTGTATCAATCTTATGTCTTTCTTAACTCTTCCAGGAATTATTCTGGGGCTTGCGTGCTAGCATTTTTTTTCTTTGAGACTTTTCTTGTAGCTATTTTCACATTATTGTCTTCATCTGAGCTTGTGCATTGGTCTTCCCTGCTATTAGAATGGCTTATTTTTATAAATTTGTCTCAACTCCGTATATATTTAAGAAATGAATCCTTTATCAGGTAAACTGCAACTCTCCTCCAGTTTCCTGTTCTCCTAATTTTGACTTCATTGCTTTTGTTCATGCAAAATCATTTTTTTCATTTCATGTAATCATAATTTTCCATTTTACCTCCTATAAATCTCATTTGTTCATTATCTTTTTCCCATTTACAAATCTGACAGAAATTTTCTTCTATGCTCCTCTTATTTGCTTATGATATTACATTTTATGTTAAAATCACATATCTATTTTTGAATTTTTCTTTGTATATGATGCAATATATTGGTCTTTGCTTAGATTCTGATAGAATGTTTTATATTTTTCCCAGTGGTTTTGATGAAATAGAGAGATTTTTTCCCAACAGCTTGGATTTTGGGGTTTATCAAACACTGCTCACTTGATTTTATATATTGCATAGCTAATCTATTCTATTGAACAATGACTCTGCTTCTTATATAGTACCAAGCTGTTTTGATGGGTACTGCTTCGTGGTGTAGTTTAACATTTAATACTGCTAGACCCCCTTCCTTCACATTTTTTTCATTGATTCCCTTGATGGCCTTGAGCTTTTTGCTCCTCCAGATGAATTTTGTAATTATTTTGTCCAGCTCTACAAAGTAATTCTTTGGTACTTTAATCCATGATTATTAAATTATCTTCCCCTACCTGTTTTTGAGGTACATTTTTAAAATGTTAGATAGCATATATTTTATTCTGTTTGTTTCTAATTCTAATTTTTTAAATTTTGTTTTAATATTTCTTTCTATTTATTTCATTTAGATGTTGATTTCTATTTGGTCTATTTTAATTTTGTATGAGTATTTTACTTGAATAATACTTACATCCATCTCTAAGCTATTTGTCCTCCTTCCTTATATTCTCCAGAGATTTTCATCATTAATTTCTTGCTTAATTACTTCTAGGTATTCATGTGGTCATTGTCAAACATCCATTTTTTCCTTTGAATCACTGCTTGCAGTTGTTTCAGAATTACTTTATATTAGAGAGGAGGGGGACAAATTTATCTCTACAATAATTCCATATTGATTGGCTATGTCTTTTATTTAATCATATCTCCAGTTTTATTTTCTGATTTGAGACATGAGGGATCTTGCTCTGAGTGCTGTTATGCTATGCTTGTTGCTACTACATCTCATTTGAACTTCCAAGGTCTCTGCCTTGGGTCTTTGTAACACCAAGGACCCTGACATACACAGGAGAGCCTAGTGAACAGGTTCTGAGTCTGTTTTTCTGAAAGGAAAGCAACTTTTGAGGGATCAACAATCTATTTAATCAAGTACATATATCATTTATTTAGTTCAGGGGGAAAAGTCAGCACCCTAAACTTCAAAGAAAATACAAACAGAGGAATAAAGATCAACCATCAGGGCTTCCAACTGTCCAACCATAAGTAATGCAAACATCACAGATCAACAGACAGATCCAACTGTCTGCCCATTACATACATACATAGTTACCAGAGAGAAGACTAACATCTGGACTTTCAAAGCCAGGGGGCTCTTTCGCGGCTACACAGAGTCTTGTCTGGCCAAATAAACACTTCCAGTGAGTAAGACCCAAAACAAAACCTTACCTCAGACTATATAAACACTTTTCAGAGCCAGAGGATATCACAGCCCTTGAGAATCAGTGTCTCATTTGAAATTAACAAAAGGTATGGGCCTTTCTGCAAAACAAATCTCCCCTAATCAAAGTTCCCTTAATGGGCAGGCCAATTAATGGGTGGGGAAGGTCTCTAACTCTCTAATTAAAATTACAGGTTTCCAATTGTTTGTTTGATCAATCTGAAATAGAAGATCTCTATGCAATTGGTTTTTCTCCACACTATCATTCGTACATGATGAAACTAGAGAGAAGATACTGACATAACAATCCAGAAGAGTATAGTAAAAACTTCCATATTGCTGTCTTAGGTCAGACCTGGCACTGTTAAGTGAAAGATAATCTGAAAGTACTAGTTTTCAGCTACAGTAGTGCTGATTTAGAAGTTAAGCCTTCACCTCTTGCCACCTATGGACACAGAGTCCTTCAGGCAATACTTTTGCCTGACCAGTTTTTGGTTATGTTGGGAGACTAGTTTGATAGCTTCTGCTGGCACTGACTTTGCTGGTGGTCAAGATTCCTATTGACTATGGGCTTCCAGCTGATTTTCTGTGCAATTTTTGTGTGGAAGAAGTCACCTTGAAGTTTCTCATTGCATTTCTTGATCATCATTTGGTTCAATGTGAATTTCAGACTCTGTTTTTATTAAGTAGTTAATTTATTTTTAGTTTTCAACATTCATTTCCACAAAACTTGGAGTTCCAAATCTTCTTCCCATCTCTCCCCTCCTTCCACCCCAAGACTGCATGCATTCTGATTACCTCTTCCCCCAGTCTCCCCTTCCTTTTATCATCCTCCCCTCTTAATCCCTTCCACTTTACTTTCTTGAAGCACGATAGATTTCTATAACCCTTTGCCTGTATATTCTAATTCCCGGTTGCATGTAAAAACAATTTTTTAGCATTTGTTTTTTAAAACTTTGAGTTCAAAATTATCTCCCTTCTTCCCTCCCAACTCATCCTCATTGAGAAGGCAAGCAATTAAATATGCAAAACATTTCCATAATAGCTATGTTATGAAAGACTAATTATATTTCCCTCCACCCTATCCTATCTCCAGTTATTCTATTTTCCCCTTTGATCCTGTCCCTTTTCTAAAGTGTTTGCTTCTGACTACCTCTCCCCCAATCTGCTCTCCCTTCTATCACTTCCCCTTTTCCCCTTCCCTCCTACTTTCCTATAGGGTAAGATACCCAATTGAATGTGGATGTTATTCCCTCCTTAAGCCAAATCTGATGAGAGTAAGGATCATTCATTCCTTCTCACATCCCTCCCTTCCCATCCATTGTGAAACCTTTTTCTTGTATCTTTTATGTGAGATAATTTAACCCATTCTATTTCTCCCTTTCTCCTTCTCCCAATATATTCCTCTCTCTCACCCCTTAATTTTACTTTAGATATCATCCCTTCATATTCAACTCACCCTGTGCCATCCATCCATCTATCTATCTATCTATCTATCTATCTATCTATCTATCTATCTATCTATCTATCTATCTATCTCTGTCTGTTTATCTATCTACCTATTTTTTGCAACTACCCTAATACTGAGAAAGGCCTCATGAATTACAGATATCATCTTCCATGTAGGAACGTAAACTGTTCAACTTCAATAAATCTCTTATAGTTTCTCTTTCCTATTTATCTTTTCATGCTTCTCTTAATTCTTGTATTTGAAAGTCAGATTTTCAATTTAACTCTTTTCATCAAAGAATGCTTGAAAATCCTCCATTTCATTGAATGTCCAATTTTTTACCCTGAAGGATTACATTCACTTTTGTTGGGTAGGTGATTCTTGGTTTTAATCCTAGCTCCTCTGACCTCCAGAATATCATATGTCAAGCCCTTCAATCCCTTAATGTAGAAGCTGCTAGACTTGGGGTTATCCTGATTGTGTTTCCACAATACTCATATTGTTTCTTTCTGACTTTCTGGCTGCTTGCAATATTTTCTCCTTGATCTGGAAACTCTGAAATTGGGCTACAATATTCCTAGGAGTTTTCTTTTTAGGATCTCTTTCCAGATGTGATCAGTGGATTCTTTCCATTTCTATTTTCACCTCTGGTTCCTTGATAATTTCTTGAAAGATGATGTCTAGGCCCAGAGCTCCATAAACAGCCTTTGCTGCTGCTCCCACCACTGGACATTGTTGCCACCACCTCTACCTTTTTGGGGCTGGGGCTGAACCTGGCCAGACGATATGCTCCTCTTTCACCCAGGTCCCACAGAGTTTTCCTACTGACCTTGGTGTTTGTGGGTTGAGAAGCTAGAGACTGTTACAACTGCCAATGATTCAGTTCCCCGAGTCATGCTCTGGACACTCTGTGTCAGTGCGCCCCATGTCAGAATGCACTCCACTCCCTGTCCAGTGCAATAGACTCTTCCTTTCAACTTTCTAGGTTGCTTTGGGCTGGGGATTTGTTTATCTCTGTCATTTTGTGGGTTCTGTAGCTCTAGAATTTGTTTAGAATCATTTTTACAGGTATTTGGAGGGTTTGGGGGAGAACTCAGGGAAGTCTCTGCTTTTACTCTGCCATCTTGGTTCTGCCCCCTCAGACTTTTTCTAAAATAAATTTTTATATCTAGGTGTTCCAAACTGTTCAGACTGACTTCCTGGCTATGAAGCTAAAATCACTTTTGTTGCTTTATTTTTGTTAAAAAGGTTAAATTTCATTGATATATTTTGTTTTCATTTTACAAATATTTACAGATTACATCATGCAGAGAAGTAACTGGTTCTTTCATTATTCTTCCCTGAGAATCCCTTGCTGTCTTAGTAGGAGAACATGAGGCCTACTTGTAGTTCACAGCCCTTCTCTTTTCCCAATCTCTCCATTTTTGTAGTCTGGCTTATCTGTAGAAATTTCTTCTAAGAACAAAAGTGGCTGAAGACATTGGATGTTCTGCTTAATGTACTCCTTTGAGCCCACCTCCTGGTCTTCATGATAACATCTGTGGATGGAACTCTGAAGTGGGTGCTGAAAAAGAAAAGCATATGAGTGATACATGATATTTGCAATTAGATAAGGTATGAACAAAATATTTCACAATTAATTATTGTGAATTGTGAACCATTATCATGAACCATAGAAGAATTTTAAAGTTATTATAGAGCCCTAAACTTAATCTATTTCAGTTTTCTAATTTTATAGGTAAAGAAATGGGATATTTCGGCTGTTACTTAGAATTATAGAGCTGTAGAGTCTCAGTGTTAGAAGGAACCTTAGGCATCATCTGTTCTAACCAGTTTTCTGAGGCACGAATCTGCTCTATGGCACCTAGTGTCTACTTAAACACTTCCAGTATGAGAGACTCATAAGACAGATTTGAATATTTTTTAATAACTAGAATGATTAGTCAAGTTTCCTTATGAAGAGTTGAACTCTGGCCCTGGAACATGTACACATTGATCCAGTTCTGGCCTCTAGAGCCATTTATCATACATGTAACTCTACTTTTATTTTATAGCCCTTTAAATATTTGAAGCCTTCAAAATTTTCTTATCTTCATTCTAAATTCATAAAACTGACCTTCATATGGAATAATTTCAAATTGTCCTCACCATCTTGCTTGATATTTCCTGAATGTGCTAAATGAACACAATACTTCAAATTTCATTAGGCTGTCACAGAGGATACTTATATAGCTTTACATAATGTTAGTCTTTTAGAAGCTACATCTTGCCATTAATTTGTAATTTGGTTGTAACCAATTGCCATCTCTTGGTCTTCTCATGTAATTGTTGTCACTTAATATGCCAGGGCTGTTTTCTGAGTCACAGAAGTAACAACATGGAGGACTAAACATTTTCTCTGAACCCTTTGAACTCTAAAACCTCTTCAAAATACAATTTATGCATCAAAGACAAAGCATCTTCAGTGGTCTTGAAGGTTTAGGACACCCAGAATCCAAAAGAAGGTTAAAAATCTCATGAACTGATACCTACCTGAGGCTCCCTCAGCATCTCTTCCCTACCTCCCATAGAAGTCCAGTCATCCCTCCCACTTTTCATTGCTGTGGAGACTCTATTTCCAGGCAATGGAAGTTTGGTTGGGCTGCATCAGGTCAGTAATGTGGCTACCCTTCAGGAACAAAAGCCTTCTGGGGACCACGATGGAAAAATAGTGCTGCATCAGACAATTTTGTAGCACTGGTACTACAGAAAACTATGTAGTACCATCATTATAAAGCTCTGAACTTCTTATGGCAGGGCAAATAACCCCTTAGCATAAGTGCTGCAACATTCTAAACTGCTGATGCTAGGGCAGGTGATCCTATGGCATCAATTCTATACTCTCTAGATTGCAGGTACATCAGAGAACTGAGCAACTGAGGGAGTAGGATAGGATACTGGGATAAAGCAAAGTGAACAATAGAGGAAAATAAGGGATGGCAGGGTGGGAAAAAGAAGGAAATTGCTGAAGATCATAGGAAGAAGAAAACTCAAAGACCTTGCATATAGGCAGATAAAACAACAGGGAAAACAATAGCATAAGAAGCTAAAATGACCTCCAGATCTAGAAAATGAGTTCAGATATCAATGAATAAATACTACAAAACAAAACAAAGGAAGATGACCCAATAATGGACAGGAAAGAGAACCATATAGAATTTGAGAAAAGCATGGAACCACAATATGTTGTTCCTAAGTAGATACAAAGAAATCAGAATTATTAGCTGAATTCATGGCCTGTACAGCAAAAATAATGGGTGAAATAAAAAAGGTAGATCTTCATTGGCAAGTCTCATCAAAATAAATAGGAGAACAATATATTAAAAAGGCAAAAATGCAATGAAACACAATTTAAAAGAAGAGGAACCAAAAAACATTAAAAGAAAACAGGTTCATTTTAGGAAGAAAACATGCTGATCTTGAAGACAGGATGTTTAGAAACAACCTAAGGATAACAGGTGTCCCAGAAGAACACAACAGGACAAAGATCCTTAACACCATAATGCAGAAAATAATATAACTGTTTGGCATTTCTGAACATAGAAAATGAAATACTAATTGAAAGAATTCAGAGATTGTCCTTCCAAAAATCCCACTAAAGTCTCAAACTCCAAATCTCAGGCTAATTACATTTAATTACATTAAGTTCAGAAATGAAAAATTCTGCAAGGGAGAGATTTTCAAATACAACAGAAAGGAAATTTAAATAATGCAAGATTATGATGTATCTACCAGAAAATGTAGGAGGGAATGGAATAATATGTTCTGAAGAGCAGTGGAGCTGAGAATGCAGGCCAAGATGCTGTCCTGTAAATCTATGCTTAACTATAAAAGGACAAAAACATAGAAATTTAATAATAAATAACTATTTGAAAGAATTTTAGAGAAAAAAACCAAACCTGGATCTGAAGAGATTATCTTCTCAAACATACCAAGTTACAGAAATGTTTGAGAAGTAGAAAAAAATACAGTAACCAAGAACATCAATAGTAATTAAAACAGAATGGCAACTGAAAGATCAGTATAAATACACACAAAGAAATGGGGTAAAGGCAAAAGTTTAGGGGAGATAACAATGAAAAAGCCACCAGGGACATTATAGACAGAATCTGCCTACAGATCAATGTTTCTGTGTGACTATATTTCAACATGAGATGGTATTCAAAAGGGAGGAGAAAGGAGTGGGGGAATATAGAAGGATATGCAATATATCCAGGTCAAATCAAGAACCAGCAATAAAGAAAAGCAACCTTACTGTCTTAGTAAAAGAAGAGCCTGATGGGGATTGGGTAAAGAGGAAGGGAGAGAATAAAAAAGGAAGAAAAGGAAGGAGGCCCTTCTTGGATTCTGGAATGGTGTTCATTGAAAAACTCTTATGGGTAAGGAGAGATGGTCTGTAAAGGGAGTTAAAGACCTCAAACTGAGTGTGTTCTGGAAGGTTTGGTGACTGAAAAGTCTATTTTTCCTACCTTAAGAGAGGGAGAGTAGGAATTTCTGTGGACAACAGGCACTTGGGGGAAGGTAAAGTCATGGACCCAGGAAAGATTTGGAGGCAAATGGGGCAAAAAGGTTACAAAAGGAGAGTACAGATTAGGGGTAGGCTGCATAATCAGGGACATGATATAGGAGGGTCCCTAACATGGCATCTTCTCTGTCACATTCAGTAATTGACATTGTTCTGTGAAGTGTCAATTGAGGAAACAATCAAGTAAAATGAAAGAGAGATAAATTAGATAAAAAAAAAACAAAGCTATACTATCTGTTGCTTATGAGAAATATACTTAAAAAATCATGAGATGGGGTGGAGACATGTTGGCAAAGAAAACACAGAGACTCACCTGAGTCCCCCCCAAAGCCTTCCTAACAACATTAAATTATGCCTCCAAATAAATTTTGGAGTAGCAAAACCCACAAAAAGGAGTAAAATTTTTTATCCCAAGGTCAATAGGAAAGTTCTGTCACATTTCAATGAGAGTGGTATGAAGTCCAGCACAGGGCACACCCAGCAATACACTTTTGGGGCAACAGAATCAGTGGCAGCAGTGATGGTTTCCAGAACTCTCAGCTCACAGATTGTAAGGATATAGCTTGAAAGAGATCAAAAAAGGGAAACTCCTAGGAGCATTGTGGCCAAATTCCAGAATTCCCAGGTCAAGGAGAAAATATTGCAAGCAGCTAGAAAGAAACAATTCAACTATTGTGGAAATACAATCAGGATAACACAAGATCTAGCAGCTTCTACATTAAGGGATTGAAGAGCATGGAATAGGATATTCCAGAAGTCAAAGGAACTAAGACTAAAGCCAAGAATCACCTACCCAGCAAAACTGAGTGTAATACTTCAGGGGAAAAAATGGTCTTTCAATGAAATAGAGGACTTTCAAGCATTCTTGATGAAAAGACCAGAGCTAAAAAGAAAATTTGACTTTCAAACACAAGAATGAAAAGAAGCATGAAAAAGTAAACAGCAAAGAGCAGTCACAAGGGACTTACTAAAGTTGAACTGTTTACATTCCTACATGGAAAGACAATATTTGTAACTCTTGAAACTTTTCAGTATCTGGGTAGTTGGTGGGATTACACACACTTATACACACAAACACACACACACATACATGTGCATGCACACACAGAGACAGAGAGCACAGAGTGAATTGAATAGGATGGGATCATATTTTAAAAAAATTAAGTGGTGAGAGAGAAATGTATTGGGAGGGGAGAGGGAGAAATGGAATGGGGCAAATTATCTCTCATAGAAGAGGCAGGCAGGAGACTTTCTAGTGGAGGGAAAAAGAGGGGAGCTGAGAGAAAAACAAGAAGTTTACTCTCATCACATTTGACTAAAGGAAGGAATAAAATGCACACTCATTTTGGTATGAAAACCTATGTTACAATACTGGAAAGTGGGGGAGAAGGAGATAAGCAGGGTTGGGGGGGGATGATGGAAGGGAAGGCAATGGGAGGAGGGAGCAATTTGAAATCAACACTCTTGGGGAGGGACAGGATCAAAAGACAGAATAGAAACAATGGGGGGCAGGATAGGATGGAGGGAAATATAGTTAGTCTTACACAACATGACTATTATGGAAGTCATTTGCAAAACTACACAGATATGGCCTATATTGAATTGCCTGCCTTCCCAAAGGGAATGGGTGGGGAAGGAGGGATGGGAAGAAGTTGGAACTCAAAGTTTTAGGAACAACTGTTGAGTATTTTTCTTGCTACTAGGAAATAAGAAATATAGGTAATGGGGAATAGAAAGTTATCTGGCCCTACAGGACAAAAGAGAAGATGGGGACAAGGGAGATGATAGAAGAGAGGGCAGATTGGTGATAGGGAAAGTTTGAATGCTTGGTGTACTGGGGTGGGAGGATGGGACAAATGGGAAGAAAATTTGGAACCTAAAATTTTGTGAAAATTAATGTAAAATATTAAATAAATAAATGTATATTAAAAAAGAATGAATGTTAATAATTGCTTTAGCATGCTACTGGAAATTAAGATGTATAGGCAGTGGAATATAGAAATCTATTTTGCCTTACAGGAAAATAGAGGGGAAGGGGGATGAAAGAAGGGTGAGTAACAGAAGGGAGGACAAACAGAAGGAAGGGGTGAATGTGGCGCACGCTGCCCTGGAGTGGGGTGTGGGACAAGGTGGGGAGAAAATTTTTAATTCAAATTCTCGTGGAAGTGAATGTTGAGAACTGAAAAATAAATAAATTATATATTAGAGGGGGAAAAATTGCTATCCACAGTCAGACAAAGAACTATAGAGTTTCATACTATTTTCACTTTTTTTTCTTTTCATGCTTTTTCACTTTTATTCTGATTCTTCTTTTACAACATGAGTAATGTAGAAATATGTTTAACATAACTGTACATATATAATCTATATCAGATTGTTTACTGTCTTGGGGAGGGGTTGCAGAAGAGAGGAAGAAAAATTTACAACTCAAAATCTTATGAGAAATGAACATTAAAAAACTACCTTTACAAGCAATATGCAAAAACAAAATGCTAGTAAGCAGGGAAATAGTGGAACTGGCCAAGTGGAAAAAGAGGTATGAAACCTCATTGAAGAAAAGAACTCTAAAAAATAGAAGTGACCAAATGGAAAGGGAAGTACAAAGCTTCACTGTGGAAAATAATTCCTTTAAAATTAGAATTGGGCCTTGAAAATAAAAAATCTAGAAAAAGAACAAATTAAAAATCCCCAATTAAATACCAAATTAGAAATTCTGAAAATCAAAGGAGAGATTAATAAAAGTGAAATTAAGAAAATTATTGAATTAATAAATAAAACTAAAAGCTGGTTTTATGAATAAAAAATAAAATAGCGAAACCTTGGGTTAATTTGATTTTAAAAAAGAAGTGCAAGTTGCTAGTATCAAAAATTAATTCACCTGCAGAGAACAGGAAATTAAAACATCAGGAGCCATTTTGTCCAACCATGTATAAATCAATCTGACAATCTATCTTCTTTTCTTTTTTTTATTATTAAATTATTTTATTTGTTCTCAGTGTTCTACACTCATTTCCATATATTTTAGATTTTTTCCTCTCACATCCCCTCCTTCTTCCCTCCCAACCCACTCCCTCCCTCAGGTGATGTACAATCTTATATAAGTTCTACACATACATTCCTATTAAATACATTTTCTCCTTAGTCATGTTGCATAGAAGAATTGAAATGAATGGAAGAAACCATGAAATTAAACAAAACAAAACATAATACAAAAAATTATCTGCTTTATTCTGTCATCCAGTTCCATAGTTCTTTCTCTGGATGTGTAAGGTGTTTTGCCTCAAGGGTCCATTGAGAATTTTTTAAGTCCTTGCACTGCATTGAAGTACTATGTCTACCAGAAAAAATTCCTTGCACACTGTGGTTGTTGCTGTGTACAAAGTCCTCCTGATTTCTTCTCCTTTTACTCAACATCAGTTCATGTAAGTCTTTCCAAGATTCTCTGAACTCTTCCTGCCAATCATTTTTTATAGAAAAATAGTATTCCATTACATCCATATACCATAGCCTGTTCTACCATTTCCCAATTGATGGGCATCACCTTGATCTCCAGTTTTTGGCCAACACAAAGAGAGTTGCTATAAATATTTTTGTACATGTGAGACCCTGTCCCATTTTTATGATCTCTTTGGAATGCTGTCCCAGAAGCAATATAGCTGCATCAGAGGGTATACACATTTTTGTAGCCCTTTTGACATAGTTCCAAATTGCCCTCTAGAATGGTTGGATCAGCTTATAGCTCCACTAACAATGAATTAAATGTTCCAACTCTCCCACACCTTCTCCAACATTTATCATCTTCCTGTTTTGTAATGTTAGCCAATCTGATAAGTGTGATGTAGTACCCCAGAGTTGTTTTGATTTGCATTTCTCTAATCAATAGTGATTTAGAGCATTTTTTCATATGACTATAGATAGTTTTAATTTCTTCCTCTGAAAACTTCCTGTTCATATCCTTTGACCATTTATCAATTGAGGAAAGACTTGTGTTCATGTACATTTGACTCATTTCTCTTTATGTTTTAAAAATGAGGCCTTTAACACTGACACTAGCTGCAAAAATTCTTTCCCCGTTTTCTGCTTCCCTCCTAATCTTGTTGCATTGAGTTTTTTTGTGCAAAAACTTTTCAATTGATATAATCAAAATTATCCATTTTGCACTTTATAATGTTCTCTGTCTCTTGTTTGGTCAAAAATATCTCCACTTTCCATAAATCTGACAAATACACAATTCCTTTGTCCCCTAATTTGTGTATAGTATCAATCTGTATACCTAAATCATGTATCCATTTGGACTTTATTCTTGTGTATAGTGTAAGGCATTGGTCTATGCCCAGTGTCCACCTCATTATTATCAAGTTTTCCCAGCAATTTTTTTCAGTGAGTTCTTATCCCAGAAGCTGGGATCGTTGGGTTTATCAAACAGTAGATTGCTTTACTCATTGACTTCTGTGTCTTGAGTACCAGCCCATTCCACTGGTTTAACCCTCTGTTTGTTAGTGAGTACCAAGTGGTTTTGATAATTGCTGCTTTATAATACAATTTTAGATCTGGTAGGGTTAGGCCACTTTCCATAGCATCTCTTTACATTAGTTACCTTAATATTCTGGACCTTTTGTTTTTCCAGATGAATTTTGATATTATTTTTTCTAGCTCTACAAAATAATTATCTGGTAGTTTGATTGGTATAGCACTGAATAAGTAAATTAATTTAGGTAGAATTGTCATGTTTATTATATTAGCTCAACAAGCAACTGATATTTTTCCACTTACTTAGATCTGCTTTTATTTGTGTAAAAAAGTGTTTTGTAATTGCGTTTGTATGGTCCCTGAGTTTGTTTTAGCAGGTAGACTCCTAGATACTTTATAGAGTCTACTGTAGCTTTAAAAGAGATTTCTCTTTCTATCTCTTGTTGTGGGGCTTTATTAGTAATATATAGAAATGAAGATGATTTATGTGGGTTTATTTTGTAACCTGCAACTTTACCGAAGTTGTTTATTATTTCAATTAGCTTTTTACTTGATTCTCTGGTATTCTCTAAGTATAACATCTGCAAAGAGAGATAACTTAGTTTCTTTGCCTATTCTGATTTCTTCAATTTCTTTTTCTTCGTTTATTGCTACAGCTAACATTTCTATTATCATATTGAATAATAGTGGTGATAATGGACAACCTTGTTTCACCTATGATCTTATTGGAAATGCATCTCGCTGATCCCCTTTGCACATAATGCTTGTTGAAGGTTTTAGGTAGATACTGCTTATTATTTTATGGAAAATTCTATTTATTCCTATGCTCTCCAGAGTTTTCAATAGGAATGAGTTGTATTTTGTCAAAAGCTTTTTCTGTATCAGTTGAGATAATCATAGGTTTCTTGTTGATGTGATCAATAATGCTAATAATTTTCTTAATATTGAACCAGCCCTGCATTCCTGGTGTAAATCCTTCCTGATCATAATGTATTATTCTCATGATAAGCTGCTGTATTCTTTTTGCTAATACCTTATTTAAAATGTTTGCATCTATATTCATTAGAGAAATTGGGCTATAACTTACTTTCTCTGTTTTGGCTCTTCCTGATTTAGGTATCAGAACCATATTTGTATCATAAAAAGAATTTGATATGACTCCTTTACTCCAATTTTCCCAAATAGTATATATAATATTGGAATTAACTGTGTCTTAAATGATTGATATAATGCACTTGTAAATCCATCTGACCCTGGAGATTTTTTCCTAGTGACTTCATTGATGGCTTGTTCAGTTTCTTTTTTCTGAGATGGAGTTATTTAAGTATTCAACTTCCTCTTCTGTTAATTTAGGGGAATTTATACTTTTTAAAATAATCATAATTTAGATTGTTGAATTTATGGGCATAAAGTTTGGTGAGGTAATTTCTAATTATTGTTTTAATTTCCTCCTCATTGGAGGTGAGCTTACCTCTTTCATTGTTGGCAATTGGTAATTTGGTTTTCTTCTTTCTTTTTAAAAATCAGATTAACCAAAGATTTATCAATTTTATTAGCTGTTTCATAAAACCAACTCCTGATTTTTATTAGTTCAATAGTTTTCTTAATTTCAATTTTATTAATCTCTTCTTTGGTTTTCAGTATTTCTAATATGGTATTTACTTGGGGATTTTCAATTTGTTCTTTTTCTAGCTTTTTCATCTGCATGCTCAATTTATTGATCTCCTCTTTTTCTATTTTTTTTTTCATGTAGTCATTCAAAGTTATAAAACTTCCCCTAAGAACTGCTTTTGCAGTATCCCATAAGATTTGGTAGGTTGACTAATTATTGTCATTTTCTTGAATGAAGGTTTGATTGTTTCTATAATTTGTTGTTCAACTCACTCATTCTTTAGGATTCGATTGCTTAGTTTACAATTAACTTTTGGTTTATATTTCCATGATCTTTGATTATGTATAATTTTTATTGCATTATGATCTGAGAAGGATGCATTGATTATTTCTCCCTTTCTTCACTGGATTGTGAGGTTTTTATGGAGCAGTACATGGTCAATTTTTGTATATGTGCCATGTGCCACTGAGAAAAAGGTATAATCCTTTCTATCCCCATTCAGTTTTCTCCAGAAATCTATCATATTTACCTTGTCCAGAGTTGTATTCACCTCCTTGACTTCTTTCTTGTTTATTTTGAGATTAGATTTATCAAGTTCAGAGAGGAGGAGGCTGAGGTCCCCGACTAGTATAGTTTTGCTGTCTATTTCTTCCTGTAACTCCCTTAATTTTTCCTCTAAGAATTTGGATGCTATACCACTTGAAGTATATATATTTAGTAATGATATTGATTTGTTGTCTATGGTACCTTTTAGCAGGACATAGTTTCCTTCCTTTTGATTAGATCTATTTCTACCTTTGCTTTGTCTGAGATTAGGATTGCTACCCTTGCTTTTTTTTTACATCAGATGAAGTGCAATATATTCTGCTCCAAAGCAGAATATTACCCTATGTGTATCCCCCCATTTCAAATGTGTTTCTTGTGAACAACATATTGTTGGATTATGGCTTTTAATCCATTCTGCTATCCATCTCCATTTTGTGGGGGAGTTCATCCCAATCACATTCACAGTTATGACTGCAATCTCTGTCTTTTCCTCCATACTCTTCTCCCTGTTTGTGCCTTTAGTTCTTCCTTCTCACTTCCCCTCCACAATAGGGTTTTAACTTTTGACTACTACCCCCCACAGTCTTCCCTTCCTCTTTTCAGCCCCCCTCCCTTTTACTCCCCTTTTCTTTACTACTTGTTCCCTTCATTTTAGTCTTCCTTCTTTTTCTTTTCCCCTTCCCCTACTACTGCCTATAGAACTAATATGATTTCTATACTTAACTGAGGTTGTTGTTCCCTCCTTGAACAAAATCAGATGGCAGTAGCTCTCAAACAATGCTCATCTCCCTCCCCTCTTTCCCTTTACTGTAACATATTTTTATGCCCCTTCCTGTGATGTAATTTACTATTTTGTGCCCCTTCCTGTGATATAATTTACCATTTTCACATCTCCTGTTACAAACCCTTCGCACTCTGATTTAAATCACATTTTTATCATTACTTCATCTACTTTATACCTGCTTCCTCTATCTATGTACATTCCTTTTATATTTCATGGTAAGTATACAAATCTCAAGCTTAAAAAGTATCATATTCCCTTTTGGGAATATATATGCATATATATATATATATAGATATAGATATATATAGATATAGATATATAGATAGATAGATAGATAGATAACCATATTGAATAACAAGTTTTTTTCCCTGTTTACCTTTTTCTGCCTCTCTTGAGACTTGTGTTGAAGATTGAATTTTCTATTGAGCTTTGCCCTTTTCATCAGGACGGTTTGGAAATCCTTTATTTCATTGAATGTCCATCTCCTTGCCTAAAATATTATGCTAACTTTGCTGGGTAATTGATCCTTGGTTGTATTCCCAGTTCCTTTGCCTTATGGAATATCATATTCCAATTCCTTCAGTATTTTAATGTAAAATCTGCAAGGCCCTCTGTGATCATGATTGTAGCTCTTCGATATTTGAATTGTTTCTTTCTGGCTGCCTGAAGTATTTTCTCCTTCACTTGACAGTTCTGGAATTTGACAACGATATTTCTTGGTGTTTCTAGTTTGGGATCCCTTTCAGGAAGTTAACGATGGATTCTTTTGATGACTATTTTGCCTTCTGGATCTAGGACTTCTGAGTAGTTTTCCTTGATGATTACTTTGAAGACATTGTCTAGGCTTTTTTTTCATCATGGATTTCTGGTAGACCATTAATTCGTAAATTTTCTCTCCTGGATCTGTTTTCTAGGTCAGTTGTTTTTCCAATTAGATATTTTACATTTTCTTCTATCTTTCATTCTTTAAATTCTGTTTGACTGATACGTGATGTCTCATAGTCATTAGTTTCTACTTGCCTGATTCCAAGTTTTATCAAATTGTTTTCTTCAGTTAGTTTTTTCATCTCCCTTTCCATCTATCCAATAGTTTCTTTTAAGGAGTTATTTTCTCCAGTTAGGTTTTGTACCTCCTTTTCCATTTGCCCAATTTTCCTTTTAAATTCTTATGTGATTTCTTTTTTTTCTTATTTTTAAAATCATTGGACAGTTTTTCTTCTCTTTCTCCAATTTGGCTTTTAAAATCCCTCTTCAGCTCTCCTAAGAATGTTCTTTGGGCTTGCCCAATCAGTTCATATTCCCTTCTGAAGTTTCAGATGGGAGTACAGTCTCAATACTGACCTCTTTGGTATTTGTGTTTCATCCCCATAGAAAGTTTCTATGGTCCTTTCTTTTCTACTTTGCTTCTTAGTCATGATGATCACCCTTCTCCAGGCTTTCAAAGTGGATCTCTGCTTCTGGGGCACAAGAGACCCTGTCCCACAGTTCTTGTGCCTAGAACTTGAAACTTTGTGTATTGTGGCCTCTGATTCTTTTAGCTAGAAGCTTAAATGCTGCAGCTTACCTAGTGCTGAGCTGGATGGTGTTGGAAAACAGAGGTCAGGTGAAGTCTTTCTTCATTTCCTCAGATTTATCCTGGAGCTAGAGGCATTAAGTGGGGAAAGGGGTGGTCTGGCCACAGGATGTCTCCTCTGCTGAGCTAGAGCATAGGCAAATTCAGTGGCTGGTGAATCTGTCTACACTACTGTCTTCCCAATTCCCCTGGGGTGCTGAGGCATGCCTGGGGTCCTTGTGTTGGCAGTTGTGGGCTACACTCTCCTGGGGCTCAGGATGTCCTCCCTATTTCCTGTGGTGGGGCTGTCCAGGACAGCTCTGGTCCTGCACTGGTCTCCTTCAGCCACAGCCACCCCCCCTTTATGATTTTCCTAGCCCCAGGCTAGGAGGACTAGGCTAAGAGACTTTTTGCCCCTTAGGCTGATTCCCACTGCTCCAGAATTTTTCCTGGGGAAATATTTTATGGGTCTTTCAAGGTCAACAAGGGGTGGGGTAAAGCATTTGCTGATCACTCTGCCATCTTGGCTCCCAGAAGTTCAAGTAGGTGCCTTACAGACATTTAATCTGTAGTCTGGTAGTCTCAGTAGCAGCTGCTGCAGTTATCTGGGGCTCTGAGGTTCTCAATCTCTCACTTCTGCTGGACTCTCATCCTGGGCTGGTTTTCAGATTCCCCAGTGTAGCCGCTGCCTCGTACTGCCCAGGGCTTCCTGCTTGGCCCTGCCACAACAGGACCACACTGGTACAGCCTGTGCACTGTGCACTGTGTGCTGCTTCAGCTCCAGCAACAAATCCTTCCTGTGGTCCTTCCAGTCTGTCCTGAAGTGTGAATCTGCCACAGTCTATCTCCTATTGGATTCTGCCCCTTCAAAATCCATTCAGATTCTCTTTTTTAGAGGTATCTGAAGGAATTTGTCTTAGGCTTAGGTGAGTAGTTGCTCTCACTCTGCCATATTGGAAAAACTTTTTTTTTTAAATGTAAACAAATTAACTATGCTATGCTAAGGGGAACCATAGCCAACAAACTAATATTAGTAATAATCTTGTCTGCTCCAAACGCCTTAGCATTGTAATTCATGAAAGAAATAGCTGTATTGCAAAAAAAAAAAAAAGACACAGACAGTAACACGATAGTGGCAACAGACTTCAATATCCTCCTTTCTGGATAAGTATAAAAGGAAGATGGGCAGAAGGGAAAATACAAAATTGAACACAGAGCTGAAAAAACCAGATTTAAAATACTTAGGCTATCTTCTCCATAAGACTGCAAAAGGATATACATATATCTGTATCAGTAAGCACCACAACATACATGGGAGTCTGCTATCACAGGTTCTTTGAACAGCTTCTCTAAAAGGAAAGGCAACGTTTGAGGAATAAACAATCACTTTAATCAAGCACATGTATCATTCAGTTAGTTCAGGGAAACA
Organism: Bettongia penicillata ogilbyi; assembly: GCA_023548195.1. Taxonomy (NCBI): domain Eukaryota; kingdom Metazoa; phylum Chordata; class Mammalia; order Diprotodontia; family Potoroidae; genus Bettongia; species Bettongia penicillata. The sequence continues at coordinate 2,581,509 of JAJHZJ010000152.1, forward strand.
ATGTCAGCATCCTGAACTTCAGAGAAAATACAGAGAAATCAAAAACCAACATACATGCTTCCAAATGTCTGACCATTAACATACGTACATCTTTACTACAGAGAGCAGCACCAACATCTGGGTTTTCAAAGCCAGGGGACTGCTTAGCAGCTTCCCAGAATCTCATCTGGAACACAAACCTTCTTCCTAAACCTAAGCTCCAAAGTAAAACCACACCTCAGAGTCTTTATACACTTTTTAGAGCCAGAGGGCATCACATCCTTTGAGAGTCAGTCCCTCATTAACAAAAGGTGTGAGCCTTCCTACAAATCTTCCCAGGTCCATTAATGGGTGGGAAATATCCTCCTCAATCATATTATTCAAATAGAGACATTATACTTCTTGATTATACTAAAACAAAAAAGTAGCAAAAGATTCTACTTTGCTTGACCTCACAATGTCTACCGCATAGAATTTTTACCAAAATTAATCATATACTAAACACAGAGATGCTGCCAACAAATGTGGAAAGACAGAAAGAGTTAATACATCCTTTACATAAAATAAAGGATTTTATTTTGATAAAAACAATAATTCACTTAGGGACTTAAATGGAGACAATACTGGAATATTAAATAATGAAAGGGCAAAAGAACAAATGTTAGATATAATTAATAACTATAACAAAAATAGAGTCATGAAACATGTCACAATTTCTGAGATACAGCTACAGCTATCCTCCGAGGCAAATCATATCCCTACAAACATGTATTAATGTTATAGAAAAAGAGAAGGTTAATGAGTAGACTATGCTTTTTTTTCAAAATCAGAAAGCCAACAAATAAATTTAAAATAAGGACAAAATAGGAGATATTAAAAATTAGAGGTGAAATATTAAAACTGGAAACAACCTCCTTAAAATTATATATAAAACTAAAAGCTAGTTCTGTGAGAAGACTAATAAAATTGATAAACTCTAAGCTAATATGATTAAAAAGAAGAGAGCAAGAAATCAAATCATTAAAATTTCAAATGAGCAAGGTGAAAACACAACAAATTCAGAAGAAATAAAAAGAACTAGAGCACATTACACAGTTATATCCTAATGAAAATAAGAACATAAAAGAAATAGAGGAATACTTTCCAAAATATAAAATAGCTGAACTATGAGAAGGGTAGATAGAGACATTAAATAACCTAATCACATAAAATGAAAGCATTCTAGCTATAAAATAACTACAAAAGTGTGGGCAGGTAAATTTGATCTTGATGGAGTCACAGAATTCTATCAGACTTCAAAAAATCACCAATATTTCAGAAATTATTCTCACAAAATGAGAAAGCACTCTATAAAAATCCTTTTATGCTACAAATAATGGTCCTAATACCTAAGCCAGGGAATGATAAAACATAATATATATGTATACGTGTGTTTCATAAGCCATTCCCCAATGGATAAGAAGTCAAAAGAATATGGAAAAATAGTTCCCAAAATAAGAATTACCAGGCACTTCACAACATATGAAATATACTCCAAACCTTTAATAATGAGACATGCAAATCAAAAGAATGTTTCCTCTCATATCTTGTAAATTGACAAAAATTACAGTTAGTGGATCTGAGAAATGATACCACCAGTTTTTTTTAGAAAATATTTTACAATTATGCAAATAAAATAACTAAATTGTCCATACCATTTTGACATCATTAATTGGCTTCTATCCTAAGAAAGACATCAATAGAAATAAAGCTCCTACATATACCAAAATATTTATAGCAACATTTTTTATGATAGCAAAGAATTAGAAACAAAAGTAGATGTCCATCGGTTGGAGAATGACTAAACAATCTATGGTACATGGAATATTTGCACAAAACAGTAAAAGTGAAATGTGCAGAACAAAGAGAACACTATATGCAGTAACATCAATATTATTTTAAGAATGAATTTGAGCAAATACATTATTTTCTTTATTATAAGTACTCAAATTTACTATAAGGGACATATGAAGAAAGATGGTTATCTACATCTGAAGAAAGATCTGATAAATGGACATACATGTAGAGTAATTTTCCATACATACATACATATATATTTATATGTATACACCCCCCACCCCTACCCCTATTTGTGCCTAACAGTAGCCATCTCTAGGGTTGGGGGGAAGGAAGACAGAATTTGCACAATTATTTTGTTGTATATTTGAAAGGAGTAGCAAATTATGCGTAGTGAAATTGCAGTTTCATGTACAATCATCTTTTTATTGCTCTGTTATGGAAATACTTGTTTTATTCCATTTATTAAAAATAAAATAAGAAATAATGTGTGATCAGTGCAGCAAAGTATAGTAATATCTGCATGAACTGATGCAAAATGAAGTAAGCAGAGATTCGAAAACCGACAGTTGCTACAACAATGTAAATGGGGAAAAAAACAAACTACCTCACTTAAGTAACATTCCATTTTCATAAATTCTGGGAACAAAACAGAGACTCCTAAATAAAAGCTGTAATCACACAAAGAGAGTTAAGCCTAACTATTCATAAAGGAAAGCACAAATGGGTGGGGAACATCTATTTTTCAGACAATGAGATGTAGTTGAATGGATATCCAATGGACAATAACACATATGTCTTGGGCAGATAGTGATAATGAAAAAATGAACTAATACCAGAATTGAATAGGAAGAAGAGTAGGGTAGATTCAGTTTAGGAAATCGTGTATTTTATTAAAATGACCACAAGCTTCCACTTAAAACAAATGCCACATAATTGTAAATCATGAAATATAGGCTCCAAAGCATTAAATTTATGAGTGAAACAAAAGACAGTCAAAAGACAGATGGTTTGGGATGTTAGATAAAATCTGGAATATTATTCAATCTTGGATGCTATCCTAGGAAAGATATGGATAATCTGGGGAGCAGAAAGAGAAGTATAGCCATGAAATTGAGTTCATGATATATGGGAACCATTTGAAAGAGCTAGGGATGTTCAGACAAAAGAGAAGACCGTGAAGATATGACACGTTTACTTAAGTAGCTTGTGAGTGAAAGAGCGATTGTATTTGTTCAGTTCATGTCTGCATGGAAACTGAACTGAGGCAAATTTAGCCTTGAAATAAAATAATTCATAATTATCACTATACAACCTTCCTAACAATTATCATTATACAAAAGTATAATAGGTTACCTTAGAGGTAATGGGTTCCTATTCATTGGAATAGAAGCAAAGCCTAGATAACTAGGCTGAAGAGAAGTCTTCAGAAATATTATAGAATAAAGACTTTTCCTAATATGGTTTGTTCGATATGGCTCTTGAGGTCCCTCCTGCGGATTGCCCAAATTGGTGACTCTGCACAGAAGTGCAGAGCAAATGAACCAACACCCAAAGATTACATCACGCAATGGCTACAACGAAACAATTCAAGACAACGCTTAAAGACCATAGAACTCAGATTAGGTACAAGGGCTAATGTTGGTTCCATGTGACTTAGGTTAAAGAAGCCTTCCTTTCTATTAAGAAATGGTAAACTAAAATCAATGGGAAGTGACATATGCTACTAATGGGAGGTATTTATTGGGAGGTGACTGGTGCACAACGATAAATAAGAACAAGGAGTGAACAGAAGAGGAGGTATAATCTGCTTCACTTGGAGGATAGACATAGAACTAAGGGGTAGAAGTTTTTTGTTCTTTTTTTTTGTTCTTTGGGGGGTGGTTTGAGGCAGAGTCTATGTGTTGGGGTCACACAGCTAGTAAACATCTGAGGCCAAATTTGAACTCAGGTCCTCCTAATTCCAAGGCTGGTCCTCTATCTACTGTATCACCTAACTGCCCCATGGATAGAAATTAAGGAAGATAACATTAGCTTAATATTTTGAGGAATGTCCAAATATTTAAAGCTTTCAGGAAATAGAAGGGGCTTCCCATTCAGTTGGAGGCCAGATGATCACTTGTCAGGCATGTCATGCAGAAGTTTTCTGCTTCATGGTAATTTGTACTAGATAGTCTCTGAAATCCCTTCCAACTCTAAGATAGGTAGATTCTATCACATTCTTGGGAGTTCTATTCACAACCTCATCTACTTTTCAATGACTGAATGGAAGAACTACATAAATTTCCCCATTCATTTTAAAACCCCTCTATTTCTTTTTGGATGATTACGTAGTGCCTGTCTCATATCCTTACAGATTTTAGGCTGGAAGGGACCTAAGCAAATTATTCACCTTGCAAATACTCCCAGACAACAGAAATGCAAGGAAAATGGTTGCATATAAATGGAATGAATATTAAGAAGGACAAGGACAAAGAGAATTATAATCCCTACCAAGACATGAAGTTTATGAGTACTTATTTAAATAGTTATCAAAAAAAGATTCATATGTGACATTATGACAATATAAATCAGTATTATAATTAAAGGGGAAAATGAATTTTGGTATCAAGATATGTATATGAATATGATAATGCCATATAGCAATTGCCATATAGGTGGCAAGGATGACTGTTATACACCGATGAGTCCTCCAAATGCCATAATCTTACCTCTTTCAATTTTAAAACAGTGTAGTTACTTCTGGACTCAGTAACTCAATGGATATTTGTAGAACTTGGATAAAAAACAAAGTTATAAATATTGTGTAGTAAAAACATGTAAATAGGTATTAAATTGGTGCGAGTTGCAAAATACAGGACAGGGTCAAAGATGTCTAGGAGATTTTCAGTCCAAAGGACAATTATAATTGCATATCAAAATGATATCAGTAACATAGGGCAGGAAATTTAGAAGCCAGGGTATGTAATTCATTTTTCAAAATACTGAACTTCAAATGTTTTAGTTATCCTCAGCATAATCATATATAAATATTTCAAAGTGGGAAGGGGCAGGAGTTTTGTTTTTCCATCTGTCTTCCTAAATGCTTATTGAAATGGGTGAAAAATTGTAATAGATATAGGAATGAAATAAAGCAGAAGTAAAAGGGCATGACCATAAGATGTTGTAATGGTAATTTAAATGGGAAACAGTGACCTGCTTAAATCATGTGGAAGCCTAAGTCACGTGTGGTGGGAAGAGCCTGCTGAAGGGGTGGAACAGGAAGGGTGGAGCAGAGCTGAGAGGAAGTTGGTCAGGCTGGTCAGAGCTGGGATGAATACAGCTTGTGAATGTTTGTTTGTGGGAAGGCCTCAGCATGGGGCCTGGAGGCTGGGGAATGGCTTTGCCCCCTGAGGTAATAATGTTTATTGACTTCTTGGCTATCATGACAGATTTAACTTTCTAGTTCTGGGATTTGGCTTTCTAGTATCTGAATAAATGTTTCTCTTCTGCCTTCTATATGGAGAGTCTGTTATACTTTACAACTGAGGCCTACACTGGCATATTCATAGTCACTACTCCTGTGAATATTGCCTTGGTGATACAGATGTAAAATTTAAAATCATGCATATGACATTATTATGTGATGGAAATTTGGATTTGACAAGTATAAGGGAATTGGTCCAAAGTGAAATTGGTGAAGAGAGCTTAAGATAGAGAGCCTCATTGCCACCATTAATAGGGCAGAGAGGAAAGCTCCAAAGGAGTGTCCTTAAAAGTAAGAGAATTAGTCCGTTTCAAGATAGTGGAGTGAAGTGGTCAAAAGGACACATTGTTCCCACCTCCTAAAAGTAGTTCCCAAAAGAAGGAATACAGCTTTAAACCATGAAAAATAATTAAAAACTTATCTTACTGATTCTGTCATGATGAACTCAACAAAGCAATGTCATCAAACTTGGATACTCCAAGAACTTAATCCTCATTAACCTATGTCTCTGTTATGTAAGTAAGAAAAAAAGTGCTGATTAAAATATGCTATAGACCTATTGAATTAACACCGAGTACCAGAAGTGATGGTGATGAAGAACAATGTTAGATATTCTTAGATATATCCTCAAAGGAATAAAAAGCACGATATTATAATTGGCCAACTCTGGTTTGTTCACAAGGTGGATATTTGAAAAGCTAATAGATTTCACAAAGCTCAAAGGGTGGCATAGGCATTTCAAGGAAATCTTCAAGCAACTAACAGGCATCCCAACTAAGAAGACAAATATTTTAAATAATCAAGATAAAAGAGTCACTGACAAAATATAAGACCCTTCAGAGGATCTTAAATTGACTAAATTATTAATGGTCTCATGAACATGTTTCAGAGACACAGAAAAAGAAAAAAAAAATAGATCCAAGAGGACAAGGGATAATTGGTCAGGGAAATACCATATTTCAACTCCCATATTTAATAAAGAAGAAATCCTAGTTATAGTAACCTAAGTAGTTAATATAGGACAAAGGAACTTTGCTTAGGGTGGTTGAAATAGTATGTATTGATAAAAATAGCTGAGAGAATTGTATTTTTATTAATAAAAATAGCTATAAGAAAGAGAAAGTATATATTCCTTTCCTTTAAAATACATGTGACTTGAACTTGACAATAAAATGACAGAATAGATTAAAAAGTAGAATTCAACAATATGCTGCTTTAAAAGATACCCAAACTCTGGAATGATCTAAATAGATTCAAAGTATAAGAATTGTCCAAAATTTGCCATCTTTCTTCAAAATCATTCAAAGTTGGAGTCATAGTAATGATATTGGATAAAGTTGCATTCAACAGAAAATAATAAAAAAGAGCTTAACCAAGACATTTTATCATGTTAAAAATTCTATTCAAATATATCAGTCTTAAATATATCAACTAAAAATTCTATATCAAATGATTGTACAAAAAGAAAAACCTCATAGTTTATTTCAGGAATAAGTAAATTAAAAAGATATTTATAAGCTATCTTTTTCAATGTATAATAAATCCCACAAAAGAATGGATGATTTAAAAAATACAGAGTAAAAAATGTAGTAAACAAACTAGAATTAATGGAGAAAGGAAGGAGTGACCCCTTTTGGTTCAGCATTCTTAAAACTTAACCAAAAAAAGATATTATGCTAGATCACAAAGAAGGCAAAGTCAAATATAGAAGAGATTCTCTATATTACATCATACCATAACATGAAAAAACTGTTAGTAAATCCATAATAAATTAAAGGTATTACCTCCCCTGGAAATTAAAAAAAAAGTGACAATCTGTGGATAAATGAGGAAATAATAAATATTTAAATTATAAAATATAACAGGTTGTGTCAAAGAATGACAAAGCAGAGGCCACAGAAAAAAATATATGAAATGCAACAAGAGACATACAAAAGTTATGTAACACAATTAATCCGAAGTGTAGCCAATATAAGAATCTGTTATTTCACTTGACTATAGATAAGTATTTGATTCAGCAGAGAAAAATGCTTCCATGACGGCTTCTTCAATTATTTTTTCTAAGAAAGGCTAATTTAAATATTCTATTTTCTCGTCTGTCAACCTGGGAAATTTACACTTTTGTAAACATTCATCTATTTCACTTAGATTGCCACATTTATTGGCACATGATTGGGCAAAAGAGCTCCAAACAATTGCTTTAATTTGTTCTTCGTTGACGGTGAATTCACCCTTTTGATTTTTGATACTAGTAATCTGGTTTTCTTTTTTCTCTTTTCAAAGAAATTTACCAATGGTTTATCTATTTTGTTGGGTTTTTCCCATAAAATCAGCTTCTAGTTTTATTTATTAGTTCAATGGTTTTCTTATTTCAATGTTATTAATCCCTCCTTTGATTCTCAGGATTTCCAATTTGATGATTAGTTGTAAATTCTTAACTTTTTCTAGTTTTCTGTTTCTTCTTTAGTTTCATGCCCAATTCATTGACTTGTTCTTTTTTCTATTTTATAGACATAAGCATTTAGAAAATGAGTATTTTCTTAAATGCTGCTTTGGCTGTGTCCCATAAATTTTTCTTGTTCATTGATGTCATTCTCTTTCATTCTTGATTTTTTTGAATGATTTATTTCTTAAAAAACTCATTCTTTAGAATTGTTACTTAGTTTTCCATTAATTTATTGAATATAATTTTTAATGAATCATTATGATATGAAAAGGATGCCTATAACATGTATGTTTTTTCTGCATTTGATTGTGAGGTTTTTATGCTCTAATGCATGGCTAGGAATTTTTTTTGTGGGTGCCATGTGCCACAGAAAAAAGTATGTAACTTTTCTATTCCCATTTGATTTTCTCAAAGTCTATCATACTTAACTTTTCTAGAATTCTATTCACCTCCTTAACTTTTTTCTTAGTTATTTTATGGTTAGATTTATCTAGCCCTGAGAGGGGAAAGTTGAGATTCCCCAGTAGGACTGTTTTATTCTCTATTTCCTCCTGTAACCCATTTAACTTTTCCTTTAACAATTTGGATACCATACCATTTGGTGTACATATGTTTATTATTGATATTGTTTCATTGTCTATGGTACCTTTGCACAAGATGTAGATTCCCTGCTTAGCTTTTAAATGTATCTATTTTTACTTTTGCTTTGCCTGAGATCATGATTGCTACCTCTGCTATTTTTACTTCAGCTGAAGCATAAAAGATTCTGCTCCAGTCCCTGTGTGTCTCTCTGCTTCAAATGTGTTTCTTATAAACAACATATTGTAGAATTCTGACTTTCAATCTACTATCCACTTCTATTGTATAGATGAGTTTATCTCATTGTCATTCACATTTATGATCACTAATTATGTATCTCTTTTCATCATATTTCCCCTCCATTTATTCTTCTCTCTCTCTCCCTCTCCCTCTCCTTCTCCCTCCCTCCCTCCCTCCCTCCCTCTCTCCCTCCCTCCCTCCCTCTCTCTCTCTCTCTCTCTCTCTCTCTCTCTCTCTCTCTTTCTCTCTCTCTCTCTCTCTCTTTCTCTCTCCTCTTTTACACTATTCCTCCACAATTCCCATACCACTTCCCCTAATTTGCCCTCCCTTCTCTCACCAATCCTTCTCTTATTCCCCTTCCCTTCTGTTTCCCTGTAGGGTAAGATGAACTTCTTTATTCAACTGAGTGTATGCATGATTCCCTCTTTGAGTTAATTCCAATGAGAGTAAATTTCAAGCATTTCTTGCCACTTCCTATCTTTGCCTCCACTGTAATCTTTTCATACCTCTTTTATGTGAGGTAATTTATCCCATTTTACCTCTCTCTTTCCCCTTTCCCAGTGAATCCCTATTTTTCCTCCTTAATTTAATTTTTAATATCTTTCCATCATAGTCTAGTCACATCCATGTTTTCTGTACACTCCTATGTACACTCCTAACTGCTCTAAAAATAAATGAAGTTCTTGGGGATTGCCAATACAATCTTCCCATGTAGGAATGTAAACAGTTGAAACTTCTTGAATACTATATGATTTCTCTTTCCTGTTTACCTTCTATGCTTCTTTTGATTCTTGTTTTTGAAAGTCAAATTTCTATTCATTTCTGGCTTCATCAGGAATGCTTAAAAGTCCTTTATTCAGTTGTGCTGAGTAGGTGATTCTTGGTTGTAATCCTAGATACTTTCCCTTTGGGAATATCACATTCTAAGACATTTGGCAGCTAATAAAACTTCTGTGATCATGACTGTGATTCCATGATATTTAACTCATGTCTCTCTGGCTGCTTATGATGTTTTCTCCTTGACTTATAAGCTCTGAAATTTGGCTATGATATTCCTGGGAATTTTCATTTTGAGATTTCTTTCTGGAAGTGATTGGTGGATTCTTTCCATTTATACTTTACTCTCTGCTTCTAGAAGATTGTGGTAGTTTTCCTTGATAATTTATTGAAAGTAGATGATTAGCCTCCCCCACCCCCCATTTATCATGACTTTCAGGTAGTCCAATAATTTTTAAATGAACTCTCCTCAACTGATTTTCCTATGATTTTCTTTTTTCCCCCCTTATTTATTTATCCATTTATTTATTTATTTCTTTAACTTTTTACAATCATTTTCACAAAATTTTGGGTTCCAAATTTTCTCCCCTTTTAGCCCCTCCCCCACCCCCAATACCTCAAGCAATCTAATTTTCCCTATCTCCAATCTGCCCTCTCTTCTGTCATCCCTTCCTTCTCTTCTCTCCATGTTCTCTTTTCTCCTGTAGGGACAGATGACTTTCTATTCCTCATCAACTGTATGTCTTCTTTCCTAGTAGCAATAGCAATACTAAACAGTTGTTCCTAAAACTTTGAGTTCCGAATTCTCCCGATCCCTCCCTCCCCACCCATTCCCTTTGGGAAGGCAGGCAACTCAATATAGGCCATATCTGTGTAGTTTCGCAAATGACTTCCCTGACAGTCATGTTGTATAAGATTAACTGAATTACCCTCCATCCTACCCTGCCCCTCATTGTTTCTCTTCCGTCTTTTGATCCTGTCCCTCCCCAAGTGTTGACTTCAAATTGCTCCCTCCTCCCTTCCATCATCCCCCCCCTTGCTTATCTCCTTCTCCCCCACTTTCCTATACTGTGAGATAGGTTTTCATACCAAAACGAGTGTGCATTTTATTCCTTCCTTTAGTCAAATGTGATGAGGGTAAACTAATTGTTTTTTTTTTCTCAGCTCTCCTCTTTTTCCCTCCACTAAGAAGTCTTCTACTTGCCTCTTAAATGACATATAATTACCCCATTCCATTTCACCCTCTTTCCTCCCAGTACATTTCTCTCTCACCATTTACCTTAATTTCTTTTAAGATATGGTCCCATCCTATTCAATTCGCTCTGTGCTCTCTGTCTCTGTATGTGTGTGCATGTGTGTATGTGTGTGTGCGTGCATGCATGTACATGTGGGTGTGTGATCCCACCAACTACCCAGATACTGAAAAGTTTTAAGAGTTACAAATATTGTCTTTCCATGTAGGAATGTAACCAGTTCACTTCTGGTAAGTCCCTTAAGACTTCTCTTTGCTCTTTACTTTTTCATGCTTCTTCTCATTCTTGTGTTTGAAAGTCAAATTTTCTTTTCAGCTCTGGTCTTTTCATCAAGAATGATTGAAAGTCCTCTGTTTCATTGAAAGACCATATTTTCCCTTGTAGTATTATACTCAGTTTAGCTGGGTAGGTGATTCTTGGTTTGAGCCCTAGTTCCTTTGACTTCTGGAATATCCTATTCCACGCCCTTCAATCCCGTAATGTAAAAGCTGCTAGATCTTGAGTTATCCTGATTGTATTTCCACAGTACTGGAATTGTTTCTTTCTAGCTGCTTGCAAGATTTTTTCCTTGAGCTGGGAGTTCTGGAATTTGGCCACAATGTTCCTAGGAGTTTCTCTTTTTGGATCTCTTTCAGGTGGTGATAGATGGATTCTTTCAATACTTATTTTGCCCTCTGGTTCTAGAATGTCAGGGCAGTTTTCCTTGATAATTTCATGGAAGATGATGTCTAGGCTCTTTTTTTGATCATGACTTTCAGGTAGTCCCATAATTTTTAAGTTGTCTCTCCTGGATCTATTTTCCAGGTCAGTTGTTTTTCCCATGAGATATTTCACATTCTCTTCCATTTTTTCGTTCTTTTGGTTTTGTTTAGTGATTTCTTGGTTTCTCGTAAAGTCATTAGATTCCATCTGCTCCATTCTAATTTTGAGAGAATGATTAAATTCAGTGAGCTTTTGAGCCTCTTTTTCCATTTGGCTCATTCTACTTTTGAAAGCATTCTTCTCCTCATTGGCTTTTTGAATCTCTTTTGCCAATTGAGTGAGCCTATTTTTCAAGGTGTTAATTTCCTCAGCATTTTTTTGGGTCTCCTTTACCAAGGTATTGATCCGTTTTTCATACTTTTCTTGCATCTCTGTCATTTCTCTTCCCAGTTTTTCCTCCACCTGTCTAACTTGCTTTTCAAAATCCTTTTTGAGCTCTTCCAAGGCCTGAGCCCACCTGCCACCCCCCTGGGGTGTCTGGGGTACTGAGGCCCCGCCCTCCACATCTTTCCCTGATGGCAAGAATACGTCCTTGTCATCAGATCTGAATGTCGGGATCATTTGCATTTGTTGGAAAAAACTCTCTATAGTCTCATTTTTCTTCCCTTTTCTAGGCATTTTCCCAGCCAGTTACTTGACTTCTGAGATTCCTTTCCACCCCTGCCTGGATCCGCCCAGCTAGTGCTTGGCCTCTGAGATTCAGATGTGCTTTCCACGGCAAGCTTTAGTTCTGGCGCTGGGGTTGGGGCAGGGCCGCCTCCCAGGCTCAGTTCCCTCAGCAGCTTTATGCAAAGACTTTCAGAAACGGAGCGGGTGGGGTCGGGGCGGGGGGCCCCGCCTCCTAGGCTCAGTTCCCTCAGGGGCTTTATGCAGAGGCCTTCAGTAATAGAGCGTGGTGGGGGCAGGGCCGTCTCCCAGGCTCAGGTCTGTCAGGTTTTATGCAGAAACCTTCCGTAATGAAGATCCTGCCTGCTGCCGGGGGATTCCTGAGTCCTGGGCCGCTGCCGCCTCAGCTGCCGCCCACGCCTCTGCCTCTGCCACTTCCTGCCCCCGTCTCTGCTGCTGCCACTTCCTCCCGAGGGGGCCTGAGTCACGGAGATGCTCCGCTCCCCTCCTCTAGCCCAGCCTTCTTTCTTGCTGACCTGTAGCTTCTGTGGGCGGAGGGACTTTCCTGGCTGCCGGAGCTTCCGTGTCTGAAGCCTGCTCAGGTCAGCTTCTCTGGGGCCATGGGCAGGGCAGCGCTGGGGGTGGGGTCTGCTTTCCAGGGCGCAACGGACCCTGGGGACGGGTCTCCAGGGCTCCCTGGAACAGAAATCTCTTCCACTCCGTTTCTGCACACCTTGTATTAACCCAGAAGTTATGGGGGTCTCTTTTTACATTAATTCTATGGGCTTTGGTTTCGGAGCTCGTAAACGTGCGTCCTTCTACTCCACCATCTTGGCTCCACCCTCCAAGGTGTTATTTTCTTCAGCATTTTTTTGGGTCTCCTTAATCAAGGTATTGACCCGTTTTTCATACTTTTCTTGCATCTCTCTCATTTCTCTTCCCAGTTTTTCCTCCACCTGTCTAACTTGCTTTTCAAAATCCTTTTTGAGCTCTTCCAAGGCCTGAGCCCACCCGACATCCCCCTGGGTGTCTGGGGTGCTGAGGCTCCACCCTCCACATCTTTCTCTGATGGAAAGAATATTTCCTCATCCTCGTCAGATCCGAATGTCGGGATCATTTGCATTTGTTGGAAAAAACTCTCTATAGTCTTATTTTTCTTCCCTTTTCTAGGCATTTTCCCAGCTAGTTACTTGACTTCCAAGATTCCTGTCCACCCCCGCCTAGATCCGCCCAGCTAGTGCTTGGGCTCTGAGATTCAAATGGGCTTTTCGTGCTGCTAATCAATGTGAGCTTTAGTTCTGGTGCTGGGGTCGGGGCAGGTCCGCCTCCCAGGCTCAGCTCCCTCAGGGGCTTTATGCAGAGGCCTTCAGTAAAAGAGCGGGGTGGGGCAGGGCTGTCTCCCAGGCTCAGCTCCCTCATGTTGTTTATGCAGAGATCTTCCGTAATGAGGATCCTGCCTGCTGCTGGGGGGAGTCCTGGGCCGGCCTCAGCCGCTGCAGCCTCCGCTACCGCCCACGCCTCTGCCTCCACCGCTTCCTGCCCCCATCTCTGCCGCTGCCGATTCCTCCCGAGGGGGCCCGAGTCACGGAGACACTCCGCTCCCCGTCTCATCCAGTCTAGCCTTCTCTCTCACTGACCTGTAGCTTCTGTGGGCAGAGGGACTTTCCAGGCTGCCGGAGCCTCCGTCCCTGAAGCTGGCTTGTGTCAGCTTCTCTGGGGCCGCGGCCAGGGCAGCGCTGGGGGTGGGGTCTGCTTTCCGGGGCACGACGGACCCTGGGGACGGGTCTCCAGGGCTCCCTGGAATGGAAATCTCTTCCACTCCGTTTCTGTACCCCTTTCAGTGGTCCAGAAGATATGGGGTCTCTTTTTACATTAATTCTATGGGCTGTCCTTTCGGAGCTCATAAACGTGTGTCCTTCTACTCCGCCATCTTGGCTCCGCCCCCATTTCACTTTTCATTCTTTTAATTTTATTTGTTTGTTTTTTGGTATCTCATGGAGTCCTTAGTTACCTCTTGGCCAATTACTGAGGAATTACTTTCTACAGTAAGCTTTTGTACCTCTTTTTACATTTGGCCAATTCTATTTTTAAGGGTTTTTTACTTCTTTGTCATGTAGCCAATTCTACTTTTTAAAGAATTCTTCTCTTCAGTGTACTTTGTCTATCTTTTTCCATTTGACCAATTTTACTTTTGAAGACATTCTTTTCCATTCATTTTTGTGCCTCTTTTACCATTTGGCCTATTCTATTTGGTTTTTTCAAGGTATTATTCTTTTCAGTATTTTTGTCCCTCCTTTATCAAGATGTTGACACTTTTTTTCATTATTTTCTTCTATTTTTTCCTCTATGTCTTTTATTTGATTTTTTACAATTACTTTTGAGTGCTACTAGGAATTCTTTTTGAACCTGAGAGCAATGTATGCTTTTTTTTTCTGAGACTTTGCATGTAGATATTTCAACACTATTTTATTCTTCTAACCTTGTTTTGATCTTCCCTGTCACCATAGAGACTTTCTATGTTCAAGTCTTTTTGTTCTTTACTCATTTTTCCAGTCTGTTTCTTGACCTTTAACTTTATATTAAACTTGGGCTCTGTTTTAAAGGTAGAGGAAGTATTGTCCCAGCCTTTGTGTTTTTTATGCTGTTGCTTTCAAAGCTAGTTCTAGGGGTCTGGAAGTTTTCAGCTCTTCCAAGGTTGTATGTTCTAAGAAGGGGTATAGTCCCTGCTCTCTTGGTTTATGCTGTGATCTGTGAGTGATCACAAGGACTCTTTTCTGCCCAACAACTGTGACCAAGGTTTCTGCTCCTGATGGTACTCCACCTTCCCCTAATGGATTATGCAACAGAGTCCTTCACCCAATGCAAGTAAAGGGTCCTCTATAATCTCCTTCTGACAAGTTTTCTGACCCTTTTACTCCCTGTAGGCTGAGACCTCCAGAAGCCACTGCCAATTCAGTTTCTCCCACAGCCTTCTGCTTGCTTATTTACCTGAGCTGGACTGCACATCCCTCTTATTGCAGTGAGAAAGACCTTCTTGAACTAGAAAACTTTTTCCACATCTTTTTGTTGGTCTTGCCATTCCAGAATTCATATTGAGGTATTATTTTTAATGTTTCTAGGGAATTGTGGAGACCTCAGTCAAGTTCCTGTCTTTACTCTGTCATCTTGGCTCTTCCCTACGGCAGATAAAAATTCTCAAAAAGATGTAATTACCTACAAAAAAATGAACTAAGAAAATAAAAGTAAAAAGAAATTTAAATAAATCTAGCTAATATCATCAAAGAACCACCTGCTAAAAGATAATAGAGTGGATGATTTTACAAACGAATTCCACCAAACTTAAAAAAAAAAATACTTCTTATTGTATATGCTGCTCCAAAGTCTCAAAAAAAAAATCCACTCAAGTTCCCCTATGAGGAGATAGAATGTTGATGTATAAACCAATTGGAAAAAAGGTACAACCTTGTACCTCCTTTCTCTTCACCTCTCCCCCACTGTAGGTTATTCAACATTCTCTGGGGCATCCGGCAGTATTCCTGATGTCTTTATAAATTTCTTGGAAAGCCTCGATCAAAGCTGGTAATAAGTAGGAATTCCCTTCCTGCCCCACCTACTTCCTTCCGCCATAGATTACTTTAGACCTTATAGGATTTGATGGGCCATAGCCAAAGTTAGCACAACATAAGACCACTCTCCTCTTTCTTGATTCCAGGTTATATGTGACTCTTACATTCATTTATTTAGAATATGGAGTTTCTTAAAAATATGCATCCATTAAATTTCAGAAAAATTTTTTTTACAGAATGAATCTATCTATTTTCACCAAGAGAAATAGAAATCTCTTCTTTTAACACAGTCTTCCAAGCACTTGGGAGAAGAAATCTAATATCTTTTGCAAATATATGGATGTGTCCTATACTCTATCTCCAAACTGCCACATTATTTTATCAAATGTCTTTCTTTTAATGGACTGATTTTCATAATAAAGTCAATTACTCTTGTAACAATTTTTAAAACTTTATTCATCTTCTCATATATCTTGATGAAATTGATTGTGAAGCATTCAATGTATCCAAATTGCATAAGAGCAGACATTTTAAACTAATGCTTTTAGACCTGTATATCTTCTTGATATTGATTGAACTTTTAAAATCTAATACAACTCCCTAGCATAACATTCTTCTTATTAAAAATGAGTTATGATGAATTTTTCTTAATATGGAATTGCTATACTATGATTAGATGGTAAAGTAACAAATGTTCCCTAGCATTAGTTCAAACAATATATCTTACATGTGTAATCGAAGGGATGGCTATAAGTATGTTTTCTGTTTTTTTCCACATGCAATGCAAAATAGGAAGATTTTAGTTTCTCAGTTAATTAAAGGCAAAATTCTCCAGATTTGTGGACATTTTTTCTTCTCACTATATAATCTGAAAGTGGAACCATTTGAAGCTACTTTGCCTATGATTCATTAAGTGCTATTTTAATTATATCAATAACTGCAGGTTGTACCATTTCTCAAAAATAATTTGACATTTTACACCTAGTAATACCATGAAAAGCCTTGCCAATTACTTGAAATTCACTTGACTTCATAGATAGATTTTTGCAAAAGTTTGAGCTCTTTTTTTAAAATAATAACTATTTTTCTCTGGGAAAAAAATCCTCTCTCCATTGTACACAACATATGCACTTTAAATATGTTTCAATTTAGCTAAAGTTTTAGTACTAAGCAAACACAGGGTTTTACTTATGAATTCCAACAAAAAAATCATCTTTGAACCTAACATTCTGTCTCACATCTCCCTCCACTCTATCTTCCCCACATCATTTGTTAACATGTTGTTTTCCATTTTTATAATATATCCTCCATGCCTACTACAATGCCTTGCTTATGCTATATAGTTGTTTAATAAATGGTTATTGCATTATTTTTATTTGAAATTGTTCAGATTATTTGAAAGGCAAAATATTTCCATCTATGAATATTTTATTTTTAGATAATTTCATTTAAACCTTTTTTAATTTAGCAAGAATGTTTTACTCTTGTCAATAAGCATGAATGCGATTATATATGCAACACTGCCATTTCTTCAAGGATCCAGATGTTCATAATACTCTACATTAAATAAATTTATTTAAAATCAAATAACAGAGTTGCTATTTGACCTTAATTTCATATATGGGACATTTGAACAAAATGAAAGAACAGACAATTTCATAACCAATCAAAACAATTATATCTGCTGTATAAGGAATCTTTACCCACTGGATACAGAAAGAGTATCCTCTTTATTAGTCATCTTTTCCATTACAGTTCACATTTAAATGTGTCATGGAAATACCGAATAATTCCTTGAAAGTAATTAGATAAGATGCCCCTTAAACTGCTATGCTAGTAAACTGAAATCAGGAGAAATGAGAAAACTGGAGAGAATTTCAATTAAACAAATATTTCGATGAGGAGGAAGATAAATGGAAATCATAGTCTACTCAAAATCGGGACAGTCTGGCACTCAGATCCCACTTCCAACTCATATTACCTGTGAGACCAAGTCAAGTCAAAAAGCAAGGATTTCCTTGATCGACTATGTAATAGTTTTAAAAGTCATAACCTTTCTAAACCTGATATTTCATCTGAAAAATTGAGATAGTCATACCCTTAGTACCTACTTGAGGGGGTTGTTATTAAAATTAAATGAGATAACATATTTATAGTACTTTGCGCATCATAAATGGTAGTTAGTGTTGCAGTGAATCAAGTTCTGGGCCTGGAGTTAGGAAGACCCGAGTTCGAGTTCAAATTCAGTCTTAGATGTTAATTGTAAAACTCTCAGCAAGGCACTTAACCTCTGCCTCAGTTTCCACAACTATAAAGGGAGTATAATAATAGTACCTACTTCCAAGGATTGCTGTGAGGATAAGATGAGATAATATTTCTAAAATGCTTTGCAAATATTAAAACGCTATGTAAATATCAGCAATTGTTATTATGCTCTTAGCAACATTTAGTTAAAACACAAAATATTTAAATCTGTGATCTCATCAATTCAAGAGTTTCCATCAATAATGATCACAAATTATCCTTAACTGTTCCACTTATATGAATCTTCTCCATATCCTCTCAAAAGTCTTAAAGTCTATTCCATAGGATATAGGACTTTATTTGGTTTCTATCAACATCGCAAGGAGACTGGTGGAACACAGTGATTGATTCCCTGTCATCCTGTTATTATCTTCTGTAACCAGTCATTCCTTGATGATTTTCTCTATTTATAATCTTTAGAGTTCCTCATCTGTTATATATTGTAGCCTTCTCACACCTTCCATGTGACTTGCCATAGATTTCTTTGTGAAACTCATTTTCAATTCTTTAGAGAACATTGTGCCTCCAAATCTCACCCATATTGCAACACTGACAAAATATTAGTATTGAAAAGTTGGACCTTTGCTTCCAAGAGAAGCTTGGCATAAGAAAAAAAAATATTTCCCATAAGCAATCTGACCTGTTTTTATTTTAACTCTGGACCCAGCTCATTTTTCCATCTGTTCTGTCTATCACAGATGTATATATTGTTTGATAAGATTTATAAAGTATCTATTCATATGTATGTTGAAATCTGGATAATAACATTTTTCATTCTCTTGATCTTTGTTGTTATGATTGAGCAGGCCAGGTTCCTTTGAGTAATTATGAGGCTTTGCAATTCCTTGAAGTTTGATGCAATCAGCACAATGTCATGCACAAAAGAGAGAGTCATATCCACAAGGTGCTCTCTGAAATGGATTTTTTCCACTACAGTAGCCAATGTCTTTGATGAGCACACATCTTTCTGTTTTATGTTTTGACCTACATTGTTGTTTTTATCAGAGTTTAATTGAACTGTGTTCTTTCTGTTATTCCATTTTCCAAGGAATACTGAATATTTTTGACGTACTGATGAAAGAAATCTGGTTGTAGAAGCCTGCAAGACAACATTCTGTTTTGCTGAGTTGAATGGTTTTTCATAATCAACAAAAATAACAATAATGTTCAGTATAACTTTTAGAAGTTGTTAATGTTAAGTATAGCTTGTCAAAAGTACGTATTAAACATGGTAGTATTAACATAGCCGTACTTGTATGTCTCTCTTTTAAACTTTCTTTTGCTCCTTTTTATGAATTTAGTTATTTTGGCATTTCTTTCTCCGCTTCCCCTTCCTATTATTATAACCACCCACCCACCATGTTTCAGAATGGATGCACCAGTTTACAGTTGAACTACCAAAAGTACTTGTGCAAGATTGTCTTCCCACAATGAATCAACAAGCATTTATGAAATGCCTACTATGTGACACACTATGCTTGGTTTTGAAGATGAAAGTAAAAAGGAGGAAACAATCCCTACTTTAAAGGAGTTTATGTTCTAAGAGAGAACGAATAATTTGACATAAACACAATGGTAATAAGGTAATAAATGTAAATAAATGCAAAGGAAATTGGGGTAGAAGACTAGCATTTGGGCAGAACAAAAAGAAAAGGTCTTCAACTAGAAGTTGTTTTTTGAGCTGGTCTTCAATGAGAGATCGTATGAAGTGAAAATGAGGGGAAAGTCCATGTCAGGCATGGGAAATAGTTAGAATTAAAACAAAGAGGGAGATGAAGAGCTCTGTTTGAGAAACAGAGAAAAGGCCAAATTACCTGGCTCCAAATAGGCAATGTCAAATGTGGTGGGAAAGATATTTTGGGGTCAAGTTTGCTTTCCAGTTTTTTCTAGCAATTTTTGTTACACAAGAGTTGATTGTAGTTGGGTTTATAAATGCCATGCTATTATGTGTGGTTTTTTTGTATCTTGTGTCCCTAATCTTTCCCTTCGATCAACATTTCTATTTTCCAACCAGTACCACATTATTTTTAATGATTACTAAATATTGGCAGAGTTTTTGGTACTGGCCATTTACCTTGGAATTCTTGACAGTCCTCATCTTTCTTGACCGCTCTGTATCCTTTGACACTGGCAATCCCTCTTTTCACCTTAATAGTCTCTTCTAAGTTTTTCATGATACTCCTCTTTCTTTTTCTCCTCATACCTACCTATTTGATTCTTTTGGTTTTCTTTGTTGAATCTTTGTTCAGGGCATACCTACCAAACATGACCTCAAGTGCACTATCCTGGGCCATCTTATCTCTTTTTACCATTTCACATTGTGAGCTCATCACCTTCCACTGATTCAATTTCAACTGATCATTACACAAATGATTCTTAAATTTACTTATCTAGTCCTAATTGTAGAGTAGCAAAATGGAGTCTCAGAGATTGAGAGATTCAAATCTCCAACTGCCCACTTGATGTTTCAAAACAAATGTCCTGCATTTTAAACATGTCCAAAAATAAACTCGTTATCTTTCATCCTAAACCTTTCCCTCTTTCCAACTTCTTTATTACTGCCAAAGGCACCCCTACACTCCCAGTCACCCAAACTTGAAACCTAGCTCTCATCTCCAATTCCTCACTCTCCATATCTAATCTGTTGCCAATTTTCTGTCATTTCTCCTGTAGATTCCCTTCTCTTCTCTGACACTGCCACCACTCTGGTGTATTCTCTCAGAATCTCATACCTACATTAATAGACTTCTGGTTGGTCTCCATGACACCAATCTCTCCCATTCCATTCTATTTTTAATCAGTTGTCAAAAATGGTCTTCCTAATGCACAGGTCCGACCATGTCACCCCAGTCCTACTCATTAAACTTTAGTGACTCACTGTCACCTATAGGATCAAACATAAAATCCTTTTATGGGAGTTTAAAACTCTTTACAACCTGCTCCCCATGACCGATCTTCTTACACCATGCTCACCTCCACATATCACATATACAGTGATACTGATCTCCTTGCTATTCCTCATGCAGACACTCTTCTCACCTGGATCGAATAATTTTCACTCATTGTTCTCTATGGTTGAAATTCTCTATATCCTCCTCTCTGCTTCCTCTCTTTCTTCAAGTCCCAGGAAGAATCCTAATTCTTTAAGAGCTTTTCCTGATACTCTTAATTTTGGTGTCTTCTGTTGATTATTTCTAATTTATTTTGTATGTGTCTTGTTTGTACATAGTTGTATCGATGTTGTCTTCCCATTACACTGTGAGCTCCTTGAGATCAGGAACTTTCTTTTGCCTCCCTGTCTATCCCTACTGCTTAGCACTGTGTTTGGCTCATAGGAGATATTATTGCCTGGTTGACTAACCTTGATTTCTTCTGAAAACATGTTAGCTATACAACAATTCAATTGGATATATTCAGATCTAGTTGAGTAACCGAGAACGGCCATCAATTGCCCAATGCCTACTCACTGGTCATCACTGATAATATGTTTTGAAGTCCATTTGATACCTCACCTCTCCCAAGTCATTTTTCTATTACCCTCTTATCACTTGCAATTATAAAATTATGGTATTGTATAATTTACAGCAGTACATCATCACCATGAGAATACTGATTTGAGAGAAAGAGGCTTTTGTGTTAGAGGGCAGCTTGGATCCCTGACAATACTATGGTGTTTTGCAAACTTGATCCAGCCTAACCTTCAATTCATAATCAGTGCTACTCACTGTACATTTGTAGTACTAAGTCAGAGAGCATTTATCAAGTGCTTCTGTGTTCCAGGCACTCTGGTAACCACAGAAGATGAAAAGAAAGGGAAAAGGTCACCCCTGATCTCAAAGAGCTCACAGTTTAATGGGGCAAGATTGCATAAAAGTAATTAGGTAAAAAAAGATATATACAGTATAACTTGGAGATAATCTTAGAGGGATGATAGAAGAATTAATCAGGATTGGGAAAGGCTTCTTGCAAAAGGTGGGGTTTTTAACTGTTGTCTAAAGAAAACCAGAGAGGCCAGAATGCATAGATGAAGATAAGGTTCGAAGCATGAAGGACAGTTATTATAATTCTCTTTCTGGAGATGGATTGTCTTATGACAGGAGAGAGACCAGTGTCACTGGATCATAATGTGTGATGCCAGCGACAATAAGATATAAGAAGTCTAGAAAAGTAGGAGTGGTTCCGGCTGTAAAAGGTCTAAGTGCTAAACAGAACATTTCATATTTTAGGCTGTTGGCAATAGGTAGCCATTGGAGTTTACTGAGGCATGGAGACCAAGGAGAATGTTATTACAATAGTTCATGTGAGAGATGAAGAAGTCTCTCCTGTGGCTGTCACCGTGTGGGCACAAAGGGTTATAGAAGAGATAACCTGGCTTCATATCCTTGCTTTCTGAAGCTGTTGGACTAAACTGGTTCCTCCATTAATACTGTATTAATAGTGTGTCTGTCTCTCCATAGTTCCTCCAAGATTGCCTATTTCCATCTTTTGTTCTTCTTCCTCCACCATATTGTTTGTGTTTCATTTTCATTTCTCCCATTATTAGTGATCTGGAACAGTCTTTAATAGTGGTGTAAAAAGTTATAATTCTTCTGAGGACAGGGTATTCATATCAAATGGCAATTTATTTGTTTGGGAGAGATTATTTGATCTGTTTTAACCTAAGAGAATGTAAGTTCTTTGAGGGAAAAGGATGCTTCATTTTACCTTTTATATACTCAGAAACTAACACGTAATAGATGTTCGATGAATCCTACTTGATTGATAGATTCCCAGAATATCTTTGATAAAAATTTTTTAACAAATATTTTCATCAGTCAATATGGCTAATGGGAACATTTTAAGAAAGATATTAGCAAATGTAAGCACAACTTATATGCAGTTGTGAGTATGAAAATGGACATTAAAACTATGCTATAAATGGGATGATTGAGGGAATTTGGGAAATTCAACTTGGAAAAAATAAGCCTTAGTGAATCTATAATGCCTGTCTTTAAGGTGCACAGTGGAGAGTAGACTGTACCCATAAACAGATAAGTGACAAATGAGGGAAGGAGGGATAATTAAATAGGGATAGCTATTGGTTAAATAAAGGCTAACAATTGAGCTACACCCAAATAGGCAACCACATAAGGTAGGAAGCTTCATGCCACTAGAATTGTTCAAGGAGACATTTGATAATGTGAAAAGAAGGGTCCTACCTTTAGTAGGAAGGTAATTTCCAAGATTCTGTCTAACTACCTGATTGTATGATTGGATCAAAATCAAACTCTTCATAGTAACATTAAGACAAACCAGACAAAACCAAAGAATGGTTTTAGAGTTTTTAAATTTGAAATCTTAAAGATCAAAGTAACTAGCATGATCTTTTTGTAATTATCTTGAAATTAGAAAATAAAAAGATTAGGCATAGTACCCCTCATTGAGGAATTCTTATTTTGACTTTTAGAAATGTTCCATACTGTGGTTCATCTACTTTCTTGATAAGGCTCCTATGGGGAAAGAAATTGGTTTGGATCACTAACTTCTACTGAGTATCCTTTACAGAAGGAACTGGAAGTAAAAGCTCTTCCTTGTTGGAGTCATGGCCCAGGTGTTCTTCAGCTGCTGGATTAAATGTTTTGGTTACTTTGGTTTTCTTTTTTAAATAACAAATCACTTCCCTAGCATTCAGAGCAAAATTCTTTAGGTGACTGGGGGTTTTTTCCCCTTTAAAGCTGAAATGTTTGTTTCTCTTTGACTATGAGAATGAAGCTTAGGTGTATGGGGTGCTGAGGGAGCACTAGTATCTCTAGTGTGAAGGCTGCTGAGCTCTTTTCAAAGTTGCTTATCCACCTTTGTTGTCCATCTGCCATCCAGCTATCACCTGTGGCTCCAACAAGCTGTAGTATGCAGTGACCACAACCTAAACAAACCACCTTGGCAGAGTGGCTAAACTAAGTTGAGGGCAATCAAGAGGCTTCAAATCCATCATTGAGTTGGGGGGTGGAGTATCTATCATGTAATAAGTAAATGTGATTCAATGGGACATGGAGGCAGTGGAAGCAGACTCTCTGGAACAAGATGCTAAGATCGTGTACTGCATCTGAAGCCATAACCAGTCATTTGGACTTTTGTCTTAACCCTGGGTTCCAGTGACTCTGGAAAGGATAGTGAGGCTGACAATTTGTACAACTCTGTCTCACTCAATCTATATCCAGTTTTTGTGTGAATAAAAAGGCATCACCCATACCACTTTACTATATCATTATTTTACTTGTCAACAATTTTACAACCTTATTATTTTGCTATTCAACTACTTTACTATTTTATTATTCTAGTAGATTACTATTTTACCTACCTTGCAGTTGTGTGATTACAAACTAGTGAAAAACAGCTGGTATGGATACACTGGGAGCTGTCATCATAACCCTGCACATAGGTGGCCCAGGATATAGGATTGTCTTCTCATTGGACTGAAGCAGAA
This sequence comes from Bettongia penicillata ogilbyi, assembly GCA_023548195.1. Taxonomy (NCBI): domain Eukaryota; kingdom Metazoa; phylum Chordata; class Mammalia; order Diprotodontia; family Potoroidae; genus Bettongia; species Bettongia penicillata. The sequence continues at coordinate 2,605,786 of JAJHZJ010000152.1, forward strand.
ATGGGATTTGGCAGCCCCCCTGGATGTGTGAGCAGCCTTCTTTGAACCACCCTAATCACTTCCTGGTTTGAGAAAGGGACTAGAAATGATATGCCCTAAATATTGTCTGCTTCACCTAACCTTGGTTTGCTTATCCGGCAGGTAAGGATCCCACCCCATACTTAAGACACAAAAATATATACAAAAACTCTTGTGAGCATGATTATACTCACTGTTGGTACATGAAGTGTATGCTTGCTTGTGGACAACAAGAAATCTAGTAGACCTGAAAGATGAAAAGCTCATGTTGTGAGAGAACTCAACTGACATTATATCCAAACAAGAGCTCTGAAACAAGGCTGGCAAATGAAGACTAGCTTACCAAAGTCAGAGCTTGATACGCATGGTTTTGGTGCCATGAAGCTGGTGGGGGTTTCATAATTAAATCTAATTCAGTCAACGAGCTTTATACTCCCCCAAAAGAATGAACAACAGGTTCATGACAATGTAAGTGCCATTGACAGGAAAGCTCTATGCCACCATCATCAGTGCACATATTCCTACCATGATGAACCCTGATGAGGTCAAAGAAAAATTTTGTGAAGACCCTCTTCACAAATAAAGATTATAATTCTTTAATGCTAGAGTAGGCACAGATCATTAGACATGACAAGAGTCCTTGAGAGAATGGAAACAGAAATAGCAACAACAATGATCACTTACTACTGAAGACTTGTGTGTCTCATGACCTCATCACTAATATTTTACTGCAACACAGTAAAACTTAGTGGATGCGCCCTCATAGTAAACATTGTCATTTAATAGACTATGTAATTGTAAGGAGAAGAGACGGAGAAGATATGAAAGTGATGAAGGTGCTGCATGGTGCGGAGCGTTGGACCAATCATAGACTTATCCTACTTAAACTAAACATTTGCATTCAACAAAAGCATCAGCCCCAATGCATGATGACTTACAGAAGACTCATCACCAACAGATTAGAACTCTTCTCAGTGTGAAAAGTCTGTTACTAACTTGGAGTGAAATCTGAGCCAACCCACTGTTGGTAACAGTGGAACAGAAAAGGAAAAGGCAGTTTTCAGAGAACTGGTGTATAACTCTACATTTACTCATCTGGGTCAGAATACTGGCAAACTTTAGGGTTGGTTTGAAGAAAATGATGGAGAAATTCAGAAGCTACTAAATGAAAAGTGTACCAGTAAGATAGTTCATCTATCTCTAAAATGATAGTGTTTAATTTTATCAAAAGTAAAGTACAAGCAAAGCTTAAGGAGATGCAGAATTCTTGGCTCAATAAGAAGGTAAACTAAATTCAGTATTATGCTGATAGTAACAGTCGAAAAGCATTTTTAAGATGCTCCATAGGCTGTTTATGGGCCAAAGACTTTTGGTTTATCTCAGTTACTCAGTGCTGATGGAGACACATTGATAAGTGAAAAGTACATGATCCTGCAGAGATGGGGATGAACACTTCCATAGTGTTCTCAACAGACCATGATCAATCAAACTATTTACTTCAGGTTGAAGTCAATCCCTCTTTAGCCAAACATCCAACTACAGAAGAGATTTTGAATGTCATTAGGCTCCTCTCATGTGGCAAAGCACCTGGTGTTAATTCTATTCTAGCAGAGATTTACAAGGTAAGGGGTCCACTACTCAGACAAAAGCTGATGAAAATCTTCTAGGTTACACGGCAAGGTGAGGGTATCCACCAAGAGATCAAGGATGCATCTTTTGTCCATTTATAGAAAGGAAAAGAAAATAGGTTGTCTTGTGGTATTTCTCTCTTAGTCATTGCCCACAAGATTCTTGCCAGAGAGCTCCTTAATTGGTTGATCCTTCACATGGAAGATGGTCTTCTACCCAAGAGCCTGTGTGAGTTCAGAAAGGGATAAAGAATGGTCAACATGATGTTTGCCCAGCAACTACAGGAGAAATGCCAGGAGAACAGAGGTCTATGCACAATATTCCTTAATTTAACCAAATCAACTGTCAGTTTTATCCTGTCATTAATGAGGGCCCATGGAAGGTTATGGTGAAATTTGTTTGCCTGAAGTTCATCAGTTTTGTATGCCAATTTCATGATAGCATGCTTTCATGAGTTTTTGAAAAATGGACTTGTGCTTTTCCAGTCTCCAGTGGAATGAAAAGGGGCTGTATGCTTCCTCCCATGCTTCTTAGCAAGATATTTTCAGTGATATTGTTGGGTGCTTTCAGTGAGGATGAAAACAGCATCAATGCAATTATTGCACTAATGGTAAATTATTTAACTTGTAAAGGCTACAGGCCAAGACTATAGTGGAGAGAGAACTGCTGTGTGATTTTCTGTTCACAGGTGATTGTTCACTCAATGCAACCTCTGAGACTGAAATGCAACAAAGTACATAATAATTCTCTGCCACTTGTGCTAATTTTGACCTAAGAATTAGCACCAAGAGAACAGGTTCTCCACTAGCCAGCACAATATCATTCAGGCATGGAAGCTTCAGTTACAGCAAATGGAAAATTTTTGAATGCTGTGGACAAGTTCACTTACTGTAGCACCAATGTGATATTCACAGCACCTATGGCAGCTATGAATATGCCAGCACAGTTCTGAATCACAAAATATAACAAACTTTCCACACAGAAGGCAGAAGAAAAACATTTATTCAAATGCCAGAAAGTCAAATCTCAACACCAGAAAATCAAATTCCTCACAGCAACAAAGAAATCTATACACAATAACAATGCAGGGGGCACTACCATCCTCAAGCTTTCTTCCCTGTGTTAGGCTTCCCACAAACCAGCGCTCTTAAATCATGAACAGGCTCTTTTAAACAAAATCACAAACAAGTGTTCCCTCTCATGCTAGCCTGCTTCCTTTTTCCTAGTTCAGACTAGTCTAACTAACTTCCTCTCAACTCTGTTCCAGCTCCGCCTCTTCCTGTTCCATTTGTCCTGCAAGCTCTTCCCACCACAAGCTTCATGTGACTCAAACTTATGTGACTTAGGCTTCCATGTGACTTAAGTAGGTCATACAGGTCTATTAATGAAATGGGAAAGATCTTCCCATTCCATTAAAATTACACTAATTCCATTAAAAATACATTAACAACACCTTGGCAGTAATACTTTCTATGGATGTGCACATAAATGGTAAAGTTGATACATGTATTGCCAGTGCTAGCCTAGCATTAGGGAGGCTCCAAAAGAATGCAGGGGAGAGAAGAGGTATTAGACTGCTTATCATGTTGGAGGTCTACAATCATTGAGCTAACCTCATTGTTGTATAGCTATAAAACCTGGACAGTCTAACAATGCCATGCCAGAAAATTTAGAAAATTCAATTATATTTGAATTGCCTTAGGAAGATTCTGAAGATCAACTGGCAAGATAAGGTACTGAGGGGGTGGAGCCAAGATGGCGGAGTAGAAAGACTCACGTATGCTAGCTCCGAATCCACAGTCCATATATTTCCTGCAAGAAGAACTCCCCAAGAATTCTGGATCACTGTAAGGTGTGCAGAAACACAGTGGAAGAGATTTCCGTTCCAGAGAGCCCTGGAGAGCCATCCCCAGGGTCTGTCGCACCCCGGAAAGTGGAGCCCATACCCGTGCTGCCCTGGCCGCATGGCCCAAGAGAGCTGATCCGAGCAGGCTTCAGGGACGGAACCTCCGGCAGCCGGGAAGGTCCCTCTGCCCACAGATGCTACAGGTCAGTGAGAGAGACTTCTGGGCTGGCTGAGAGGGGAACGGGGTGAAAAGATCAGAGCTGAAAAGAAAATTTGACTTTCAAACACAAGAATGAGAAGAAGCATGAAAAAGTAAACAGCAAAGAGAAGTCATAAGGGACTTACCAAAAGTGAACTGTTTACATTCCTACATGGAAAGACAATATTTGTAACTCTTAAAACTTTTCAGTATCTGGGTAGTTGGTGAGACCACACACACACACACACATACACACACGTACACACGTGCATGCACACACACATACACACATGCATGCACATACAGAGACAGAGAGCACAGAGTGAATTGAATAGGATGGGACCATATCTTAAAAGAAATTAAGGTAAATGGTGAGAGAGAAATGTAGTGGGAGGAAAGAAGGTGAAATGGAATAGAGTAAATTATATCTCATTCAAGAGGCAAGCAGGAGACTTTTCAGTGGAGGGAAAAAGAGGAGAGCTGAGGAAAAAAAAAAAAACAAGAAGTTTACCCTCATCACATTCGACTAAAGGAAGGAATAAAATGCACACTCATTTTGGTATGAAAACCTATCTTACAATACAGGAAAGTGGGGAAGAAGGAGATAAGCAAGGAGGGGTGATGGTAGGGAGGGTAATGGGAGAAGGGAGCAATTTGAAGTCAACACTCGGGGAGGGACAGGATCAAAAGACAGAATAGAAACAATGGGGGGCAGGATAGGATGGAGGGAAATACAGTTAGTCTTACACAACACAACTATTATCTAAGTCATTTGCAAAACTACACAGATAGGGCCTATATTGAATTGCCTGCCTTCCCAAAGGGAATGGGTGGGGAGGGAGGGATGGGGAGAATTTGGAACTCAAAGTTTTAGGAACAACTGTTTAGTATTGTTGTTGCTACTAGGAAATAAGAAATACAGTTAATAGGGAATAGAAAGTCATCTGGCCCTACAGGACAAAAGAGAAGATGGGGACAAGAGAAGGGAGGGATGATAGAAGAGAGGGCAGATTGGTGATGGGGAAAATTAGATTGCTCGGTGTATTGGGGAGAAAATTTGGACCCTGACATTTTGTGAAAATGAATGTAAGAAGTTAAATAAATAAATTATTATTAAATAAATAAATAAATAAAAAGAGATGAAGTACTGAGCACTGAGGTCTTTTCTTGAGTGTTATTGCCGAGCAATCAAGCTCTACTGCAGAAAGTACAACTCTGACTGGCTGGTCCCATTGTTCAAATGCTCAATGTATGCTTGTCTAAAAGACTATCTTATGAAAAACTCACACAAGACAGGCACTCACATGGTGGTCAGAAGAAGCAATACAAGGACACTTTCAAGGTCTTTCTGAAGAACTTTGGTATAGAATGTGGGGAAAATGGCACAGGATTGTCTAGCATGGCATGCTTGTGTCAAAGAAGATGCTGTGGTCTATGAGCAAAGCAGAACTGTGGTAGCTCAAAAATATGTGAGATGCACAAATTTAGGGAATTCTCCCTCCTAAATGGTCATATGGACTATTTGTGCCCAACCTGTGGTAGAGTCTTCTGATCTTGTGTGTGTATGATTAGTCACAGCTGGATATACTGTACATTGACCCCAACATTGTGGTGCCATTTTGGTCTTCTTCAAGAGCAAAGTACAAGCATGTATCAAGTGAGTTCTTCCTTTTGCTTTATAACTTGTTGGAAGTCATGATCTTATCAATTGTCTTGTATTTAAGCTTACACATGTGATGGCTTAGAAATCCCTGACTGGTTGTTAGGACACCAACAACTGTGAGTGACGTCTATTATCTCCTGCCCTATAAGGGAGATATCTGCACTAAGACAAAGAGCATCAGGCAGAAAATATTTTCATCTGATTCATAATATATTCCTAAGTAGGGCTTCCCAGACTGAACTCTAAAATAAAAGATACTTAGAATTTTGCTTGATATTTAAATATTGTCTAAATTATCCAGAAACAAGGGTTCAATCATTTAACCATATTCGTCCTATAATTTCCTTTGTAAATAAACAAAACAAAACAAAACTGGGACCTGTCCAGAAGTTCCTGCCTTGTAATTTCTTTGAGGCTATCTGACATGATCCTGTTACTGATTGTAATGCAAGTCCTGTGCCTTAGCTTATTCTGTGTCTCCTCTCTCATATCATGTACTCTCTTCTCAAAGCAGATTTAGGAGGCCCAGAAGAAGCTTTATTTAAAACGAGTGACACAAAACCAAACATGGTTAATATCTTCTCAGAACTACTTTTCTAGGTTCATATAAATGCTATGCAGGGAGAGAGGGTCATTAGGACCAGACCTCTGACACAGTTGTTTTTTTGCATAAACAGTAGCTTTTCAGTTGATCTAATATTCATCAACTCACTCAGTAACCATCACTTGTACACACTACTGTCATCCTCTCACCCAGAATTCATTCTCTAACTGGGTTTTCCAGATCCCTCAAGCACTGTTCTGCCATGCTTAATGAGTCCTTCTCAAGCAAAATTGTCTTTCATTCACAGCATTATCCTTTCCATTTACAAACTTGGCCATTCTTATCACCATACCCAGGACTATTTCTAATGAACCATGGCAAGATTTAGCCAATTTCCTGGTACTCTTAAGTCAGCTTGGGAAGTAACTGCCATCTGCAATCTCTTGAGCCCTTGTCCATACATACTGCCAGACTTCCAACCTTGCCTCTTCCCTGGCATTCCCATCACATAAGCAGTCATTTGTTAAGCATTTGTTCTTTTTTCCCTGCTCCTCTATTCATTTTTTCCTTTCTGTGCACAAAGTGAATGCAAGCCTGCATCACCTCTTACTTGAAGCATTTTTTTAACCTTCTGTTTCTTTCTTTCTCCCTGCTGCAATTCTCTACTTATTCTAATCTGCCTTGCACTAAACTAAGAAACTCCTTTTCCTTAAATGTGGTTGTGATCATGTCAACTCCTTCCCACTCATCTTGAGTAGCTCCCTATTACCTCTCTGAATATAAAATGTTCAGTTTAGCATT
>JAJHZJ010000152.1:2614985-2742014 GCA_023548195.1 Bettongia penicillata ogilbyi
TAATTTTTTAATGACTAGTCATCAGATACCATGGGGGAAATGCCACAAATGGGGAGAATATAAATTGTAAGTGTCTTATAACATTTATGTACTTCCAGTATGTGACAGAGTGCTTTTCAGACAAACAAAGCTCAACAAATATGGTTAATTACAATAACAATATAATTGTAAAAATAGCTTTTTTCTGTCCTGTTCTTCCAAGGTCAAAGAGTGGGGTTTTTTTAGCTATATTATATAAGTATATATAATTATTTAAGTCAATTATTCCCCCTGCTGCTGTTGTTGACAGTATTAATACAAAATGCAGTGGGTACATAAGGGAATTAGTTATATGGGACAATGGAACAGAATGTCATCATTTATTTCACTCATTTAACCATACCTATTTAACCATTCAAGCCAAAAAGCCATAGACAAGATATCATTATTCACCAGTGTTTATCTAAATTGTAGATTTTTACAGAAGGAGGGGAAAATATTACAGTGTGTGAATGAGGTTAGAATACCAGAGTGATTTCTTGGACATTTCTCTGTCTACATTCAGCTCCAACACCCGATGAGATCTCTGGATCTCTAAAATTGACAACGTTTTTGCTAGTGACATCACTTCCTAAATTCTACCTATCATTCCAACTTACCTTTTCCCTCTTCCCTCCATCCCTCCCTGTTTCTCCACGGTATTTAATGTATATCAAATGCTTATTTTTGATATATTTAATTTGCCTTTTATGGTTTCACATATGAATGAAGTTCATGAGATGCTTGGTCTGACCATCTTTTCCTTTGTGTTTGTATGATCTTCTTTTAGGTAGATCCTAATTAGTAAAAATAGCAAGTTCTTATCCCTTCTTGATCATTTCTTCTTAGTGTACTCCTTTGGATCTTGTTTCTTTTTATTATTAAAAGCAACAAAATAAAAGAAAACTACCCCAAGCCTCATCTACAATACACATACACATACATATATGTGTGTATATATGTATTGCATATGTAGTTAATTTTCTCTGTTATTCCACAAACTAGTGGAATTCTGAAGCAATTTGTGCATCTTGAATTTGTTTAGAGTGATTTCTACAGGTATTTTAAGGACCTTGAGGGGAGAGCTCCTGCAGGTCCATTCTGCTACTCTGCCATCTTTGGTAACATATGTAAAATAATTTTTTTTAATGACTAGTCTTTATACTTAACAAGTATATTTTTGTATTTTTTATACTTAACAAGGCCTTATATTTGGATGATATAGCAAAAGAGCTAACTATTGATGCCATCCTGTCGTAATATTATTCCCCTCCATATATGTATTGGTGTGACGCAATCCCCACTTGCCAATGTTGTATATCTTTTAAGTTTGCAGTAGTAAAACCAAAACAAAGCAATGCAACATGGCTATGCTCATAAATATCCTCTATATCAATAAGCAGCCTATCAAGTTGAACACATTTGTCAGGCAGTGATGGACAGAATATAGCACAGCTCTACTTGTATGTGTGCTTGTGGACATGCCACTTACATATTTCTTTTTATGAATAAAAGAAGAGTGTTATGTTTTTATGACCTGTCACCCTCTCAGATGAATTTTCATTGAGAATGAATCTATTCCCATGTGAGGAGTTTTCTTCCATTAACAAGTCTTCAGGAATTACATGACAACAGTAAAATACTAGGGAAAACATATAAACCATGTGAAGGGTTAGCAAGCAATACTAGCAAGCTCACAGTGGAGACAAAATTGGATTGAATTCAGCAAATGTTATTAAGTGTGTATTATGTGCAAGGGAGTGGGCATACAAAGGGAAGCATAAAATGGTCCACGACCTCAAGTAGTTTCCTTTCAACTGCATCCTAATAGGGGGTACAATACACATGTACACAGATAAACACATAAAATAATTTGAGGCAGAAGAGAGCACTAACATCTAAGGAAGGAAGAAAGAAGATGTCTTAGGGTAAGACAGGAGAGAAGGTAAGAATTCTAGGAGCCAGCAGTAAGAAATGAGTTTATTTTAAGCGTAGAAAGCAGCCTTGTGGCAGCACAGAGACAGAAGGTGGAATGTCAAGTTTTTGGAAAAGCTAATAGACCAGTTTGACTGAAACACAGGCCAGGACTGTTTTATCATAAGACCAATAGGATATCGAAGATTTTTGATTAGGGGAAAGACATGATCAAAACTATGTCATAGAAATACTTATTTGACCATTGTATGGAGGATGGATTGTAGAAAGAAAAGACTGGTGGCAGGGAAACAAATTAGGAATACATTGTAACAGTCTAGGCAAGATATAATGAAGACCTGAGCAAGAATGGTAGCCACTTGAGTGGTTAAAAGGAAGGATGGAAAGAGTCATTTATTAAGTGTCTATGTGCCAGATCCTATGCCAGGTGCTTTATCTTATCTGTTCCTCACAATAACCCTCACAAGTATGTGATATTATTATCTCTATTTTACAGGATAGGAAACTAAGTAAATAGAGGTTAAGTGACTTGTTTAGGGCAACATAGAGATCCTCTGAGGTTGAATTTGAACTCGAGACTTACTATCTCCATGCCTAGCACAATATCCAATGGGAGATAGATGAGAGGTACTGTGGATCTTGAGTGGATAAGGATTGATAATTAATGGTATAAAGAAGGTAAGGGAGAGGCCTAAGAGGACTAAAGAAAAGTATTTTTAAAGACCTTTAGTACTGATGACCTCTGAATTATTTTCACTTCAAAATTTTTAGAATAATGGTCTCTATGATTCTTTTCATTTTTTATTTCCCATTCCCCTTGGAATACACTGAAAATTGGTTGCTAATTTTTTTAAAAGTTACCTTACTCTGAGGGTAGATTTCTTCTGATATATTCATACTTCCCAATTTCATCTTTGTGGGGAAAAATGTTATTATAGACTTGATGAACACTGTCATGAACATTTTAATATGAAAAGAAATGAGAATTTCATATGAAAAGACAATTCTACATTAAATAAAGCTTGCTTTCATTGCAGTATATGTGTGTATACTAAATTCACCATGTGAGTTCCAAACATGTTCTGCTTAATGATGTTTACTTATGAAGCTTCTATTGTGTTCTAATCCCCTTCCCTCCCCAAGTTTAAGCCTCCAAAAATAATCCCTTGTAAAGAGCTTGTAGGGTCAAGCAAAACAAATCCATATAATATAGCAAAATGTTTAAATCTGTTTCTGTTTATTGTTGCAGGCTTTATTGCTGATTCTCCAGAGTTGTGGCTGATCACTGAACCAATAAGAGTTCTTAAATATTTTTCCCCCTTAAAATTCCATAATCATTATAAAAGTATTCTCCTAATTCTCCTTACTTTATACTCTTCATCAGTTTGTAAAAATTTTCTTCAATTTCTCTAAGTACAACCCTTTTATCCTTTCTCAAGGTATATTAATATTCCATTATTTCCTTATGCAATTATTTGTTCATTCATCTCACAATTTTTGTGAATGTCTTTAATTTTGATTTCTCTGTTACAAAAAGGTGTTCCTATGAATATTTTTTTCTGATTTAATCTTCTTAAATACCATTTCTGTTTCCCATATAGTGCAATGAGGATTTAGGAGTTAGAATCCAAATACAGTAGCTAATAATAGACTACATTTATGTGGCACATTGAAGTTTGAAAATTTGTTTTATGTTTACTCATTTTGTCCTCACAACAACTGTTAGATATACACTCTAGGAATTAGTATTATAATTTTATGGATAGGGAGGGCAGAATCAAGACAGTGGAGTACTGACAAATTTTCCCCAAAAGTTCCCCCACTAAATAACCACAGAAAATTCCAAATCAAATTCTGAGTTTAAATGTCAACAACAAGCCATACTGAATCATTTTTTCCATCGCAGAGTAGTATAGGAATACAGAGAAGTCTGTGGACAATGAAGTGAGGGCCGGTTGGTGGCACAGTGAGGTAGACTTGCAACTTGATTGTGAACCGTGAAGGTGGAAGGGGAATCATTGGTGACACTGGCCATACCCAACACACAGGGACAATGAAGTGACTGAACACATGGGGGAGAGAGAGAGAGAGAGAGAGAGAGAGAGAGAGAGAGAGAGAGAGAGAGAGAGAGAGAGAGAGAGAGAGAAACACCAGGGGCACTAGCAATGTTTGCAGGATCAAGAGCACTTAGTAGTCATCCATTACCTAATTCCAAGTCAAGTTCCAGCGCAGAGATGAATGAGATATTGGTCATGAAGGAACATTGGCCATACCTGGGTGAGGACCTCATTCTAGGAAGGCAATGATTAGACTTCTCTTGGAATAATTCCATCTTGGAAACAGTAAAAAAAATCCTAGACATAGCTATGAATACATCAGAACAGAAAACACTGAATTTCAAGTAGGTAATTCCCTATATCAAGGTGAGGAGAGCTCAACTTTAACACAAAGTCAAAAGTCAAAAATTTAGCTGGAAAAATTCACAAATAACAATAAAAAAGATCCTGAAGATAAAAATCTTCTATTGTGACAGGGAAGTTCAAAGTACAAAAAAAGAAAATTACTTAAAAATAATTACAAGAGAACTTTATGAGAAAATTATGAAAAAAAAATAAAAGCCTGGTAAAAGAGGTACAAGAAATGAAAGAAAATAATTCATTAAACATCAGAACTGACCAAATGACGAGATGCAAAACTTGATTGAAGAAACTAACTTATTAAAAATTAAAATTGATTTGTACACAGCAAGAACCACAGTGTGCAAGGATTTGTTCTGGTAGACTTAGAACTTCATTGCAATGCAGGACTTAAAAAATTCCCAGTGATCTTTTAAGGCAAAATGGCTTCCACATCCAGAGAAAGAATATGGAATTCAATCGCAGAATGTAGCAGATCATTTTCTTTTGTATTACATTTGGTTTGTTATATGATTTCTCCCAGTATGCAACATTACTGTGGTAAAAATATACTTAATAGGAATGTATGTGTAGAACCTACACAAAATTGTATGCCATCTCTGGAAGGGAGGGGGTAACTATGAGAGAAGGAGGGAAAAAAATCTAAAATTTGTGGTAGTGATTGTAGAATACTGAAAATAAATAGAATAAAAATTAAAGTTGATCAAATGAAACTGATGACCAATGAAACATTAAAAACAGCAAAATATAATGAAAAGATTGAAAAAACAAATTAAATTGAAAATACTTGAAAAATGTGAAAATATAACAAAAACAACTAACTTTGAAAATAGATTGAGGAGAGACAATTTAAGAGTTGTTAGACTACCTTAAAGTTATAATCAAAGAAAAGGTCTAGATATTATATTTTAAGAAATTATAGGGGAGGAGCCAAGATGGCAGAGTAGAAAGATACACATATGCTCTTAACCCACAGCCCATAAAATACCTGTAAAGAAAAAGTCCCAACAAATTCTGGAGCAGCTGAAGACACAGAACAATGGAGTGGAGGAGATATCTGTTCCAGAGAGACCTGAAAAACTAACACAAAATGTCTGTCACGTAAATGGGGAGAAAATTTGGAACCCAAAATTTTGTGAAAATGAATGTTAAAAGTTAAATAAATGAATTAAAAAGAAAAATAAATAAATAAAAGAAATTATAGGAGAAAACAACCCAGATCTCTTAGAGCTAGAAGACAATGTAGAGAGTGAAAGTATTCACTGGTCATCACTTGACAAAAAAAATCCCCAAATGAAAACTCAGGGATATCTAGCCAAAATCTAAAACTTCCAGATCAAGAGAAAATCCTGAAAGTAGTCAGAAAGAAATAATTCAAATACCATGGAACCAGATTCAGGATCACCCAAGAATTAGCAGCTACTACCATAGAGAAGTGGAAGCTTTGAAATATGATTTTCTGGAAAGCAAAGGAGTTAGGATTACAATCAAGAGTAACCTACTCAGAAAAACTAAGTGTAATCCTACAGTGAAAAAATGGATACTTAATGAAATAGAGGACTTTTAGGCATACCTGATAGAAATGCCAGAGCTGACTACAATATTTGGTATTTAAACATTAAACAGAAAAGAAACATAAAACATTAACTTTGAGTGAGAAATCATAATAGATTTAGGAAGGTTAAACTCTTTGCATTCCCATATGCAAATATCAAATAATTCCCATATTAGTCCTGATAACATTATCATCACTAGAGCAGTTAGAAGCAGTCTGTTTGAATAGATACCATGGGTATGAATCTATTATGTTGGGATAATCTCAAAAGAAGAGAGAGTGAAAAAGAGGGAAGCACTTGGCAAAAAGGGGAAGGGAGAAGATAAATGGGGAAATGATAAAACATTTTTAAAAAATGTACAAAATGGAATTTTTATGACAGAGTGATTAATGTTGGGTGGAGCAAATTACAATTTGACCCTCACCTGAAATTTGTCTTAATTAACAGGGAAATGGGAAGGGATGAGCTTAAGGGAAAGGCAGAATAATAAGAAGGAGGGTAGATTAAGGGAAGTAATATTCAGAAACAAAGCATACTTTTGAGGGGGCAAATGCTAAAAAAAAGTAAAGGATAAAGAGAAGAGCATAAAACTGGTAGGAAATATACAATTAACAACCAAAACTGTGATGTGAATGAAGTGGATTCATTCATTAAAGAGAACAGTAGAATAGATTTGAAACCAGAATCCAAAGGTATGTTGCTTAAAAGAAGTACATTTGAAACAGAAAGACATACACAGTATTAAAATAAGAAAATGGAGTAGAATCTAGTCTTCTTTTGTTGAAGTAAAAAAGGCAGAAATAGCAAACATGATCTTGGAAAAAGCAAAAATAAAGCTAATTAAAAGTAATATTAAAGAAAACTCCATTTTTACTAAAAGGGACCATCTACAATGAATATCAATACTGAATACAGATGCACCAAATGGCATAGCATCTAAATTCTTGAAGAAAAAGTTAAATGAATTACAAGAGAAAATGGATAGTAAGACTGAACAGTGGAGTCTTCAATTTACCTCTATCAAAGCTAGATAAATCTAATCATTAAATAATTACAAAATAAGTTAAGATGAATAGAATTTTAGAAAAGTTAAATATGACAAATCTCTAGAGAATGTTAAATGAAAATAGAAAAAAAGTATATTTCATCTTCAGCAGTGTATGGCACCTTCACAAACATTGACAACATATTGGAACATAATAACCTCAAAAGTAAGTACAGGAAAGCATAGATATTAAATACTAACTTTTAAGAATATAAATTGTATTCAATAAAGGGTCTTAGAAGTATGGAGGAAGTATTAATTGAAAATTTCATAATCTAATTCTGAAGAATGAGAAGGTCAAATAACAAATTATGGACATAATCAATAAATTCATTGAAAATGATGAAAATAATGAGACACCATAAAAATTTGTGTGATGCAAAATACTACCTGTGAGAAATTTTCTATTTCTAAATTATTACATTAGTAAAAGAGAGAAAGGGCATACATATCAATAAATTGGGCATACAACTAACATAATCTAGAGAAACAACACATTAAAAATTACAAATTGAAATAGAAATTTTAATAATCAAAGAAAGATTATTAAAACTGAAAGTAAAAGAATTGTTGAAATAATAATTAAAACTGTGATAGTTTAATGAAAAAAATCCCAATAAAAAACTTAAACAATTGATTAACTTGATTAAAAAAAAAAGATGAGAGTCACATTACCAGTATCAAAAATGATAAGAATCGGGGAGTGGCGCCTAGATGATTTATTAGAGGCAGGAACTCACCTGAATCCTCCCAAATTCTCTTCTAAACAACTTTAAAATAACACCTCAAATTGAATTCTGAAATAGGAGAGTCAACAAAAGTTTGTGGTGAAACAATTTTCCAGCCCAGGACAACTTGGGAGGTCAACAGGAAAAGTCTATTACACTGGGGTAGTGGTTGGACCTGACGCTCAGCACACCTTGTCAATTCTAGCAGTAGATCTTGGAGGCAACTGTAACAACAGTAGCAGTAGTTTTGAGAGTTCTCACAGATGGGTAAGGCATCAGAAACCTGATCAGAAAGAACATACAGGGGACCTTTTTCTGGTTCTAGGAGCAGAGCCCTGTTGCAAATCTCATACACAGTTCTAGATCACAATTCCAAGATAAAGAGGAACACTACCACTCATAGCCTCAGGATGCAAGGGACCTTGGTAGAAGCTCCAAGGAAGAGAAGTGTGCTTGTGGTCACTCACAAGCGAGTAGGACCCTAGCCTTGTTTCCAAGACAGAAAGGAGCACTAGTGCTTTTGGCTACAGGAAAGCAAGGAACCTAGTTAGAGTTCTAGTGCCAAGAGGAACACTCGCATTTTGCAGCAACAAGGGATCAAAATGCCATAGTATTAGAATTCACAGAGGAAAAATTAACTGAATTGTAGGAAGAAATAAATAATAATATAGTAATAATAAGTGATTTTAATAATCTTTTCTCAGAACTTTAGAAATCTATCATAAAGATGAAAGAGAAAACATAGAATTGAATAAATTGCTAGAGAAATTAGAACTAAGAAATTTATACCATCTGAATGAGACTTCTAAAAAATGAATGAAGAGGAAGGGAAAAAGCTTACAAATATTATTTCATTTGATTCTCACAACAACTCCAAGAGGTAAGCACTATCACTCTCCCCATTTTACATTTGAGAAAACTGAGATAAACATAGGTTAATTGAGTTGTCTAGGGTATCATACCTAGTAAGTGTCTGAGGTCAGATTTGAAGTCATCTTCATGACTTCAGGTCCAGCTTGCTAGCCACTGTGCCATCATTGACTTCTCAAAAATATATCTCCCAGTACCATTTGTAACTTACAAAAATTGACCTTATATTTTGCCGCAGAAATATTGAAAATAAATATAAAAAGGTAGAAAGATTAAATATATTCTTTATAGATCAGAATGTAAAAAATAATCAGTTCAATGAGAACAAACAAAAAAATACAGATATAAAATGAGGTTAATTAATTAAATCCTAAATAGTGAATGAGTCAAGAACACATGATAGAAACAGTCTATCAGTTAGTTAAGCATTTGCTAAGCACCTGCTAAGCACCTGCTATATGCCAGGTACTGTGCTAAATGCTAGGAATACAAAGAAATGTAAAAGACAAGAGCTAACAATGAAATGTAGAAGACAACATGTAAACAACTATGTACAAACAAGTTATATTTAAGATAAACAGGAAATTAACAGCTGGAAGGAACTAGAATTAAAAAGGGGGGGTAAAAAAAATTCTGTAGAAGGTGAGATGGCACTTGAAAAAAAATGGAAGCTAGGAGGTTGACATGAGGAAGGAAAGTATTTCAGGCATGGCTGAGAGCCAGTGAGAGTCAGCTGAGAAATGGAATGTCTTGTTTGAGGAACAGCAAGGAGGTTAATGTCATTGGACCAAAGAGTGAGTATGTGTGAGAGGTAAGTTGTTAAGAGAACTGGAAAGGCTAATATTAGCTGTTGTCCTTCATTCTTGAAGAGGACCAAAATGACATCACTTTGTTAGAGTCAAGTTACAGTGTATCCAGTGTGATCAGACCTATATGAGCTTGAAATCCCTACCACAGATTGGGCACAAATAGTACAAGTGAACATTTGTAGTGGATTCTCTAAATTTGGACGTCTCACATTTTTTTAAATCTACCTCAATTCTGTTTTGCTAATAGAGCACAGCAGCTTCTCTGATGAGGGCACTCTATGCTGGGTGGCCCTGTGCCAGTGCTTCCCATGTCACATAATCAATTCCAAAATTCTTCAGAAAGACCTTGAGAGTGTCCTTGTATCACTTTTTCTGATCACAATGTGAACACTTTCCTTGTGTGAGTCCTCCATAAAATTATCGTTTTAGCAAGTAAACGTTTGTCATCTGAACAACACGGCCAACCTATTGGAGTTGTAATCTCTGCAGTAGAATTTGAATTACCAGTTTAGTTCGAGAAAGGACCTCATTGTCTGGTATTTATTTTATCTTCAGAATCTTCCTAAGACAATTCAAATGGAAATGTTTCAGTTTCCTGGCATGGTGCTGGTATACTGTCCAGGTTTCACAGGCAGACAACAATGAGGTCAGCACAATGGCTCTGGAGACCTTCAATTTATCAGTCTAATATCTCTTCTCTCCTACATTTTCCTTCAGAGCCTCTCTAACACTGAGCTACAAACATTATTTGGGGAAGGGCTGTCCCCATCCTGTTAAGGCAAATCATTGATAACCAATTTTAGAGAAAAGGCAAACCAAGCCATTGGCTCATTTTAATGTGGTTGAAGTTTATACCTAGCATCCCTCTCCTCCCCTGATACTCAGCTTTTTACTGACTATGCTATCCTTATCACTATCTCGGTAGTGTCCTGATATACTCTATTCCCTTTCAAGCCTGTTCTCTAACCCCTAATTTACCCTAAAAGGTAAATGACTGATAAAAAACTTTGCATGGTATCCCTCATAAGAATGAAATCCTGTTGAATCTGGGAAATCATTCAATGGTCAGAGGAAGATTTGAAAGGACATCAGATTCTTCTCTGCATCACTAAAATTCACCCTATTGTAGATTATCACTTACTGATCCTTTCCGAATGTAATGCTTCCTATGACTAGGAACACCATTTTACTTATCTAAAAGACTTACTCTTTGCTTTGTAACAGTTTCCTTTGACAACTGAAATAAAATAGATGTGTTAGAGTGTTTCAAATTTAGCAATGCTGTATAATTTAAAAAGTTTGTCTTAGTTTAAATATTTATTATGCGAAAATTGTTAGCAATGCAAAATGGATATGAGCACATTTAAATAAGCATGCAAAATTATTGCAATGATGCATATTTTTCATCTGATAAATTATAATTTATGCACTGTGGAAATATTACTTATTAAAATACTTCCTATTAATGGAGATGACACTTAATAATACGTACAGTTCTAAAAGATGCACCAATTAACGTAAGGCCAAGAAGAAAGAAAAGTATTTCTTTAAACTTTACAAAGTACTTAGAAAGAAATTTGATGTATTTAATTATATTTTGATATTTGATATATTTTGATAATTTGATATATTTAATTATAACTAATTGTAAATCATGGATTTTAAAATCAGAACAATCAAGGAAATGTTAACATCAATCTGCAGCCATCATTCTGTATTATATTTTGCCATATTTTCATCTGGACAGTAAAAATCTGTCAATAAATCTTTTTTTGAAGATACATAGTACTGAGTCATACATGATCATTTGAATGACCTTATCAAGGAAATAGTTTTTTGGTCATTTTGCAAAACTATTTTGAATTTATTGGGATATTTCATATCATAGAAAAAATATAGATATCCCACAGATAATAATAGCAAAGGCAATCAACACAGTTTTAACATGTTGTCAAAATCCTATTTAAGAGATTTCAGAGGCACTTTACAATTGTAAAGAGTCAGAAGGGAATATCTATTGGATAAGGATAGAGTGGAGACATATAAATGACAATAATTTAACTATTCATAAGAAAATAATATTCTTTACTCCTCTGAACAACTACAAAATAGCTATGAAATTTCCTGAAACTCATTGCCTCTGCTATTCACAAATGAGACATCAAAGAGGAATGAGCTGCAATAGATAAAGCAAATAAGGGAGCCAGTCCAAATACCTAAAGTTAACACTTAGAAAATCTAAGAGATACTGCAGTTGCAAATCATAACACATGCATCATTCTGACATTAGTAATGGTACAACATTTTCATTCATTGTCTACATATCAATATTAATTTTATATATGAAAATACCTGTGAGATGTAAGTCAGACAGTAGATTTTTAGTGTTCTGATAATGCTTAGCATTCCAGGCAATTCTCTAAAACTATAAATTGCTGAAGAGTTGCCCATCTGGCTGTCCTAGTAAAGGAAATTTCCTCATGAGGGTTTTTCTATACCACTAAAATAACAGGTATCAGAAAAAGAAAAAAATAAGCATGCATTTGTGGCAACTAACATATATTTTGAACATATCTTGGACCCCTTCATAACCTAGCTCCCTCCTAACTTTCCAATCTCACATCTTACTCCCCAAAATATACTCTTTAATACAGTGATACTGGTCTCCTACTTTTCCACAAACAAGACACTCTATTTCTTGGTTGTGGCATTTTCTTTGGCTATCTCCCATGCCTATAATGCTCTCTCTGTTCCACTCCAACTGCTGATCTCTGACTTTAAGTCTCAACTAAAATTTCACCTTGTACAAGAAACTTTTCTTAGCTCCTCTTAGTTACAGTACTTTCCCTCTTTTAATTATTTCCAGTTTATCACACACACACACACACACACACACACACACACACACAGCTTGCTTTGTAGGTATTCGTTTGCATGTTGTCTCCCCCATTTGATTGTAAGTTCCTTGAGGTCAGACAGTCTTTTGCCTCTTTTGTATCCCCAGGGCTTAGCACTTAATAATGGGTACATTAGGAACTTAAAAAATGTGTTTTGATTAGATAATTAAATCCAATTTATACAGGTTACCTTTATGACTCAAAAGGATGCTTGCCCTTTCCCAAAGTATGAAGAGAAATAAAGATGTATAAAGAGGACCAGACTTTACAGGCATGAGACTTATGCTCTTTCCGGTTGTACTATTTTTTATGTGAGCAAATGCAGTGGAAAAGAGAAGTGTCAGACCACCATCTATAAACGTCATCTAATTCATGTCTTCCCAATGAGAAAAAGCATATTTGTCCCCAAAGAGTTGTTTCTAATTCAAAGTTAATTAGTTTTGCAACCTCAAAGAAAATAGAAAGTGGAAAAAAAAACCAGATAAGTAGATGTAGCAGTTGTTGCAGGAAGAAATCATTTTTAGTAAGGCTGATTAGCAGGCATATTTAGATTTCAGCCTCTGCAGTTGATACCTAAATGGCCAAACAAATGAAAGGACTTTCTAGGATGGGAGCAGTTTATTAAAAGGGTGACTTAAAGATAGATCATGTAGTAAGTATATTAACAGGCAAGCTTAGACTATCTCAAAATTGAGGCAGAGTAGAGGGTGGAAGAAGGACATTGTACTGAAGGTCAAACACCTCATTTCAAGATGGGGCTTTATTCCCAATGTGTGATGTGACTTTGGGAAAGTCATTGACCTCTAGATTTCAGGTTTTCCTCTTAAAAATTGAGGCAGTAGATTAGAAGAACTTTAAGATCTTTTCCAGCTCTAACATTCTAGGAATTTACAGTCAACTGAAAATTCTCTTTATACCAACTTCCTTGGAACAATTTTAAAAGGCAGGCTTATTGGGGGAATTAGTAATGTCCTAATTTATATAAATAGAGGAACTAGAAAGACGAAGAAACATGGAAAACTTGTGAAATTTATGTTGTCTTCTATAACCCCTTAGCTTCTCTATCTGAATTCCTCTTCCACCTTATGATCCCATTCCTCCACATCCTAGGTATTCAGTGTTCCTGTATCAGGTTTCCAGAGCCCCTTGTTGAAGACATGTATTCAAGCTTATCCTATCCAGAAGGCATTTTAATATTAAAAACATTATCCCTTCTTCATTACTTTCAAAACTACCAGTCTGCCAGCTCCTTTATTTTGCCCAGAAGTCATATTAAAAACAATGAAATTAACTAATTCACAGTAATACATCAGTGGCTAACAACAGATTAACATATCACTGCTCTAAAAAATTCTTGAGTTTTAAAAGAAGGTAACTGTGGATGGCAATACCTTTAATTCTCCTGATCCCAAAGAATAGGCTTCTTACAGCCTAATTCCTTGCTCAGTGACCAATGGGTAAAGGATGAACTTTGGTGGAGGAGAATGTTTTTGGAGTTAATTATATCATATCATTTAGGCAAGAGAATTTTAAGAGAAATTGAATTGGTAAATTATTTCTGGGGAACATGGCATGCTATCTTGTAAAATTTTTTCATCACTATTTATAATATTGTTTTGGCTGAATATTGCCAATATTATCAACATTTATGACAAATATTTAGAAATAAGAATACACTGAGCAATGTTTCAAACAAAACCCAAATTTTAAAATGACATATGTTTTAACAAAAAACCCAACTATTATATTGTGTTATAAAATTTCCTGAGAGTGACCTGAAAGACCATTGGGAAAGGTCTGTCCCACTGAACCTGGAGCAGAGCCCAGCCCAGCCTTGGCCACACAGCACTGAGAGGAGCAGATATGAGCAGGTTTCAGGGACAGAATCTCCAGCTGCAGTGCAGATCCCTCAACCCACAAGCACCAAAGGTCAGTGAGAAGGTCTTTGTGGCTGGCCAAAAAGGGAGCAGAGTGTCCCCATAACTCAGGCTGCCTCAGGTAGCAGCAGTAGAGGGAGCAGACAGGGCTCCCAAAGCAGGCAGCAGCCTGAATCCATTGATGAAGGTCTCATCATAAACCCCCTCAGGGAACTGAACTCTGTGTGATGGCCCTGCCCCCTCCTGATCATCTTATAGTAATCCAACACTGAATATTGGCCCTGCCCCTGCCTAAAGCCCCTGAGGGTTTGGAGCAGCTCATCTGAATCTCAGCCTTCAGTGCTAGCATGGATGAAATGGATGCAAGGTGTTTGTGGAGAGGAAACTCAGAAGTCAAGTAATTGACTGGGAAAATGCCCAAAAAAGGGGGAAAAATAAGACCATAGGAGGTTACTTTCTTGGGGAACAGGTGTCTCCCCCCATCCTTTCAGATGAGGAAGAACAAGGCATACTGTCAGAGGAAGTCAAGGCCTCTGCCTCCAGGGTCTCCAGAAGGAACTTAAATTGGACTCAGGCAATAGAAGACCTTAAAAAACAAGTTAGGGAGGAGGAGCCAAGATGGCGGAGTAGAAAGACACACATACACTAGCTGTGAAACCACAGCCTATAAAATATCTGTAAAGAAGATCTCCTAACAAATTCTGGGGCAGTGGAAGCTGCGCAACAACGGAGTGGAGGAGATTTCTGTTCCAGAGAGACTTGAAAAACCATCACCAAGGTTCATCATGCACCAGACACGGAGCAGAGACTAGCCCTGCATTGGGCATGTGGCACCGAGAGAAGCAGATCCAAGCAGGCTTCAGGGATAGAGTCTCCAGCAGTCACGCAGTTCCCTCCATCCACAGGCACACAGGTCAGTGAGAGAGAGTATTTGGTGGGCCGAGAGGGGAGTGGGGTGTCTCCATAACTCGGAGCCCCTCAGGAGGCAGCAGCAGACAGGAACTCCCAAAGCAGAGATGAGCTCCGGTCCATTGTTGAAGGTCTCCATGTAAATCTCCTGAGGGAAATGAGCCCTGTGAGGCGACCCTGCCCCCATCTTAGCACTAGAACTTAACCTCTCACTGAATAGCAGCCCCACCCCCTGCTCAAAGCCCTGAGGTGGGGGAATAACATTTGAATCTCAGACTTCAAGCACTAGCTGGGCAGATCTGGAGGTGAGGCAGGGGTGGAAAGGAATCTCAGAAGTCAAATAACTGGCTGGGAAAATGCCCAGAAAAGGGGAAAAAAAATAAGACCATAGAAGGTTACTTTCTTGGTGAACAAATGTTTCCTCCTTTCCTTTCCAATGAGGAAGAACAATGATTACCATCAGGGAAAGACATAGAAGTCAAGGCTTCTGTATCCCAAACATCCAAAATAAATATTCAATGGGCTCAGGTCATGGAAGAGCTCAAAAAGCATTTTGAAAATCAAGTTAGACAGGTGGAGGAAAAACTGGGAAGAGAAATGAGAGAGATGCAAGAAAAGTATGAAAAACGCGTCAATACCTTAGTAAAGGAGACCCAAAAAAATGCTGAAGAAAATAACACCTTGAAAAATAGGCTCACTCAATTGGCAAAAGAGGTTCAAAAAGCCAATGAGGAGAAGAATGCTTTCAAAAGCAGAATTAGCCAAATGGAAAAAGAGGTTCAAAAGCTCACTGAAGAAAATAGTTCTCTCAAAATTAGAACGGAACAGATGGAGGCTAATGACTTTCTGAGAAACCAAGAAATCACCAAACAAAACCAAAAGAATGAAAAAATGGAAGAGAATGTGAAATATCTCATGGGAAAAACAACTGACCTGGAAAATAGATCCAGGCAAAACAATTTAAAAATTATAGGACTACCAGAAAACTATGATCAAAAAAATAACCTAGACATTATCTTCCATGAAATTATCAAGGAAAACTGCCCTGATATTCTAGTACTAGAGGGCAAAATAAATATTGAAAGAATCCATTGTTTACCTCCTGAAAGAGATCTGAACAGAGAAACTCTTAGGAATATTGTGGCCAAATTTCAGAGTCCCCAGATCAAGGAGAAAATATTGAAAGCAGCTAGAAAGAAACAATTTGAGTATTGTGGAACTACAATCAGGATAACACAGGATCTGGCAGTTTCAACATTAAGGGATCAAAGGGCTTGGAATGGGATATTTCAGAGGTCAAAGGAACTGGGATTGAAACCAAGAGTCACCTACCCAGCAGATCTGAGTATAATTCTTCAAGGGAATAAATGGTCATTCAATGATATAGAGGACTTTCAATCACTCATATTGAGGAAAACATCAGATCTGTTAGAAAATTTGACTTCCCAAGACAAGAATCAAGAGAAACATGAAAAGGTAAACAAGAAAGAAAAGTCATAAAAGACTCTCTAAAGCTGAACTGTTACATTACTACATGGAAAGAAAATATTTGTGACTCTTGAATCTTTTCTCAGTATTTGGGTAGATGGAGAGATTGTGTACACACACACACACACACATACATGTATATGCATAGAGAGTACAGGATGTGTTGAATCAGAAGAGATGATATCCACACACAAAAAATAAAATAAAATAAAAATTAAGGGGTGAATGAGGAAAATACTGGGAAGAGAAAGGGAGAAATGGAACGAGGCAGGCTATAACTCATAAAAGAGATAAGAAAAATCTTGTTCAATGGAAGAGAAAAGGGAGAAGGGGAGAGGGGAAAAATGAATCTACTCTCTCCACAGGTGGCTGATGGAGGGAATAACATGCTCACTAAATTTGACATGAAAATTTATATCACACCACAGGAAAGTAGGAGAGGAGGCAACAAGTGGGGTGAGGGGAATGTTAGAAGGGAGGACAAATGGGAGAAGGGAGTTACTAGAAATAAACACTTTTGAGAAGGGACAAGGTCAATTGTGGGGGAAAAAATAAGGTGGGATAGAGTAGGATAGAGGTCAATATAGTTAGTATTACACAATATGATTATTATGGAAGGCTTGTAAAACAACACATATTTAGTCTGTATTGAATTGCTTGCCTTCTCAGTGGCGCTGGGAAGGGGGAGGGAGGGAGAGAAGTTGGAATTCAAAATATTAGCAACAAATGTTGAGAATTTTTATTGCATATGATTGAGAAATAAGAAATACAGAGAATTTTTATTGCATATGATTGAGAAATAAGAAATACAGGGATAGAAATTTATGTTGCCCTACAAGAAAAGAGAGAAGATGGGGATAAGGGAAGGGTGGGGTGTGATAGAAGGGAGGGTACATTGAGGGAAGGAGTAATCAGAATGCAAGGTATTAGGAAGTGGGGGTAGGGGAGTGATGGGGAAAAAAATTGGACATGTTACAAAGTGAGGTAAAAGTGATTAGTATTAAAACTATTGACTGAATTGATTACTGAGAATAAATCAATGACATCTTTAGTCTGGGGAAAAGAACTTTAGCTTAAATTTCCTAGAGGAAGGTAACCTCAAGCAAAAGTTGGCATTGATGGAAAAGTTAATGTTTTAATGGTAAATTTGATTTTATGATTGATATTTAATCAGGAAATAGAACATGTATAGAAAAGCATGTAAGCCACTTAAGATTTGCCTCAAAAGATGTTCCTTAGCCAAAGTGAAATTATAATCATATTTGAAACCTGGTTATTGGAACTTGCCATTTTTAGATGCTATGGGACTATTAAGTGACTGTTCTTATGAGTCTAACTCCAGGTATGGACAGCAAGAAAGGCAGTCTGAGCTACCAATCCATGATGCCAGTAAGCCAATGGGATGCTGGCAAAAGGTGATCTCATGGATAGGGTGGGAGAGCGGCTATTCAGCCTGTGCTGAGGTAGGATTCTCCCGACTCAATTTCCCCACTGACATCTGGCAGACTTTAAGCCTGACTGAATGCAAGTGGACAATCTAATCCTGCCTAGAACTGACATGAAGTTGGGGAGATATTGTATACCTGCAATGTCCCGACTCTTGGTGGCAATTTCCTATAGTCAAAAGGTTTGAAAGCTTAACACCAGATCTATTAAATTATAGATTATTGGTAGGGGAACATCCGAGGTTAAGTCTAAAATTAAGCTGTTAGGCATAGGACTTTAGACCAGCAACAATAAGTTAGGGTTCTTCAATTCTTAGTAATACTGTGGAGACAATTAAGTCATGAGTTTGTGAAGTTAGCAACATAGATATTATTTGTGTCTTAGCTGGTTTAATGTTTAAAAAAAATTCTTTTGTGGTGCATATTGTAAATGCTTTAAAAAGAAGTATCACTTGATCAAAAGTTTGAATTGTTTTATCTGTTATAAAATGTGCTAAAAATTAAAAATAAAATTTAAAAAAATTTTCCTATCATGGTAATCTACTCTGTTGGCTCAAAGTGATATATAAAAGACCTTGAATGCCTCCAGACACTCTAATTAAGCCAGAAAGACTTCACATATGAACCAGGTAGCAGTGGATAACTTCACCAAGCAGGTAGTCTCATAACCACATTGGATATTTAGTGATGATTTTTTCAGCGAAGTCAGCTTGAAAAACCAGCAACAAATCCACAAGGGCCCTGAATTTTGTAAGTGGGGTGGGAATGCACAAAGTTGAAACTGGAGAAACTATTAATGTCATAAAATTTGTATTTTTCCAACCAATATTATTTTTAATTCTATCACCACCTTACCTTAAAACCACCAACATTAGAAAAAAAATAAGAAAAATGAAAACCAAATCTGTTATAATTAATAAACATAGTCAAGCAAAACCCATACTGCCCTTGCCCCAAATCTGTGTCTTCCTCTGTATATGTACCAGAGGAGATATGAGGTCAGCTGTTAAGACTGACTGCTCCTGAGAAGTATAGTTCATTGACTTGGTGATCAGGCAGATATTTCAATTTCTCAGTTTCTAGGATCACATTGAACCCGAGGTGATGTACTTTCAACAGCAGGAATGAATATCCTTTCAGAATCCACATGACACAGAATTCTTGTCTCTGTGTCACTTTTCTTCCTCAGTTTTCTTGAATCCAATAAAAAGTAGTGTATATTGAGATGAAAATAACATTGGCACTACTATTTTACATAATAATCTATAATTATTTTTTCATTGACTGAAATTATTCATGACTTTAACTATAAAATGTGGAAAATAATTCCTGAGTAAATTATGTCACAGGGTTGCTATGAGACACAAATGATATCATGTATGCAAAGAACTTCAGAAACTTCAAAGCATTATGTAAATGTCAGCCATTAATGTTATCTAATATTGTGATTATTGAGATATTTTGATTATTCAAATAGTGAGCAAATGTCTTAACATTGTATAGATGACTTTTGAATACATATATATATTCCATCTATTTAATTTGGCATATGCAAATCCATCATTTTCAGATGATCATAAA
The DNA here is from genome assembly GCA_023548195.1 of Bettongia penicillata ogilbyi. NCBI lineage: Eukaryota > Metazoa > Chordata > Mammalia > Diprotodontia > Potoroidae > Bettongia > Bettongia penicillata. Next base: position 2,634,561 of record JAJHZJ010000152.1, read on the forward strand.
GTAAAAAAATTTTTCCTTTATTTGCAGCCAAACTACTTACACAAATGGAATTTGCCAAATCAATAAAATGTTGAAGATAACAAATCATCATATTTATTCCATATACTCCTGATATTGGTTTAGGTACACTTAACCTGAGAACTACCATTTACAGAGAGAAAAAAGGTGGAAAATTAGAGAAAGCATGAGTTGGATGCAAGGAAGAGTGACTGGCAGGGGCAGGACTTTGGTAGTAATCTACTTGTTAGCAATGGATGTTACCATGGACACCAGTACAGTACAATAAATTGTGAGTGGGAGACAAGGAAAATTATGAGAACTAAGAATAGTTTCTCTACATACAGCCTTCATGTAGCAGGTAATTATTTACTTGGAATGTATTTGCTGAAAGCTATCCTTTCAGTGGTGACCGATCCTTCTGTTATAATGTCACAGTCCCTTGGCTTGTAGTGAAAGGAATACAGGGAAAACTTTCAATTAAATACTGTTAATAGCTCAGGTTAGGCTGGCATTTTCATTTCAGTTTGTGGTTTACAAGATTTAATATACTGGTCCCTTCAAATCATAAAACCTTATGACATTTGCACAGAAAGTTTTAGGTCTGATATTTTCTCTAGAAAAATTATACACCATACATGAAGATCTGATGAATAGCTTCCTGTTTAAAATGACAGAAAATATTCGTTATTTTAATTATTTCATCTCTCAGAGAATGAACTTTGAAAAATAATTATGGGGGCAGGAGCCAAGATGGTGGAGTAGAAAGACTCATGTATGCTCGCTCCGAACCCACACCCCATAAATTTCCTGTAAAAAGAACTCCCCACAAATTCTGAATCAGTGCAAGCCACGCAGAAACACAGCAGAAGAGATTTCCGTCCCAGAGAGCCCTGGAAAGCCGTCCCTAGGGGTCCGTCGTGCACCGGACAGCGGAGCCCACCCCTGTGCTGCCCTGGCTGTGGCCCCGAGAGGAGCAGACTGGAGCAGGCTTCAGGGACAGAATCTCCATCGGCCATGAAGGTCCCTCCATGCAAACGTGCTGCAGGTCAGTGAGAGAGACTTCGGGGCTGGCCAAGAGGGGAGCAGGGTGTCTATGTGACTCAGGTCCCCTTGGGAGGTGGCGGCAGAGGCAGTGGCAGAGGCAGCAGAGGCCTGGGACTCCCGGAGCAACCAGGGGCTCAGGGCCATTACTGAAGATCTCTGCATAAACCCCCTGAGGGAACTGAGCCTGGGAGGCAGCCCTGCTCCCACCCAAGCACCAGAACTTAAGCTCATATTGAATAGCAGCCCTGCCCACCCCTGAAAGCCCTGAGGCTGGGGAGCAGCATTTGAATCTCAGACCCTAAGCACTAGCTGGGAGGATCTAGGCAGGGGTGGAGAGGAATCTCAGAAGTCAAGTAACTGGCTGGGAAAATGCCCAGAAAAGGGAAGAAAAATAAGACTATAGAAAGCTACTCTCTGGGGGAAGAGATGTTCCCGTCCTTCATTTCTGATGAGGAAATACAATGCTTGCCATCAGGGAAAGACGTGGAGGTCGGGGCCTCTTTATCCCAGACATCCGAGGTGGATGTCCGGTGGGCTCAGGCCATGGAAGAGCTCAAAAAGGATTTTGAAAGTCAACTTAGACAGGTGGAGGAAAAACTGGGAAGAGAAATGAGAGAGATGCAAGAAAAGCATGAAAAACGGGTCAATACCTTGGTAAAGGAGACCCACAAAAATGCTGAAGGAAATAACACCTTGAAAAATAGGCTCAACTCAATTGGCAAAGGAGGTTCAAAAAGCCAATGAGGAGAAGAATGCTTTCAAAAGCAGAATTAGCCAAATGGAAAAAGAGGTTCAAAAGCTCACTGAAGAGAAGAGTTCTCTCAAAATTAGAATGGAACAGATGGAGGCTAATGACTTTCTGAGAAACCAAGAAATCACAAAACAAAACCAAAAGAATGAAAAAATAAAAGAGAATGTAAAATACCTCACTGGAAAAACAACTGACCTGGAAAATAGATCTAGGAGAGACAATTTAAAAATTATGGGACTACCTGAAAGCCATGATCAAAAAAAGAGCCTAGACATTATCTTTCATGAAATTATCAAGGAAAACTGCCCTGAGATTCTAGAACCAGAGGGCAAAATCAGTATTGAAGGAATCCATCGATCACCACCTGAAAGAGATACAAAAAGAGAAACTCTTAAGAGCATTGTGGCCAAATTCCAGAACTCCCAGGTCAAGGAGAAAATATTGCAAGCAGCTAGAAAGAAACAATTCCAGTATTGTGGAAATAAAATCAGGATAACACAAGATCTAGCAGCTTCTACATTAAGGGATCGAAGGGCGTGGAATAGGATATTCCAGAAGTTAAAGGAACTAGGATTCAAACCAAGAATCACCTATCCCGCAAAACTGAGTATTTTCCCTTCAAGGGAAAATATGGTTTTTCAATGAAACAGAGGACTTTCAAGCATTCTTGATGAAAAGATAAGAGCTGAAAAGAAAATTTGACTTTCGAACACAAGAATGAGAAGAAGCATGAAAAAGTAAACAGCAAAGAGAAGTCATAAGGGACTTACGAAAAGTGAACTGTTTACATTCCTACATGGAAAGACAATATTTGTAACTCTTAAAACTTTTCAGTATCTGGGTAGTTGGTGGGACCACACATACATATACATACACACACATGCACATATGTACACATGTGCGTGCACATACATACACACATGCACTCACATACAGAGACAGAGACAACAGAGTGAATTGAATAGGATGGGACCACATCTTAAAAGAAATTAAGGTAAATGGTGAGAGAGAAATGTACTGGTAGGAGAGAGGGTGAAATGGAATGGGGTAAATTATCTCTCATTCAAGAGGCAAGCAGGAGACTTTTTAGTGGAGGGAAAAAGAGGAAAGCTGAGAAAAAAACATGAAGTTTACCCTCATCACATTCGACTAAAGGAAGGAATAAAATGCACATTCATTTTGGTATGAAAACCTATCTTACAATACAGGAAAGTGGGTGAGAAGGCGATAAGCAGGGTGGGGGGGATGATGGAAGGGAGGGCAATGGGAGGAGGGAGCAATTTGAAGTCGACACTCTTGGGGAGGGACAGGATCAAAAGAGAGAATAGAAGCAATGGGGGGCAGGATAGGATGGAGGGAAATACAGTTAGTCTTACACAACATGACTATTATCAAAGTCATTTGCAAAACTACACAGATAGGGCCTATATTGAATTGCCTGCCTTCCCAAAGGGAATGGGTGGGGAGGGAGGGATGGGGAGAATTTGGAACTCAAAGTTTTAGGAACAACTGTTTAGTATTGTTGTTGCTACTAGGAAATAAGAAATACAGTTAATGGGGAATAGAAAGTCATCTGGCCCTACAGAACAAAAGAGAATATGGGGACAAGAGAAGGGAGGGATGATAGAAGAGAGGGCAAATTGGTGATAGGGGAATTTAGAATGCTCAGTGTATTGGGGTCGGGGGAGGGGAGAAAAGGGGAGAAAATTTGGAACCCAAAATTTTGTGAAAATCAATGTAAAAAGTTAAATAAATAAATTTATATTAAAAAATACATAAAAAATAAAAAAATAATTATTCATTTAGTAGAAATCTAGTTCTGCTTCAGTATAGTTTATTGAAATTTTTTTTTTTGTAGAAAGACTTTGTGCTTATTGTATCACTACATGCTTCCTGGACCGCAGTGCTCACTGCGTCATATGACAAAGAGACATAAATTATGCTACCATCATCTTTGGAAGCTTGTCCAGTTTCATATGTGTTGCCTGTGCTCAACAGAAGACTCATGAAGTACCAAGATAACATTAAAATATTACAATGATTCAGACATGTATGTGCAGAAATATAATCCACTATGACATCACAGTTTCACCAGACTGATTCCATGTTATGAATGAAGGATTTTTAAAATCTTGAAAAAAGAAAAGATATACTATTTTGGCTCCATTGTGTAAAATATACAAATGGATGTTGGCAGATTCAAAGAGAGAAGACAGCTGGGGACCTGATTTTTGAGTTGATTAGATTTTTTTAGTTGATTTGACCCTCTAAAACTTTGGAGTTTTATGATACCTGTATGTCTGACCCTTCAGTCAACATAGCCATTGTCTAGACCTATCCCAGGTATCCTTTCCTGACTCAGTCACATCGGTAAGGCATGGTGTACGGAATGATACCATACAAAAACTGGAAAAATAAGATCATTGAGCAATGGAGACTATGAGATTAAAGTAGATGCAATTATTGCTGATTATTACAGAATTTTCCAGAGAAATCCATTTTCAACTTAGTTATGTCATTTTTAAAACCACAGCTGTTTTCTTACAAAAATTTATAATTACTCCAGCATTTTCTATTTGTCATCCTTTGAAACCATTTGGACTAACTAGTTTACATTTTTAAAAAATGATTAACAGGATAAAAATAAATATCCCACTTTGGGAAGACAGTTTCAGTAAGTATTTTTTAATTTCATCTTAGCTAATTATTATATTAATATAAAAACCCCAACGAGCTTGATAGAGGTTTAAAAATTATATTTGTTGTTGCTGTTGAGTCATGCCCAACTCTTTGTGACTTCATTTGAAGTTTTCTTCCAAAGATACTAGAGTGGTTTGACATTTCTTTCTCTAGTTTATTTTATCAATGTGGAAACTGAGACAAATAGAATCCAGTGACTCGCCCAAAGCCACATAGCTAGTAAGCATCTGAGGCCACGTTTGGACTCAGGAAGATGAGTCTTCCTGACCCTAGGTTTGATGCTCTCTCTACTGTGTCACCTAGTTTATCTAATAATCCCCAGCATTTCTAGTGTATCAAACTCCCTTCGTTATATATATATATATATATATATATATATATATATATATATATATATATATATCATAAAATTCAATCGCATTATACTTTATAATGACTTGTTCAAAGTTACTATCATAATCATTTTAGCTAGAATAACCATGTCAGGCATTGGTGAAGTACTAATAAATGGGTCAGTTGTTCCCATATCCGGTCCCCCAACCACCAACCCAAACCAAAAACCACCTTGATGATGACAAGATGATAAAGAAATTGTCTACAGTAAAATTGGAGACAACAATAATGTATAAGAAAAAAGAAAGCAATGTTCACATCAAATTAATAAAAATTTCTACAAGAAAGAGATATACATGGTATGACAGAATTCAGTCAAATGATTCCAGGCAATAATAGAGAACAGAATTTTGGAATGTGATGTCATCAGTTATAATTTTTAATCGAGCATTTAAGAACATTGTCAAAACTAAAGATCAATATTATTAACTATAAATTAAATGATGTTAAGAAAAAAAAACACAAAAAAGCACTTTTTAAAAATCTACCTAAACTAAGGACTGATTCTAACTATATTAGAGTCCAGCATTTCAAAATGTAAGAATATCAATTCTCAGCACTTAGTTTCAGAAAAATAAGGTAATGTTTTCTATTATTTATTGAAGAGGACATAAGGAAATTACAATATATTCATTTAGAACACTGGAAATTTTTAGTGGGGAGTGGGATATGAATACTTTGTATCTTCTTTCTTTCTAGTTAGATGTACTTTGGCCTGAGTAAAATATTTTTTGCATAATTAATGTAAGTCATATAGTTTACATAAAATTATACAATTAATAATTGCTACTGGGTCAAAAGAAGGACTTATTCCTATGGGCATGCTTCTACAGATACATATGCTCATGTCAGATGCTAGTTCTATTTTTGCTGGGGCATGGGAGAAACAGGCAACAAACATAGGGAATAGTGATGTCTGTGCTTCTGGGTCCTGCAACTCACCCATTCTCAGTTGCATGTGACAGATGAGCCTTAGGTCAATCTAGTGTTGGACAAACTACTGTGCTTTTGGCACAAAGGTAGCCCAAAATAGCCTGCCTAGATACAGTACAATCACTGTCAGTATATCAGCTGACAGATATTTCATAGTAAATAAATGCCTTTAAATTTGTACTGAAATAAGTAGGGCAAATAATAAGGTTCTTTGCTGAATTCATTTTCTACATGTCACTTATTATGCCTCTTCCATGGAGTTTGGAATCCTGAAGAATGCCTTCAAAATTAAAATAATTAAGTACTATGGGTCTCATTAAGTGACCCAACGAAATTATAAATCATGGTTATGGAATCTCACTGTTTGTAAGAACCTCTGAGGTCATCATTGTACATAGACAGTAATCCCTGATGCAATGTCCCTAATAAGTGGGCATTAAGTCTCTGCTTGAGAATACCAATTCCAATTTTAGAGAATTCTAGTTTTAACGAAGTTTTTCCTTATAATGGTCTAAAAATCTTCTGTTCTATAATTTCCACCCATTGTTTCTAGTATTTCACTCTAGATTAAAGCAGAATAATTCAAATATTATTTGCATACAATAATCTTTCAAATAATTAGGCAGTCCTTGTGTATTCCTCTTCTTACAAGCAAAAATCTTGTCCTTTAACTTATCTTTGTATGACAGTTTCCAGGTGTCTAATAGTTTGTTTTACCTACTCTAATGTTTCATTCTGTAATACCTTCTAAAAACATGTTCCACAGAATCATCCTCAATAACACAGATATGAGGTTATTAATGGACAGTCAGACAATAACACTAATAATGAAAATTAATTTAGGAAAATAGAGGGGTTTGTGATAGCATTTCAGAACCATATCATCACCACTAGAAGTTTCTTAAGTATTAGGGATTAAGGTAGTATATACCAGGAAATAGTAAAAATAATGTAACCCATTACCATATCCTGCAAAAAGTTAATGTCTCTTCAATATCTAGTAAAATAAGATCTGGTAGCTAGAATAATATATCAGAATCTTTCATGGACTGACAGATGACAAATTCCTATACTAAAAATTTAGTTCTCAAAATGTTCTGGAAAACTCAGTGACTAGATTGCATTGAAAATGGAATACATATTATCACAGATCTTATTGATGCCTCAAATCATCATACATTACAACAATCAATAAAAACTTAAGAATAACATTTTAAAAGATGTCACTAATACCTAATGCTCCTACTCTGCAGGCTGCATGGAATGAAAAAAAATCAAAATATAGAGACCTAACAGGAGAAATAATAAAAGTCACAAATAACATATTAGAGTGCATGCCATCACTATTATCCTGTCTATTAGAATTGTACTGAGGATGCTTTCTGAAAGCCTTCAGTAAGCTTAAATTCTAATATTTCTATTCACCTACAAAAAGAAGTTTTTATATACCTACACAATAGTATATAGAAAATTATTTTTTTAAAGGAATTGTATGATAGTGACTTGTCCTAAGGCCATTTCTAAATGAACCTTATTGAATAAGATAAGAAAAACAGGTTTTCAACTACAACATAATTTTGGTAGGCTAGAATGGATGACAATATATCTAGAAAGCTTTTGAGCAAAAAGCTGTACAACATTAGTAATGTAAAAGACTCAATTCCCTAAGTTAACTTGAAGAAAAGCATTGATAGATTTCTCAAAGCACAAAATAAACAGGTTTGGACAATCAGCTCAACTAATAAAAATAGAGGCTTATTCCAAATGTGATAATAGAAAACATAACAAGAGAAACAAGCAAAGGAAATGCTAATGGGAGCCAAGATGGTGGCCGAGAAGCACTAAGATGAACTCTCCCAAATTCCCCTCCAAGCAACTCTAGAAGAATGCCTCAAATTGAATTCTGAAGCAGCAGATGGAAGAAAAGTTTGGGAAAAATAATTTTCCAGCCTAAGACAACTTAGGAGGTTGGCAGGAAATGTCTTTCTCACTGGAGCTGTAGTGGGACCCAGAAATGCAATGCAGGCCTGCATGTTGGGAATAAGTGCATTTGGGGTGTGGGGGGGAAGGGCTGAACAACTGGTTTGAAGGAGATTGCAAGGGATCCTTTGTTGCCACTGGGTTGAGGACCAGGTCATATTGCTCATACACAATTCCAGTTCATAGTCTTAGGGTCAAAAGAATCAATAGTAGTTAGAGAATGAGGAGAGCAGGGACTTAGTCCCTATTCCAGGGGAAAGGTGAATACTTCTTATTGCTCACAGGGGAACAGGAATCCTGGTCTCAATTGTAAGGCATAGGAAAGCATTAGCAATGATAACTCAGAGGATGGGGTTGGGGGGGAACTAGTCATAGCTCAGGGCCAGGAAGACTGAAAGCCCTGGTGGCCACAAGGGAACAAGGTCCCTTCCTGGGCAAAAGCACAGCACAAACCAGGAGAGTAGTCACCACAGTTCTTCTTAGATCATATTACCTTGGAAATACTGAAAGCCTACAGACCCCTAGAGCTACCTCTGAAAACAGCAGCAAGAAGGCCTGATTTAGAAAAATAAATTTGAATAATCCATCAATGAGCTCCCTAAGGTAAAATTCCTAGGACCAGAAGGATTCACAAGTAAATACTATCAAACATTTAAAGAATAATGAATTCCAAAGCTACATAAAATATGTGGAAAAATAGGCAAAGAAGGAATCCTATCAAATTCCTTTTACAACACAAAAATGGTATCAATATCTAAACCAGGAAAAGCAGCAATAGAAAAAGAAAACCATAGCCCAGCTTCTGTGATGAATATTGATGCAAAATTTTTAAATACAATACTGGCAAAGAGATTAAAGAAAATATGTCATGAAAATCATACACTATGACTAAGAAGGATTTATACTAGAAATTCAAGACTGGTTCAATGTTAGGAAAATTATCAGTGTAATTGATTATATCAATAACAAAACTATCAAAAATCATATAGTTGCCTCAATAGATACAAAAAAAAAATCTTTTGACAAAAACAACACTAATTTCTTTTAAAAGAAAGCACAGGAATAAAATGATCTTTCCTTACAATGATAAGTAATATCTAGCTAAAACCATAAATAAGCATTCTGTAATGGGGATCAGGTAGAAGCCTCAGAAGACCATAAGATTGGGATGAAGCAAGGATGCCCATTATCACCACTTTTATTATTCAACATTTTCTAGAAATGATAGTGATAGCAATAAGAGATGAAAATAAAAGAAATTAGAATAGGCAATAGGGAAATAAAATTAACACTCTTTGCAGATGACATGATAGTATATTTGTGGTATACCTGAAAAATTCTAGAGAATCAACTAAAATCTTGGCTGAAATATTTAACAACTTCAACAAAGTGGCTGGGTATAAAATAAATGTACATAAATCACCAGCATTTCTATATTGACAATAAAATTCAGTAGAAAGAAATAGAGAATGGGAGTTAGAGTAACTACTCACCTCACCTAAGCTCTAAGACAAACTCTTTCAGATATCTCTAAAAAGAGAATCTGAATGGATTTTAGACGGGCAGAATCTAACAGGAGACAGACTATGGTAGACTTCCAGCTCAGGACAGACTGGAAGGTTGACAGGAAGGATCTGTTGGGCGGGGCAGGAGGAATGCACAGGGCACAGGATGTAACAGTGTGATCCTGCTGTGGTAGGGCTGACCATGAAGCCCCATTTGGTCTAAAGCAGCAGCCACACTGTGGAATCTCAGGCATATCAACCCAGGACAGGGGTCCAGTAGAACAGAACGAGTGAGAGCCGCAGAGCCCCAGGTAACTGCAGCAGCTGCTCCTGAGACTATCAGCCTGCAGATTAAATGTCTTTAAGTCCCCTACTTGAACTCCTGGGAGCCAAGAAGGCAGAATGATCAGTACATGCTCTTCCTCTCCCCTTGTTGATCTTGAAAAAAAACAAAAAATATTTCCCCAGGAAAAATCTTAGAATAGTGGGATCAGGCAAAGATGTAAACAGTCTCTAAGCCTGTGAGGCTGAGAAAATTGCAAAGGGAGATCCTTCTTTCTATGGCTGAAAGGAATCAGTGCAGGGCCAGAAATGTCCCAGACAGCCCCACCTCAGCAAACCAGGAGGAGATCTGGAGCCCCAGGGGGGTGGAGCCCACAACTGCCAACACTAGGACTCCAGGTGTGCCTCAGCACCCCAGGGGAAATCAGGAAGACACTAGCACAGACAGGTTCACAAACTACTGAGCTTGGTTATGCTCTAGTTCAGCAGAGAAAAACTCCTGTGGCCAGATCACCCCTCCCCCACACTTAATGTAGGAAGCTCCAGGGTAAATCTAGGGAAACTCAGAAAGACTTCACCTGGCCTTTGCCTTCTCACTCCAGCAAGCCCAGCAGCGGGTAAGCAGCAGCACTTTAGCTTCTAGCTGAAAGAATCAGAGGCCACAACATACAAAGCCTTAGGTTCTAGGCACAAGAGCTGTGGGATAGAGCCCCTTGTGCCCCAGAAGCACAGATATACTTTAAAATCCAGGAAAAGAGTGATTAGAATGAGTAAGAAGCAAAGCTGAAAAGAAAAAACTGCAGAATCTTTCTATGGGGACAAGGACCAAAACTTGAATACCAAAGAGGTCAGTATTGCAAATATACTCTCATCTGAAACTTCAGAAGGGAATATAAACTGGACTCAAACCCAAAGACCATTCTTGGAAGAGGTTAAGAAGGATTTTGAAAGTCAAATTAGAGAAATAGAAGAAAAACTGGCCAATGATTTTCAAAATATGAAAAAAAGAATTCACTGAAGAGAATAGTTCCTTTAAAAGGAAAATTGGACAAATAGAAAAGGAGGTACAAAACCTAACTGGAGAAAATAACTCCTTAAAAGGAACAATTGGACAGATGGAAAAGGAGATGCAAAAGTTAATTGAAAAAACATTTTGATAAAAATTAGAATTGGGCAAATAGAAGCTAATAACTCTGAGACATCAAGAATCAGTCAAACAGAATGGTCTACCAGAAAGTCATGATGAGAAAAACAAGTTGGACAATATCGTCCAAGAAATCATCAAGCAAAACTGCCCAGAAATCCTAGATCCAGAGGGCAAAATAGTCATTGAAAGAATCCACTGTTCACCTCCTGAAAGGAATCCCAAACTAAAAACACCAGGGAATATTGTTGCCAAATTCCAGAACTATCACGTGAAGGAGAAAATACTGTGGGCAATCAGAAAGAAACAATTCAAATATCAAAAAGCTACAGTAAGTATCACACAGGATCTTGTAGCTTCTACATTAAAATGCTGAAGGAATTGGAATATGATATTCCATAAGGCAAAGGAACTGGGACTACAACCAATGATCAATTACCCAGCAAAGCTGAGCATAATATTTCAGTCAAGGAGATGGACATTCAATGAAATTAGGGGTTTCCAGACCTTCCTGATGAAAAGGCCAGAGCTTAATAGAAAATTCAATCTTCAAACACAAGTCTCAAGACAGGCATAAAAAAGTAAATAGGGGAGAAAAACTTGTTATTCAATATGGCAAACTGTTTATATAAGGGAAGACCATATTTGCTAATCTTGAGAATTGTATATTTATTATGATATGTAAAAGGGATATACTTAGAGAGAAGGAGCGGGTATAAAGAAAATAATGTGATGATAAAAATGTAATTTATGGATACAAAGGGATTGTAATGGGAGATGTGAAAAGAAGGAGGCAGAAAAAGGTAAATTACATCACAGGAATAGGCACAAAAATATGTTACAGTAGAGGAAAAGAGGGAAGGGAGACAAACATTGTTTGAGATTTACTCTCATTTGATTTGGTTCAAGGAGGGAACAACAAACTCAGTTACATATAGAAATCTAGCTAGCTCTCTAGGCAGTAGGAGGGGAAAGGGGGAAAGAAAAGGGAGGGAGCTGAAAGTAGGGAGGGAAGAATAAGGGAGGTGATGACCAAAAATTAAAATTCTATTGTGGAAGGGAAAGGAGAACTAAAAGAAACAGAGAAATTCCTTTTTAAATAACTGCAGTCAGTATAAAATACTTAGGAGTCTACTTGCAAGCAAACCAGGAACTATATGAATAGAATTTCAGAATACTTTTCATATAAATAAAGTCAAATTGAAACAATTGAAGAAGTAAAATTGCTCAAGGATAGGCTGAGCCAACACAACAAAAATGACAATTCTACCTAAATTTATTTATTCAGTACAAAATCAATCAAATTGACAAAAAATTCTTTTATAGAGCTAGAAAAACTAATAAAATTAATCTGGAAGAAAATAAATTCAATAATATCAATGTAACTGATGGGAAAAAATGTGAATGAATGTGGTTTAGTAATATGTGATCTCACACCTTATTTTTTCAAAGTGGCAATCCTCAAAACAATTTGCTACTGGTTAAGAAATAGAGTAATGATTCCTGGCATAGGTTAGATACATAATATACAGTAGTAAGTGACCATAGTAGTCTAGTGTTTGACAAACCCAAACATCCAAGATTTGGGGACAAAAACATCACTATTTGATAAAATCGCTGGGGAAATAGAAAAGCAACTTGGCAGAAATTAGGTATAGACCAACATCTCCCACTGTATACTGAAATACTATCAAAATGGTACAAAATTTATACTTAAAAGGAGATATTATGAGCACATTAAAGGAGTGTGCAATAATTTACCTGTCACATTTATGGATAAATTAAGAATTTATGACCAAAGAAGAGAAAGAGAGAATTACATGATGTAAAATGGATAAATTTAATTACATTACATTTAAGAAGTTTTTGCACAAACCAAACCAATGTGGTCAGCATTAAAAGGAAAGAAGGAAACTGGAGAAAACTTATAGCAAGATGTTTCTCTGACAAAAACCTCATTTCAGGGAACTATATAATATAATATTTATATTATGATAAAATATTTATATAATATTTATATATTTTGTGGTGGGAAAAAAACAAAATGGAAATTGAGGGGATGCTCATCAATTGTGGAATAGCTGAATAAGTTGTGGTATATGATTGTGAGGGAATAATATTGTGCTATAAAAAATAATGAACATGATGCTATCAGACTTATATGAAATGAGCAGAAACAGGAGAACATTGTACAAAGTTAGAGTAATATTTACAACTATCAACTGTGAAAGACCTAGCTATTCTGATCAATACAATAATTCAAAACAATTTTAAAGGCCTTATGATGAAAAATGCTATCCACACCCGGAGAAAGAACTAATGCTGCATGAATGCAAATTGAAGCAAGCTTAAAAAAAACCAACTTTATTATTCTTTTTAAAAATATTTTATTTTTCAAAATGGCTAACATGGAAATGTCTTGAATGATTACTTATTTATAATCTACATAAAATCGCTTGCTTTCCCATGGACAGGGGAAAGTGAGTGGGATGAAGAGAATCTGGAACTCATTTTTTAAAAGAAACTAATTTTTAAAATTTTACATATAATTGCAAAAAATAAAAATTAAATTAAAATAAAAATAAACAAAGAGAGAGAAGAATAAACATCATGTTACCACTGAGTCATAGACAAGGAATACTTAACTAATTTGATAAAAAAAAAATTGAGGGGTGAAATCAAATTACTAAAATCAAAATTAAAGAGAAAATATTCACCATATATGGAGAATAATAAAAGAAATAATCAGAAACTGTTCTTAATTGTGTTAAATAATATTAAACAAATAAAAAGTCTTACTTGCTTTTAAAAACTTAACAAAACAGAAACTAAGCTAAGCTATGTAACCCAAACTAAGGAGGTGATGAACTAACTTTTGTTAGAAGTGTATCTTTGTTTGGTCGGGAGAGAAAAGGTAGCTAGTAGGTCAAAAATTTTATTAGTGATTTCTATCACACATTTTTATCTGTGAAATTTTTAGTGTATACCAAATACTATCCTAGTACTTTAGCACTTACCACATTAATATTTCCTCTCACTTTTTACTGTATTTCTCCTAAAACACTCAAACCTCACATGCATGATACCAGTTACTTCTTTTTCCCTTGTCCCTAAGACCCTTTTATCATCTTGGCAGGAAGGTCATTACTATTTTTTTTATTTTTTTAATTTTTTAAATTAGTATTTTATTTATTATTTTTAATTATAATATATTTTATATATTATTTATATATTTATAATAATATTAATTAATTTATATTAATTAATTTATTATTTATTAATTATAATTAATTTATATTAATATTGATAATGATATATTAAATATATTTATATATTTTATATATTATATAATAATAAAAATAATAAATTTAGTAATTTAATAATTACTAATACATAATATTATTATTATGACACTACTAAGTAGGCTTATTCAGACCAAGATGACTTAGTAGAGGCAGGAACTCATTTAAACTCTCCAAAACTGCCCTCCACACAACTTGGAAATAATGCCTTAAATTGAATTCTGAAGTGGCAGAGTCAACAAAAAGTTAACATGCAATAACCTTCTGGCCCAAATCAATTTCAGAGGTTAGCAAGAAAGTCTATCACACAGGGATGGTTGTTTGGCTTAGAATGCAATGCAGTCCACATCATGGCAATGACAGCAGCAAGCCTTGGACGTAGATGCAACGGCAGCTTTGGGAGCTCTCAGACCAGAAATGATAATGGGATTGGATCAGAAAGAGATTACAGGGAACACTTTGCTGACACTGGGAGCAAGACCGCATTGCGTTGGATCTATGTAGTTCCTGATAATAGTTCCAGGGTGAAGAGGATCATGAGAACTCATGGCCACAAGGATGCAGGAGCCCTGGTCACAGTTACATGATGGAAAAGAGTGCTTGCAGTCACTCACAAGGGAACAGGGACCCTGGTCTCTATACCCAAGCAGAAAGGAGCACTAGAATTAGTGGCTGTAGGAGAAAAGGGGACCTAGTCATAGTTCCATGGCAAAGAGTAGCATTAGTACTTGCAGATATTGGGGATTAAAGTCCATTTCTCAGTAAAGACCAGATCACAGGCCACAAGAGCAGTGATCATATCTCTCCTTAGATCATACCACTAGGCAAGCACCAAAAAATTATAGACTCCCAGAGCTGTGAAAATAGCAGTATGAAAAACATGAAACTTGGGACAGTACCTCCTCTAGCCTGGGAACAGAGCCCAATGTTAATATAAAGTTAAAAGTCAATAAATAGGCTAGAAAAATAGGGGAAAAAACAATAACAAAAACAGCCTGACATAAAAATCTACCATGGTGCCAGAATAGATCAAGACACAAACTCAGAAGTAAATGATGTCAAAACACCTACAAGCAAAGCCTCAAAGAAAAAAAAATGTGAATTGGACACAATAAAAATCTTGGAAGAGCTCAAAAAGAATTATAAAAATCAAACAAAGAGGTAGAAAAAATTTGAGAAAAGAAGTGGGAGTGATGCAAGAAAACTATGAGTTAACAGCTTGGTAAAAGAGGCACAAAAATAGAGAAGACAGCAAAAAACCAGAATTGACTAAGTGGTAGAAGAGGTACAACAGTTCACCGCCCAATAGGTTTATTCAACCCTCTCTTGTCCTCTGTTGTAGTAAGGACCAGGCACATAAAACCTGACTCCATTATCCTTCTTTTATCTATTATATAATTATAAATTGTATAATATAATGGATATGTATTGGATAATATAATTGTCCATTAACCCCATTCCTAAATTCTATACAACCTCTATTGAGGGGATCTTGGGGGAGAATAGGGAAACTCCCAGAAGTGGAGGAAGAGTTGCATTATCATGAAACTAGAAATGCTATCTCTCAAAAAGAAAAAAATAATGAATAGCTGAAGGCTATATCTTCATAGATTTATAAATCCTTATATACAGCCACATTTCCCTATCTAAGCCCTGGATAAGAGGCCCTTCTCTATCTTCATATTTTCTATCCTCAGAAGTAAGGTATGACTTCCAGCAAAAACAGCAACATGAATAGTTCTAGACAAGTCTAGCTCCCTCAGAAACTGTCTCTGTAACTTGAGAAAGGATTGTCAAGTGAAGTCGAGTATAAATATGATCAAAGAGGAGCTCCAGTGATGAAACTGAATCCTTCCAGGAAAAAAATGATAAGGTGGTGTGAAGGACTGGTTTTGTTTAAGGAGAAAAGGAAGACCAAAAGGGTGAATGTCGAGTATGAGTTTTTTGTTTTAAAGAAAAGGTGGGGAGAGGTGGATAAATGGAATAGAATAAAGGAGTAAGACAGAGAGGAATGTACTATTTCTCATAATTGGGAAATAACAGGAGATGATTTTATAACTATGATTGTAGGAGTAGGAACAGACTGCCCTTCTTTATTAGTGGAAGTGGGAAGTTTGCTTTTATCTGAGCAAGGTAGACAGCTAGGTGGTACAGTGAATAGAATACAAGATATCCAAATTCAAATCCAGGGACAGGCAGTTACTATATGACTCTGGACAATTCAATTAAGTTCTCTGGGCCTCAGTTTCCTCTTCTATACTATAGCAATAATATTAGCACCAACTTCCTAGGATTATTGTGAGAAGGAAATGAGTTCACACATGTGCAGGGCTTTGCAAACCTAAACACATTATATAAATGCTAGCTATTATTATGATGTCTTCTGGATAGTTGACGTAGTGCATTGAAAGCTAGATTTGTAATCAGTCAGATCTGAGTTTAAATCACTCCTATAATACTCCCTCACTGTGTAAAGCTTAATCTTATTTAATTTCTTTCAGCCTCAATTGTCTCATCTGTAAAATGGGATAGCAATAGTACCTACTTCAGAGAGTCATTGTGAAGATCCAATGAGAGAACAGACATAAAGGACTGTAAACCTTGATGTTATGCTAAATAAATGATAGGTGTTATTATTCGAGAAATACAATAAAGTAAATAAAACTGGACAGTGAGAAGGAGAGGGAAGAAGGGGCATTAAGATAGAAGGTGGGATTAGGAAAATAATAGTCTTAAGCAAAACCACCTTCATCTGAAGAGGGCTGATAAGAAGAGAAAAATATAAAGAGATAGATAAAGGGCAAAACCCAGTCTGGGCTTCATGAGGAAGTATAGTGGACGGGTGGGATCAGAACATTTCACTTATACATTACTAGTGTGGATTAAATTTCCTTTCTTTTCCCACCTTATCATGTGTTAAGAGAGGGATTGGTGATGATGGAGGGGGAGATGAAATATGATTTGATGTAGGCAAAAACAAACCTTGAATGAACTCTTCCATAAAATGGAAAGAGGTGACAAAGTAGATTATAAAACAAAACCTAGCAACATTTTGTTTATAAGAAGCCCACTTAAAGGTAAAGATTTATGCAGTTAAAAATGAGCAGTTGCAACATAATCTATTATACTTTGACTGAATCTAAAAAAGCTTTAGAGTAATCATGATATCAGGCAACAATAAAACTAGACTTTTTTTTTAAAGAAAGGAAAATTTCTGTATTTAATGGCACCATAAATAATGAAACAATATGGTTGCACCAAAAATCACAGCATCTAAGCATGTAAAGGAAAAGTTTGTGAGCATTAGACAAATGATAATTGTTAAAGACGTCAATGTACCCTGAGCCCCTTTCAGAGAGAAATTTAACAGAAAACTAAACAAAAAAAGAAGTTAAGAATATCAATAAAATTTTAAGAAAAAAAAAGTGATAGATGCCATGGGAATACAGGCTAGAAATCTTAAGGAATACTTATTCCTCCACTTTTCATTACATTTAAAAAGTTGATTGTTATGGCATAAAAGATTCATAAACAAATGATGAAAAATAAATATTAAACATATTCATCGCAGAGCACAATGATAAAGGTTATAATAAATAATGTTAAATAGGATATGTAATTTGTTAGAAATTAACATTATACGAAAGAAAAGATTAAATAATTTAAAAGAGAAACAAGCAGGGGGAGGAGACAAGATGGCGGAGTAGAAAGACTCACGTATGCTAGCTCCAAACCCACAGCCCATAAATTTCCTGTAAAAAGAACTCCCCACAAATTCTGGAGCAGAGCAAGCTGTGGACCAACGCAGTGGAAGAGATTTCCATTCCAGAGAGCCCTGAAAAACTAGCACCAAAGGTCTGTTGCACACCGGACAGTGGAGCCCAGCCCTGGCCGCGTGGCCCCGAAAGGAGCAGATCTGAGCAGGCTTCAGGGACAGCTTCCGGTGGCTGCGAAGGTCCCTTCACCCACAGGCACTACAGGTCAGTGAGAGAGATGTCTGGGCTGGCCGAGAGGGGAGCGGGGTGTCTCCGTGACTCAGGCCCCCTCAGGAGGCAGCAGGGGCCCAGAACTCCCAGAGCAGAAAGGACCTCAGATCCATTACTGAAGGTCTCTGCTTAAGCCCCCTGAGGGAATTGAGCCTGGGAGGCGGCCCTGCCCCCACCTGAGCACCAGAACTTAAACTCACATTGAATAGCAGCCCTGCCCCTGAAAGCCCTGAGGCTGGGGAGCAGTATTTGAATCTCAGACCCCAAGCACTAGCTGGGCAGATCTAGGCGGGGGTGGAGAGGAATCTCAGAAGTCAAGTAACTGGCTGGGAAAATGCCCAGAAAAGGGAAGAAAAACAAGACCATAGAAAGCTACTTTCTTGGGGGACAGATGTTCCCACCTTTCATTTCTGATGACAAGGAACAATTCTTACTATCAGGGAAAGACGTGGAGGGTGGGGCCTCTGTATCCCAGACATCCAAGGTGGATGTCCAGTGGGCTCAGGCCACATGGAAGAGCTCAAAAAGGATTTTGAAAATCAAGTTAGACAGGTGGAGGAAAAACTGGGAAGAGAAATGAGAGAGATGCAAGAAAAGCATGAAAAACAGGTCAATAGCTTGCTAAAGGAGACCCCAAAAAATGCTGAAGAAAATAACACCTTGAAAAATAGGCTCAACTCAATTGGCAAAAGAGGTTCAAAAAGCCAATGAGGAGAAGGATGCTTTCAAAAGAGTCCTTCTCTTCCCAAGAAGAAAGCCAAATTTGAAGACAGGTCTTCTTGATTTCAGATCCAGGGCCCTTTGTGCTCTGCCACCTAGCTGGCATTTACTAGCTTTGTGATCCTGGGCAAGCCACTTAACTTCTATTTGCCTCAGTTTCCTCATCTGTAAAATGAGGATAATAACACACCTATTTCCCAGAATTGCTGTGAGGATTAAATGAGATATTTCTAAAGTGTTTATCACAGTGTTAGGCACATAGTAAGCACTATATAACTGTTAGTAGCTATTACTACTACTGCTGCTACTGCTGCTGCTGCTACTACTTCTACTACTACTACTACTACTACTACTACTACTACTACTACTACTACTACCTCCATTTGAACCTGGGTCTTCCTCTTTCCAGGCCTAATCACCTATCCATTTTGCCTCCTATCATTAGAACATATCTTCTTTAAGACCAGCAAGGATATTCCTTTAATATTCACAATACCATTTTTGCCCTAATATCAATTTGAAAAAAAAAGTCTGATATAACAAAAAATTAAGTGCAGAATTCCTGATTTTGCAGACATTTTTTTTAACATTCACTCACCTATTCTTCCTTCCTTTCTTCTATCTATCCAAATAATATTTATTATAGTCTTACTACGTAGAGAGCACTATCCTAGGTCATGTGGTAGCCAGAACATAAAAATAAGAGACATTCCCTGTTCTGAGAAATTTCCACTCTTGTATAAGGTGAAAATAAACATGGATAACCATTATACATCAAAAGGGATTTAGAAAGTTTCAAAGCATAGTACTTGTGAGATGAAAGGGGAAGCAGGCTCTATGAAGGAGAAGTGATTTAAATTAAGCTTTAAAGAATGGGTAAGACTCCTAACAATCTTATTCACAATTATATTTATTTATTTTTTTATCTTGAACCTTATGATATAACACTATAAAAAATAAATTAGTTTAATTTCATTTTAATTGAATTCTTCAACCTTTATTTACTCCACTGTATTCATGTTTAATGTGTTTAAAATATATAGAACTTTACATTTCTTATTAAAGGTATAGATATTTAATTTCTTTCTCAAAAATGAAATGGTAATATTAGGGATAAACAGGAGTATTAAATTTCATAGAAAGTTGCCCTACTTATGGAAAGGAAGAATTGCTAATCTCAGCACCTAACTACCAGGGAATTAGACAAGAGGGTAACTTTGATTCCCTCCTTCCTCATTAATAACTACTTCTTTAACAATGGGATCAGATATGTTTTGTCTTAGAGGTATTTTTGGAATTTATTTCCTGGAATGCTTATCATTCATCAATATTCTTCATAAAATCAAATAAAAAAAGCTGTTTCTGTCTTATGAGTTCAGATTCTTAAAGTTATAGATTTTCTTTCTTCAATAAAAAGTTTCTCACTGTTGGGATAGAATCAGAAAAATAGCTTTAAGAGATAGCCTGAAGTACTTGTTCTCCCCTGTGGACTTATGCTACTGTGCTGAAGTTCACCTAGTACTGATTTTGATATTTTGTACATAAAACACTGAAGCACATCTTACTGCTCATTCATAATTCATTTTATTATTAACTTATTGTAATTAGGAAAAACACGTTGACTCCCTCATTTACAGAGTGAGGAGTGTACAAAGTACAATTTTCTTAGAGAGATAAAAAACTGAACCCCAAAGGGATAAATGACTTGCGCAGTGTATAGATAGATAGATAGATAGATAGATAGATAGATAGATAGATAGATAGATAGATATACAGACAGATAGATATTTAGTAACAAGATAAAAGCAAAATCTTCAGGTTTTCAGTCCCATGTTCCTTCCCATTGCTTCCTCTCCCCAGTGTGTTATATCATATCTCTTTTCTATGGTTGTTTGCTAGAAGAAAGGTTTGGGAGGCACAGTATCCTCCTTTGGAGAGAGCTGCTGCAGTGGTGGGAAAGTCAGAACTCATTTAAATTGCCAAGACCAAATTAGAACCAGTGTGGAAGAATTGATTAGATGCCTGTGAAAATAGTTTTTAAGTGAGACTGAATTCAATGCCCAAGGAGTCTGATGAAGTGGACAACAAAGGAGAGTTAAAAGTATGTTGGAAAAAAGTCTAACAATCTCTTCAAAGGAGTCTAAGAATATACTCCTACATCAATTCAGTTCTGAGTGTTAGAGTTAGGATGGGAAGTAATGGTGTGATGGAAAGGGATCTGGACTTGGGATCAGAGATTCTGAGTTCCAATTCTTGATTTGTTCCTTGCTGTCTGCCTGATTGATCTTGATGAAATTACAATATGTCTCTGTGCCTTCTCTTACTTATCTGTAAAAAAAAAAATTCACGAAGATTGGGGCCAGATGAACTCTAAAGTCTATTTCAACTAAAAATCCATAACCTCATTTAAACTCTGCTTCTCCCAAAATTAATTCTGACTCAGAACATCTTACTTCTCTAATCACTTTAAATCTTTAGACACAAAAACCTCTCCACCATTAACTCTCCTCTCCTAGGCTGATCCCTATCTAACTAAACCTTACCTGACCCTGTGGCTATTGCATTTTGATCTATCTCTTTATCCGACCTAAATGCCTGTTCCACTCTTTCTTTTCAAACTTCCTTTGTGAAGGTATTTGGAAATATCCTGTTTCCCAGAGCAAAGACCTAGAAAGCAGGCTATGTCTTGAGCTTGGAATAACAACAATCCTTTGCACTCTGGATGATCTCATCCTCTGGCAAAGTGTATAGCTTTGACCAGCCCCATGTGTTCACTGAGGGATTTAGGATTTTCATATTAATTAATAGTTGTTTAGGTTGTCAGAGTTCCCCCTATTTCACAGGGAACTGTAAACCAAGGTGCTACAACCTAAAGTTATCCATCAAAATCTCCTGGTATATTAACAATTCCTGAGTTCCTGTGCTTCTGAACTGAACAAGATTCTGCACTCCTGTTCCAACCACACTAATTCTGGTTCTGTACCCCACTGAATAATTACAAAGCTCAATGACCCTTAAGACTTAAGACAATCAATTTAAGAACTATTCCCACAGGACCAGGAATGCCTGCATTTTCCACATAAGAGCATGTCATGGGAACTGCTAAGAATGATTGTATCATGTTCCAACCCACTTGTGCTTTTTATGTGTAAAAGACCTGCCTTTGCTCCAGCAGGTTAAGTCCTCTTTCTCAGGAGGGGAACTTCTTCTTGCAAATGTTTTCCTCATTCTGAAATTAATTAAACTTATGTTTAATCTCTGCCATACTTGCCTCTAGCCTGCTCTGTTCTGCTCCATCCATTCCCAGGTTAGAGGCTGGTTCTGTTCCAATTGACACCTCCATATTATGAAGAAACTCCTCTGGACCCTTGAATTTTTCCTTAAATTCTTCCTGGAAATGCCATTTTGGGAAGAGCCTGGATCAGCCATCCTTCATTTCCCTTATTTCTCTACCATTCTTCACCTTCATGCAATATACACCTCTTTTCCCACTGGTGGGTTATTTAGAATTTCCATTCTATGGAAGGGCCTAAAGCAGTCAACATTCATTTTCCAGACTTCACTGTAATACCCCCTAAGCAGAATACAGCCTACTATTTTACCTCTTTTCTATGTAGTGGATTCTCTCATTAGAATGTAAGTTCTCTAGTTATCCTGATGAATATCTGGTCACTGGATCCAGATGGCTCAGGAGAAGAAAGTGAGGCTGATGCCCTTGCACAGCTCTCCCTCACTCAAAACAAGTCAAATGAAAGTCATGACATCATTTCTCTGATATCATGGTCCTCTTTGAAAACGACAAACACAACCTGTGAGTAGACTAAGCTGCCTGAATGAGAACCCAGCTAGCTAGCGAACTCAGCTCATCTTCTCCCATCTGTCTCCCCCTCTCTTTCCTTCTCCTCTCCAAACGAAGGTAAATTTGGATGGCCAGACATGCCCAGTTAATTTGGAGGCTACTGGCCAGCTTTACTTTCCTTTGCTCTCCTGTCCTCTCCTGTCCTGCCCCCTCTTGCCCTGCCCTCTCCTATCCTCTCCTCTGCTGTCCCCTCCCCTCCTGACTTTAAACTTTAAACCTTAAAACTACTGTACACTGAAGCCCATAGACTGGGCCTCTGCCCATACTCCTCTTAAAGGCTGTTTCCTGGACCCTTCCTGGCTAAAGAGTGATTGTCAGTTGTTAACTGTTTCCCTTCCCTTCCAGCTTGATTTAGTTATTTTTCTTTTGCTCATTAAAGGGGCCTCTCCCTGACTACTTCTTAAATAGGTTTATTCCCTGCATGGGCCTTATCTCACCCTAAGTGAGTACCTGAATAGACTTAAGGCTAAAGAGACCAAGGTCTTCCATTGCATCCTGGGCTATCTTCAGTCATCTTGATGAATACCTGGTCACTGGATAGTGAGATAGCTCAGGAGAAGAAAGTGAGGCTGGTGCTCTTGCGCAGGCCTCCCTCACTCAAAACAAAGTCAAGTGCAAGTCATGTCATCATTTCTCCAATGTCATGGCCATCTTCAAAAACGAAGGACAAGCACGCACACAACACAAGTTCTTTAAGGACAATGACTATCTTTTTCTTTGCTTATACTTACAGTGCTTAGTATAGGACTGGCATATAATCAATTGTTTACTTGATTCATAACATCTCTTGATTTTCTCATTGCTCCAGGAACCCTTTTCAATTAAATCCACTGCTTTAATTCTCCCTGACTCTTGGGGTGAGGAAGAAAAGGGATTGGACTCTCTGTTCTCATTGAAACTTCTAAATCATTGTTCCATCACCATCATTCAACAAACATGCCTCTTTTGGATGTCCATGCCAAGTGTACATTATCTCATCTTTGTTGAAGTTATCTGTGTTTCAAAAAATTTAGAAGTCACTGAAAGCAGACCCCACCTGAAGCATGGATGCCTTCTATAAATTCTTCAACAAGCCTATCCAGACTGTCAGACCTCCAAAAGTGTAGAAGTTATTACCTACTGAGGCAGTATACTACAATTTTGCATAATTCTAATTCTTAAGAAGTTTTTCTTTACAGCAAGCCAATGCCATTCGCTATATATCTTATATTTGTTTATCCTACCCATTTCCCCTGGAGTTGAGCAAAATACATGTAATCTTTCTTCCAGTGCTTAGTATAGTGTCTGGAATACAATAAGTTCTTAATAAATGTTTGTTTCCTTCCCTTCTTTTTTTTTTCCTCATGACTCAACTATTTTAAGACATCAGTTATGCTCATCAATGCTTCTCTTTCTCCAATTAAAATAGCCCTTATTTTTTTTCAACCAAGTTGTATATATGGTAGGTAGTTTCTAGTCCCTTTATCAGATGTATTATCTACTGTTGGACTTACATCACTGTGTCAATGTCTTTCCTCAAAGAGCTGAACACTATTTTCCTTACTGGATCTGATAAAGGTAGAATACAGTCAGAATATTGTCTCTCTTACTTTGCACACTACACTGTGCAAGAAGGAAATAAAATGACATATTGATGAACCCATGCTGAATAAGCTTGTGCCAATGGCTGATTTTCTAATGAACTGACTGAGTTAGATGTGCTTGTGTATTAAACAACAACCTTGAAACAGATTGTCTGCAAATTTTTAAGCACCAAGTTCTGGGTCAATGTGTGGGACTTGATGAATGATAAGCAGCTTTGTCCTGTTTTTTCTGTTTCTAGAACGGTTGTCTGGGAACATTCAGCTTTGCTTTCATTCTTTTTGTGTCTATTCA
Source organism: Bettongia penicillata ogilbyi (assembly GCA_023548195.1). Lineage (NCBI taxonomy): Eukaryota > Metazoa > Chordata > Mammalia > Diprotodontia > Potoroidae > Bettongia > Bettongia penicillata. Next base: position 2,659,035 of record JAJHZJ010000152.1, read on the forward strand.
TGAGCCACCAGATTCTATACCTGAAGCTCCATGTGCTTCTTCTATGCCACTCAGTCTTTCCCTATCTTGAGCCCTAATATGAGGGATCTCTGTACAGTACATTCACTTACCCATTGTCTCTAATAAATTCCTGTTTCCATACTTAAAATTAAGTCACTGAGTACTTGGAATCATAGCGAATGCAATAAGGGTAGGAATGCAATAAAATTAAATTCCTTATTATTACATTTGTATCATCCCAACTTTTTTTTTGTTTACTGATCTGAAATTAAAGACCTGATGATTTTTCAGGTTTTTTCCATATGTGTTTTTTCTTCTGTATGTACATGATACTATTAAGGAGGAAAATAAGAATGGTGATGATGATGATGGCAGACATTTATTCTATACTTTAGGGTTATAAAATGCTTTATATAAAGTATATTATTTGAACCAAAACTGAATGCATTTTGCAAATAAGGAACCTGAGTTTGAAAGTGGTTGTAAATTATAAGAGGCTACAGGAATTCAGAAGACTCCTTTTCAGGTAATGTAATGAGGAAAAATGGCCTCATTACTTTGTAGAAGAAGTTTGCAGGATAAGTAGAATTTTAATTGTAATGAGAGAAAGGAAAAAGAGAATAGAATGAGTAATGGAAGAAATACATGGCAAGCATGGGCTGTTTTAAGAATAGAGTGGTTCAGTTTAGCTAAAGTGTTCCATATCTGAAGCAAAATAATCAGCAATGAGGCTTGAAAGATATCATAGAACTTCAGAGTAGTAAGTGAAGTGGGTGGCCATCTTTTCTAACTCATGACTAAAAAAATATATATTACTGTTACAGTGCACCTGATCATACACTTAGCCATTGCTCCCTCCATGGCAGGAGAATTCCCAAAACATCCCAAACCACTTGAGGATAGTTGTAATTGTTCTGGAAGCTTTTCTTCCCCTTCATATAAAGCCCAAATTTATCTCTGCAACTTCAACTCATTTTTCTGGTCCTACTCTTTGGAGCCCAGACAGAACAACTCTAAACTTTCTTCAAACTGTTAGTCTTTGAAGACAGTTTTCATGACCCCCTTGAGTTTTTTCATCTTCAGGCTAACCATCTCCAATTCCAGTCACTGACCTCCATATGGCCTGAACTCAAGATTTTGCATCCATCTTCTGGACACTTTATAGCTTCTGTGAAATGCTTTTCTTAAACTAGTGTCAAATAAAACTAAATTCTCAAGGACTTTAATACTGGGCAACTTCCTGCTTTCCCTTCTGTAATGGTAATTTAAAATGGGGAGATCTTTCTCATTCACTAATAGGCCCAGGTGACCTCTGCTGAATGGGTGGAAAGGGAAGGGTAGAACAGGAAGAGTCAGAGCTAGAGCAGAGCTAAGAGGAAGTTAGTCTTGAGAGCAGTCAGAGCCAGGAAGGATGCAGGCTGCTAGCTAGTGTGAGGCAAAGAGCTTGTTTGTGATTTTGTTTAAGAGCACCTGCTTGTGATTTCTTTAATGGTTTGTGGGAAGCTTAGCAGGGGAAGGCTTGGGGATGGTGTTGTTCTCTGCATTGTTATTGTGCATAGATTTTTGTTGCTGTGATGGATTTGGTTTTCTGGTATCTGAATAAATGTTTTGGTTCTGCCTTACATGTGGAGAGTCTATTGTATTTCATGATTCAGAATTGCGCTGGGATATTCATGGCTTCCATAGGCACTGTGAATATCACATTGGTGCTACACATGGCACCAGAGATGGAGTCACGAAATATCAGACCTCTATTTAGATACTGAAAAACAGAGGAGACAGAGGAAGAAACAGATGTCCCAGGGTGGGATGATTTGTTTTATTCCTCCCTGGAAAGAAAATGGGCTAAAGGTGCAGGGCTTTGTGAAAACTGGCAACTGAGGCTACAGAAGGGAGAACCCAGAGACTTAGAAGGATGTTTGCAGGGAATAAAAATAGGACCAAGGAAAGAAATGGCAGGTGTGCATAGGACAGGCTGGGCCTTGCTAACAAGCTATCAAATTATAGGTAAAAGCAGAGACAGGTTGCTGGAGGAGAAGGTTCAGACAGAAAAGGAGTTGACTGGTTTGAAGGAACTTTTTATCCTGCAGTGTTCAAACTGTCCTTTAGGAAAGGACGCTAGAGAGTTTCAGGTGGTAGAAAAAAAAGTTGTCGATTTGGCTCACAGGAGATAAAAAGTTAACAACAGGAAAGTGAATGTAGCCCTTGCACAGGCTGGGCTTGATTCAGGCCTAACTACAGTCCAGAAGGATGTGTAAAAGAGAAAGAAACAAATGAGGAGGCCAAGGTTTGGCCAGTACTAAGAAGGAAGGGGGAGAATCAGGGGCCCCCACAGTGTTTGGGGAGGTAATTGAGGATTTTACTCAGAAGGAGCATAGATATTTTGGGTGAACCAACTCAAAATACCAGAATGATGACCCCCAAACTGCAAGTTAGAAAACAGCAAACAGCAGTGAATGAGTCTAAGATAGTGGGTTCATGGACTCCAGCAGAATGTCTGATCCTGTATCTACCCTGCTTCTGGTTATTGTCTCCTTGTTTCTTTTTGACTTTTTGTCTGTTCACCTTGTTTGTCAGATTTGTATTCTGTGGGCTTAATACCCTTCACCTGCTGATGCCTGATTGCTTAACCAGATGTCATACCCTTTCCAATGTGCTGTGTCACCCCTGGACCTGGCATCAATCAAGCTCTGGATGCCAGCTACAGAACTGACCCCTCAAATGGGACCTTTTTCATCTCATCTCTACATCAAGTCTCTTCAGGAATTAGATATGGAAGAAGAGACCTCTGGCCCTTAGTCCAAGATTTTGGGCTTCATTTGTTCAAAGAGGGAATCATGGGGTGCTTGTGCTCAAGACTTGCCCTAAGATATTGTTTTATGTGCTCATTTTCTGTGATCCCTGTTATATTGTTGTAAAGTTCTGTTGACACCAGTTGCCTAAGATATTGTTTTATATGATTATTTTTTGTTATGCCTGTTAAAGTTCTGTTGATACCAGTTGCCCCACCAAACCTGACCTATGTAATGAATAAGATCTTGGGGATACATGTAATGGTGTTAGAGACATGCTTGACACTAATTAGATATCAAAGGAAATTTATTGCAGCAGAGTTCAGGGAAACTGAACACATTTGCCAAAGCAGGTCTCCATTTTCTTTTCAGGAGGAGGGAGTGGCGGATATAGAAGTGAGATTGACTTTATACTGTTAGTTCAGGACAGATCCTCCCATCAGGAGATGGATTGGTCCATTCTCTATTAGGTCACCATCTTCTCCACATGCCCATTACATAATTACCACTAGTGGGATTCTCTGCTCCCAAACATGTTTTAACATAGGACCCATGGCCAGAAAATGGAGGGATAATTTTATGTAGGGTGTGTCTGCTTATATACATGAAGCTCATAAAGCAAGTCCAGTGAAGAAAAGCCTTCTCCAGGCTACATCGTTTTCCCTGGCTAGTTCCAGTTAGTTGTAGATTTGGTTCCTTTATCAAAACTTTGTATTTTATGAAGACCACTGTCTGTCTCCTGATTGGCTGAGTCCACCTGCAATTTGCAGGCCTTCTTATTGTCTGACTTATTCTCAATGACTTTATCAACTAATAATAACTTCTGTGGAAACTTAAATTTTGCTCTCTCACAATGGTAATTTAAAGTGAGGAGATCTTTCTCATTCATTAATAGACCCATGCGACCTATATGGGTCGTATGAGTATGAGTCATATGGAGCCTGTGGTGGGAGTAGTTTGCTGAATGAATGGAACAGGAAGAGATGGAGCTAGAGCAGAGCTAAGAGGAAGTAAGTCCTGAGAGCAGTCAGAGCTAGGCAGGATGCAGGTGAGCAGGCTGCTGGCTAGTGTGAGTGAAAGAGCTTGTTTGTAATTTTGTTTAAGGGAGCCTGCTTGTAATTTGTTTAATGGAGCTGGTTTGTGGGAAGCCTATCAGGGGAAAAGCTTGGGAATGGTGTTGTTCGCTGCATTATTAACGTGTTTAGATTTTTGTTGCTATGATGGATTTGGCTTTCTGGTGTCTGAATAAATGTTTCGGTTCTGTCTTCCATGTGGAGAATCTGTTGGATTTTGTGATTCAGAACTGTGCTAGGATATTCATGGCTCCTGTAGGTGCTGTGAATATCACATTGGCACTACACCTCCTGGCAGAAATTAAAATCTCCCTTGAAGAATGCGAGGGGAGAGAAGGTTAGAGTTGTCTCTTTTCAAGCCACACAATAACAGCTCTCACCACAGGTGAGCCTTCTCTATAGAGGTCTCTCAGTACATGTGTATGTGGCATAGGTGTAATGTGATTTTTATATAGCTTACATGAAGAGGTGATTTGATCTGTCTCCTCTTTGTGCCTTTACACAGGCAGACCTTCATACGTGGAAAGCAGTCAAGCTTGACCTCAACCTCCATCTTTTAGAATCACTAGTTCCCTTTAAAGTTCAGCCCATATATTATCTACTACATTGGTCCTTTTCTGACTCCCACTCCTAGCTGGTAGTGCCTCCCCTGTAGAAATTACCTTTTACTGGTTTTATACCTATCTATGTGTATACATACTATCTCCCTTGGTAAAGTGTAAGCTACTTGAGGGTAGAGACTATTTCATTTTTGTCTTTCTAACTGCAATACCTAGAACTATACTGAGTACATAATAAACACTTAGCAAAATATTTCTTGTTGGCTAATTGAATGAATTAAAGGTGTCTGGTAACGTAGGTAGTTCATTGGATAGAGTGCCAGGGCTGGAGTCAGGAGGATTTGAGTTCAAATCTGGTCTCAGGAACTTATGGGCTATGTGACCCTGGACAAGTCATGGAACTTGGTTTGAAACCTTCAGTTTATTGATCTGTAAAATGAAGTGGAGAAGGAAATGGCAAACAGCTCCAGTATTTTTGTCAAGAAAACCCCAAAATGGTTCATGAAGAGTTGGACATTACTAATCAACTAAACAAGGGAATGTGTAGTATGGTCATTACATTTGTAATGAAAATCATACTCAGCAGCACCATACATTCCAAAGATGAATCTAATTGACCATAAGTATTATTTACCAAAAGGATTTTAGATTTACAAGACTTTCACATCAATCATATGGAAGTGGAATTAATGCTTTATTGTCGGTCATTCAGTAAACATTTAAGCACCTGCTCTGTGCCACACACTATGCTAACTGCTAAGGATTCAAAGAAAGGTAAAATGTAGTCCTTATTTTTAAGGACCTCGCAGTCTAATAGGGGAGACAACATTCAAGTAAATATGCACAAATAAGCTATATACTGAATAAAGATAAAATAAATAATCAGCAGAAGGAAAGCAGTAAATTAAGAGAGAGATCAGCAAATGCTTGCTGTAGATTGTAAGTTTACATTATAAATAGCAAGAAAAATTTTCTCCATATAATTGGAGAAATGTGTGTATATATATATATATATGTATGCATGTATATGTGTGTGTATATATATATATATATATATATATATATATATATATATATATATATATATATATATATATATGTATGCATGTATAAAATTTCAGGATTTAAAATGTCCTAACGTAACTTTCCCTTCCATATATTTTTCTTTGAAGACTATTCAATTATTTCAAGTCAATAAATCATTTATCTTCAATAAAATTGGCTTACTCTGGAGAGGTAGGAAGGTAGGAAGGAAGGAAAGAAAGGGAAAGAGTAAGGGAGAAAAGGAAGAAAGGAGGAGGGAGGAAAAGAAAGAAGGAAAAGAAAAAATGTAAGTTGAAGTGGTGATGACATAGATGTTAATCTAAAGAAAACTGGTGAGTAGGGACCTAAATCTAAAATTTGGTAACATATTTAAGATAACAGATATTTAATCACAAAATACTGCAATAGTTATCATACAGTCCCAATTTGTGGTTTTAATCCTATATGGTTCTCCTGGGAAGTGGGCAACACATCATCTGAGTACTTCCTAGGATAATGAAAAGTTCTGTGAATATATTACAAAGCTATAAAGGTGAATCACTTGACTAACCATGTTCACAGAGCTACAGAATGTTACAGAAATAGGATATGAACCCAGGTCTTTCTAACTCCCTAGTTGGCTCTCTTGTATAGGGTCTCTCTATTCCCCATCAGCTCCTGAGCTGGGATATCAAACTGTGGCTGGTATTTTTTGTGTTTTCTGATAAAGAGGAAAACATCCTTGTTTCTTCCAATCAGTTGATCATATGGATAAGGAGTTTTACCCTACCCAGATATACATTTCCAGTCAGGTTTAGGAAGAAGATATCTTTGGATACAAGGGTGTTGAAATTGGTAACCATGCATAAGCATTTGGTGTTTATGAAAATGATAATGAAGTTTTAATTGGACCCAAACCTTGTGAGATATAGAAAAAAATACACTTTATCTCAGATAAAGCTAAAATGCATTAAAAAACAGACTATTATAATCCCCTTTACTGTTTTACTTAGAAATCTTTAAAGTCCCTAACAGACACATGTTAATACATGTTTACTGCATTTACTGACTAAAGAATTAAAGAAAATTATAAAATTCTGCTCAGGTTGCCTCATATTTCCTTGATATAACAATAATGTGTGAAGCTAGGGAAAAGAAGGAGGTAAAAGATGATTCTAATTCATTTTCAAAAATAACTTTAAGGTTCTATGTGAAATGAACTTAATTTGAAAAGTGATCTCAAATCAAGTCTCTTGCATGAGGTAACTTCACATATATTCTACTCACATTTGCTACTCTGGGGTTATGGAGGATACATAATAGATAATAGAAAATGATGGGCTGGTATACCGAGGCCCTTTGGAAGCACACCTACATGTGTTTATGAGGAATCTCTTCAGAGGCAGTGTTCTGAGAATCCTTTGTACTCTCACAGTCTTGGAACTGCTCTAAGCACATTGTGGCATATGGGAAATCTAAGGAACTAAGGAAAATGCATGGAGCAGTGTGTGCGTGTGTTTAACTACAAATCTTGTAGTTAAAAGATTTGAGTCTGGGGCCTGGCTTGACACATTATCTGTGTGACCTGGGAAAGCCATTTAATCTAAGTCTCAGTTCCTTCATCTGTGAACTTAGGTATAAAAAATATTTGGGCAAGCCACTGCATGAGATACTTCTGAGAAAAGCACAATTTTAAACCCAGAATTATAAAATGTGATTTTTTTAATAAAAATTTATTTATTCAACTTTTTACATTCATTTTCACAAAATTTTGGGTTCCAAATTTTCTCCCCTTTTCTCCCCTCCCCCCACCCCAATACACCAACCAATCTAATTTCCCCTATCACCAATCTGCCCTCTCTTCTATCATCCCTCCCTTCTCTTGTCCCCTTCTTCTCTTTTCTCCTGTAGGGCCAGATGACTTTCTATTCCCCATTACCTGTATTTCTTATTTCCTAGTAGCAACAACAATACGAAATAGTTGTGCCTAAAACTTTGAGTTCAAATTTCTTCCCATCCCTCCTTCCCCACCCATTCCCTTTATGAAGGCAGGCAATTCAATATAGGCCCTATCTGTGTAGTTTTGCAAATGACTTTGATAATAGTTCTGTTGTGTAAGACTAACTGTATTTCCTTCCATCGTATCCTGCCCCCCATTGTTTCTATTCTGTCTTTTGATCCTGTCCCTCCCCAAGTGTTGACTTCAAATTGCTCCTTCCTCCCATTGCCCTCCCTTCCATCATCCCCCCCCTTGCTTATCTCCTTCTCCCCCACTTTCCTGTATTGTAAGATAGGTTTTCATACCAAAATGAGTGTGCATTTTGTTCCTTCCTTTAGTCGAATGTGATGAGGGTAAACTTCTTGTTTTTTTTTTTCCTCAGCTCTCCTCTTTTTCCCTCCACTAAAAATTCTCCTGCTTGCCTCTCTGAATGAGATATAATCTACCCCATTCCATTTCACCCTCTTTCCTCCCACTACATTTCTCTCTCACCATTTACCTTAATTTCTTTTAAGATATGGTCCCATCCTATTCAATTCACTCTGTGCTCTCTCTGTATGTGCATGCATATGTGTATGTGTGTGTGTATGCACGTGTGTACATGTATGTGTGTATGTGTGTATGTGTATAATCCCACCCAGATACTGAAAAATTTTAAGAGTTACAAATATTGTTTTTCCATGTAGGAATGTAAACAGTTCACTTCTGGTAAGTCCCTTATGACTTCTCTTTGCTGTTTACCTTTTCATGCTTCTTCTCATTCTTGTGTTTGAAAGTCAAATTTTCTTTTCAGCTCTGGTCTTTTCATCAAGAATGCTTGAAAGTCCTCTGTTTCATTGAAAGACCATATTTTCCCCTGAAGTGTTATACTCAGTTTTGCTGGGTAGGTGATTCTTGGTTTGAGTCCTAGTTCCTTTGACTTCTGGAATATCCTATTCCACATCCTTCAATCCTTTAATGTAGAAGCTGCTAGATCTTGTGTTATCCTGATTGTATTTCCACAATACTGGAATTGTTTCTTTCTAGCTGCTTGCAAGATTTTCTCCTTGACCTGGGAATTCTGGAATTTGGCCACAATGCTCCTAGGAGTTTCTCTTTTTGGATCTCTTTCAGGTGGTGATCGATGGATTCTTTCAATACTTATTTTGCCTTCTGGTTCTAGAATATCAGGGCAGTTTTCCTCGATAATTTCATGGAAGATGATGTGTAGGCTCTTTTTTTGATCATGACTTTCAGGTAGTCCCATAATTTTTAAATTGTCTCTCCTGGATCTCTTTTCCAGGTCAGTTGTTTTTCCCATGAGATATTTCACATTCTCTTCCATTTTTTCATTCTTTTGGTTTTGTTTGGTGATTTCTTTGTTTCTCAGAAAGTCATTAGCCTCCATCTGTTCCATTCCCATTTTGAGAGAACTAGTTTCTTCCGTGAGCTTTTGAACCTCTTTTTCCATTTGGCTAATTGTGCTTTTAACAGCATTCTTCTCCTCATTGGCTTTTTGAACCTCTTTTGCCAATTGAGTGAGCCTATTTTTCAAGGTGTTATTTTCTTTAGCATTTTTTTGGGTCTCCTTTACCAAGGTATTGACCTGCTTTTCATGCTTTTCTTGGATCTCTCATTTCTCTCCACCTAAGTTGATTTTCAAAATCCTTTTTGAGCTCTTCCATGGCCTGAGCCCACCGGATATGCACCTTGGATGTCTGGGATGCAGAGGCCCTGACCTCCACGTCTTTCCCTGATGGTAAGAATAGTTCCTCATCATCAGAATTGAAAGGTGGGAACATCTGTACCCCATCAAAGTAGCTTTCTATAGTCTTATTTTTCTTCCCCTTTCTGGGCATTTTCCTGGCCAGTTACTTGACTTCTGAGATTCCTGTCCACCCCCGCCTAGATCCACCCAGCTAGTGCTTGGGGTCTGAGATTCAAATGGGCTTTCAGCGGCAGGTGTGGCTGCTATTCAATGTGAGTTTAAGTTCTGGTGCTCATGTGGGGGCAGGGCCGCCTCCCAGGCTCAGTTCCCTCAGGGGCTTTATGCAGAGACCTTCAGTAATGGGGCGGGTGGGGGCCGGGCCATCTCCCAGGCTCAGTTCCCTCAGGGGCTTTATGCAGAGACCTTCAGTAATGGAGTCTGCCTGCTTGGGGAGTCCCGGGCTGCCACCACTGCCTCTGCTGCTCCCTCCACTGCTGCCTCTGCCTCTGCCGCTGCCTCCCCAGGCAGCCTGAGTCACGGAAACATCCCGCTCCCCTCTCAGACAGCCCAGACGTCTCTCTCACTGACCTGTAGTGTCTGTGGGCAGAGGGACCTTCCCGGCCACTGGAGGTTCCGTTCCTGAAGCCTGCTCGGATCTGGTCCTCTGGGACCACATGGCCGGGGTAGCTCAGGTTGTGGGCTCCACTTTCTGGGGTGCAACAGACCCCTAGGGATGGCTCTCCAGGGCTCTCTGGAATGGAAATCTTTTCCACTGTGTTTCTCCGTGCCTTGCAGTGCTCCAGAATTCATGGGGAGTTCTTCTTGCAGGAAATATATGGGCTGTGGGTTCAGAGCTAGCATATGTGAGTCTTTCTACTCTGCCATCTTGGCTCCACTCCCCTAAATGTGAATTTTTAATAAAATGGAGGGAACATAAGCCTTTGTATAGACAGAATGCTTTTCTTTCAATTTTTTTCAAATAAAACTCCTTTTAGAAGAGAGTTCCACAAATCAAAATTTCTCACTAACTACGCACTTTTAGCAAATATTCATTTTCTGAAAAAAATGACATTTAAATTAGTAATAAAACGAAATGAAAAAGTCAAGTAATTGCATCAATTTGCTATTAAAAGAATTATGTAAAGCTGCAAAGATTCAAAGATTTTTTTTAAAAAATTAATGTTTTATTGAGGATTTTTGAACAATCACTTCCACTTTCTAATGACTTTATTTCCAATAGAACCTCATAAAAAATAGTATAGGCAAGCAAAATAACTCATCACATTCTGTACCTGCATGTAGTTCAACACCTCTCTTCCCAGACAAAAGAGGCATATTCTATCAATAATTTACAGAAGTCACAATTAATTTTTGTGATGATCTGAGGACTTTGGGGATGTTGTTTTATGTTATTGTGATAATCGTGAAAATTGTTCTCCTGATTCTAGCCACTCTGTATCAATTCATACGTCTCCCCAAGTTTCCCTAAATTCATCATAGAATCATCATTTTTATGTTAAAACAAATTTCGTCTTGTTCACTTTTTTCATTTCTCATTCAAAGGTTAACAAGTTTGTTTTTAGGACTCTGTTTAAAAACACAAATAAAACAATACTGCTATAAATAGTTTTATACATTTAATTGTTTGTCTTAGAGTATATATTTTATGGTGATATCACTGGACTAAAAGGTATATAGAGTTCATTGCATTTTTGAGTAAATTCCATTTCTTTTTACTAGAATGGTTAGATGAATTCATAACTGCATGAACAAGATATCAGTGTACCTATATTTCCACAGCCTTTTGAACACTGCCACTTTTATATTTTATCATTTTTACTGATCATATGTCTACAAATTGAAAAAAATTGTTTTAATTTATATTCCTGTTATTATTAGTGATTTGGAACATTCACTCCTATGGTTATTGACAGTTTGTATTTCTTTTTAAAATTTTCTGGGGTGTGGGGGCAGAGCCAACATGGTAGAGTACAAGCAGGGGCCTGCTTAAGCTCTCCCTCAAACCCCTCAAAATACCTTTAAATATTTATGAGAAATCAAGAAATTATAAAAACAAAACCAAATGAATGAAAAAAATAGAAGACAATGTGAAATATCTCATTGGAAAAACAATTGATCAGGAAAATAGATCCAGGAGAGACAATTAAAAAATTATTGGGCTACCTGAAAGTCATGATCAAAAAAAAGAGCCTAGACATAATATTTCAAGAAATTATCAAGGAAAATTGCCTTGATATTCTAGAACTTGAGGGTAAAAAAAGAAATAGAAAGAATCCTCTAATCCTCTCCTGAAAAAGATCCCAAAAGTAAAACTCCTAGAAAAATTATAGCCAAATTCAAGAATTCCCAGGTAAAGGAGAAAATATTGTAAGTAGCCAGAAAGAAGGAATTCAAATTTTGTGAAAACATAATCAGGATAACACAAGATTTAGCAGCTTCTACTTTAAGGAATCAGAGGGTTTGGAATATGATATTTCAGAAGTCAAAGGAACTTGGATTAAACCCAGGAATCATCTACCCAGAAAACTGAGTATAATCCTTCAGGGGGAAAAATGTATAGTCCACAAAATAGAGGACTTTCCAGTATTCTTAATGAAAAGACCAGAGCTGAAAAGAAAATTTGACTTTCAAGTACAAGAATCAACAAAAAACATGAAAAGACAAACAAGAAAGAGATATCATAAGGGACTTATTAAAATTGAGCTATTTATAGTCCTACATGAAAAGATGATATTTGTAACTCATGAGACCTTTCTCTTTATTAGGGGTAGCTGGAGAGAATATACATACATACACACATACATGCATATACATGTACAAATATTATAAAAATATATATGTTATATATATAAAATGTGTATATATTTGTATGTATGTATATGTATATATGTGTGTGTGTATATGAAGGGATGATAAATTAAGGAGTGAGAGAGGAATGTATTGAGAGAAGGAGAAAGGGAGAGGTAGAATGGGGTAAATTATTTCACACAAAAGGGGCAAGAAAAAGCTTTTACAGTGGAGGGGAAGAGGTGGGAAGTGAGAGAGAATGACTGAATCTTACTCTTATAGGATTTGGCTTAAGGAGGGATTAACATACACACTCAACTGGGTATGGAAATCTATCTTACCCTGCAAAAAAGTAGGCAGAAAAGGGATAAGGGATGATAGAAAGGAGAGCAGATTGAGAGAGGAGGTAATCAGAAGGAAACGCTTTTAAGAAGGGACAGGGTGAAAGGAGAGAATAGAAAGAAGGAGGTGTAGAATAGGGTGGAGGGAAATATAGACTGTCACAACATGGCTATTATGGAAGTGTTTTGCATGACTACACATGTATAACCTATATCAAATTGCTTACCTTCTCAATGAGAGAAGGTGGGGAGGGAAGGAGAGAGAAAGGGAGGGAGGGAAAGAATTTGGAACTCAAAGTTTTAACAACAAATGTTAAAAAATGTTTCTACATGCAACTGATAAATAAGATATACAGGCAATGGGGTATAGAAATCTATCTTGCCCTACAGCAAAATAGAAGGGGAAGGTGATAAAAGAGGTGGGAGGGTGACAGAAGAGAGGGCAGATTGGAGGAAAGAGTAATCAGAACGTATGCTGTCTTGGGATGTGAAGAGGGGAGAGAGGGAGAGAAAATTTGGAATTCAAGTTCTTGTGGAGGCTGAAAACTAAAAATAAATAAATAATTTATTTTTTTTAGATTCTGTTTTTATCCTTTTGATAATTTTCTAATTGGAAAATTACTCTTGTTCTAATATTTTGAAAAATTGCCTTTTCTTTTTGTATATCCTTATCAACCTCTTGTTTCTATCTTATCACTCAACAGAAATGGTAATCTGAAATTTCACTGATAGTCCCTTAATTGCCAAATCTAATACCCTTTTCTCAGTTTTTATCATCTTGATCTCTTTGGAGTATTTGATAGTGTTGACCCTCCCCTTCTCCTGGATATACTCTCCTCTTTGGATTGTAGTAATATTTTCATTCTTGTATTCCCCCAAACTCTTACTTGAACAACTGCTCTTTCTCAGTCTCCTATGTTGGATCATCATTCTTATCCCATCAACTAATTGTGGATTATGATCTAACAATGCTATAGGCACTTTTTTCTTTCTACTCTCTTTTGGAATCTTTACCATTTTCCTTGAGTTCAATTCTCATTTTTATGAAGCTGATTCCCTAGTCTCCTGAATTTTGGCTCTACACAGTGTCTGTTGGACATTTTAAGCTCTTTGTCTTTTAGATAGCTCAAACTCCACCTGTGTGAAACAGAAATATCTTTCCCCCAAACCAACCTTTACCTTTTGAGCTTCAATTCATTTTTGAAGGTACCACTAAGATTATAGTCCCATAGTGTCACATCTCTTGAGGCATCAAGAACTCCTCATCAGTTTTAATCTACGTATCCAACGAAATGACAACTTGATACCTACATCTCTAGGACATGGCCACTTTTCTCCATTCACATCACCCCAATAAGTCATCACCTCAAACCTAGACTACTGCCACTAATTGACCCCATTGACCCTATCTCTATTCGCTTCATATTCTAATACATCCTCCACATAGCAAAATTCATACTACTAAAGCATTTTTCTGACTATGTCATTCCCCAGCTCAGTAAACTCAAGTAACTCCCTATTGCATCTAAGATCAAATGCAAACTCCTCTTTTTGGCATTTTCAGTAGTTGCAGCTCACATTTCCAGGCTAATATTATTTTTCATGATATATTTTAGAAAACTTGGCCTAGTGGCTGTTCCTTATATACAACATCCCATCTCCCATTTCTGTACTTTGGCATAAGTTTTCTCCCTTACCTTAAATGTACTTATTTCTCATCTCCATATCTTAGAATCTCTAAACCTACAAATGGCTTTCAGTAGGTCTTCCAACCTGTCTTACAGCTTTTGTAGCCAATTCATTCTCTCCTCCCTCCCATGTACTAATATGCTATTTGAAATTACTACTAAATTATTAGTTTCTTTGGAAGTTTATTCTGGGGTTCTCTTAACCAAAAGGATGCCTTCATTGTATTAAGTGGTTTCTTAAATTTGCTAATTTCTTCAGCCCCTTACATAGTGGTGGCAAATAATGGCCTCCCTCCACCTCTTATTATTCCTTCTGTTCTCTTAATCCTGGGATTACTATAATTTCTGACAAATTGATCTTTCTGAACATGGTTTGGGAAGAAAGGTATGGGCTTATACTTCTGTAGACATCTCAGTCCTCAAACAAAAATAGGGTAACTGGTAAATACACTTGACAATAACTTCTTGATCCTTCACCTTTGTGAGTTCCCTTTTGGAGTCTTGGTGGGTGGAGACTTGGGGCCAAGTTCTATATTGGTGGCCCATTCTATCCCTTGGTGATTATTTGAAACAGTTTTAGTGAGAACCAGCATGTAGATCCCACTTGCCTTGCCTTTGGCACTGGCAAAGTCATTGGTGATCCAGGCCAACAGCTAGATCCTTTGTTGTTTTGCTTCCTCCCCATCCCTTTTAAGGATCACTTTAATATAGGATGAACTTTGCTTTTGATCTTTTGTTTCATATCATGTATAAATCACTGTAAAGGAGTATGACAACTTTGATGTCACCGTTTTTAGTAGAAATCTCTGAAGACAGCATTTTTAAAATTCACTTCCCCTTTGGGTCTAGTAAGATATGTTAAGGCACTATTCCACATCCAGGGAGGAGAAATATTTTACTGTGTATTTTTTTACTGTGTATTTTTTTTACTATGTATTAAGATTCCATCATAGTGCCAGAGACCTTCAAAGCCATACTCAATACCCTGCCCCTGAGTCCCAAAGAGATGAACGTGCCTAAGGAGACAGACTGCTAAAGGTTTCTAAAGAATCTTAGGAGAGAAATGTAACATCATTGGCCTTAGGTTCTGTGAAACTAGTAAAGCTGTTTATGAACCCTTCAGTGTAGTCATTGATTGTCATCTAGATTTAATTACATTTAAAAAGACTGTTTACTAAGCAGGAATATAGCAAGGACAGTGAATATAAACATTTCCCCTAAATCAGAATCAAACTGTTTCCTTACATACACCAGGTCTATGGGGAAAGTAGGTTCAAATTTAAAGTACATAAGTGGTCAAAAGGTAAATTCACAGTCCCTGCTCACTGAAAATCCCTCAGTGCAGCTGTCTGGGATGCCTGGAATTGCATTAACTGAGCTGGAGTACAGTTTCCACCTCACCCTCATGTAAATTATCAGGGTGCATGCAAAATTTCCGTATCATCCTTTCGTTGACACTTGAATAAATGAAATCTATCAATCGGTCCACAAAGAAGCATTTATTACATGCCTGCTATATGCAGGGCCCTGTGCTAAGTGTGGATTATGCAAAGGAGAATCAGATATGCCTGCTGTCCCTTACAATCTGACTTCAGAGACATGTATCTAAAGATCGAAAAGACACCACAAGGTACACAGACCAAATGTCAAATGTATTTCCATATAACTTTTCTAATACAGCTCTTCCACTCATTTGATAAATAAGAGCCTTATTCTCTGAAATCATTACATCAGTGACAGATCAAGGATGAAAAAAAGTCATGGGCATTAACCTACACAAGTTGACAGGTAAATTAAGGAAGCTGTGCCAAATCTAAAAAGATGAGTCACCTGATGAAAAGGTTGAGGGTCTTAGCCTTCTATTTGCATAGAGGCATTCCAAGTTGCAGATTTCAGAAGTCAGTTACCATCTGTGCTACATTATTTTTCATCTACATTAAAAAACTAAAAGGGAGGATAAGAAAGAACTCCATGAAATCACCTTCCTCAAAATCTGCTAATACCCATAGCTTTTCTAATTATATAAATTCCGATTCAAATACACAAATTCAGACATTCAAATACTATGTTTTGTGTTATTTTTTCTGGGAACTTGAGTACACATTTGACATTCAAATGCCCCCATGCATATTGTATAGACACCCATAGAAGGAGCAGAAGGATTATTTGGCCATTAAATATTACTAGATAAATGCTGAATGCAAGGGCAAGAAGACCTTTTTAAGGCCTATGGAGATGAGCGTGTTAAAACATTCAATTAGCGCATTTCTAGAGATGTAAACATAAGTCATTGTAATAACTATCCCCGGGAAAATGAAAGCTGAATCTGAACATGATTAAGTTATGAAATGCAGGAGTTTTTATTTGTTTGTTTAGATTCAGTTTCTCTATTTATGATTCCAAGTCTTTGGAAAAACAGACTTGTGTCTATAAACTAGGTTCTTGAAATGTGGCAAGTGCATTTGAAATTCCACCAGTGATCATAGAATGTTAGCAGTTTTCCTTTATAGTACTCTAATATGGAATGATTTCCTGTTTCCTTTAGATGGAACATCACTTTTTTGTACTTGAAATCACACATTTTCTTTAATTTTTTAAAAATTCCTCTATTTGTTTTCAGTTTTCTACAATCACTTTCATATATATTAGATATTTTTCTTCTCCCTCTCTCTCCCTCCTTTTCCCTCCCTCTCCCTCCGCACTCCCTTCCTGAGACGGCATGCAATTTTATATAGGTTCTACACATACGTTCTTATTAAATACATTTTTACCCTAGTCATATTGCATGGAAGAATTAAAATGAATGGAAGAAACCATAAAACAAAACGTAACACAAGACAAAACGGCCTGCTTCATTCTGTGATCCAATTCCATAGTTCTTTCTCTGGATGTGGAAGGAATTTTGCCTCAAGAGTCCATTGAGAATTTTTTAGGCCCTTGAATTGCAGTGAAGGACTAAGTCTACCAGAAAAATTCATCACACATTGTGGTTGTTACTGTGTACAAAGTTCTCCTGGTTCTGCTCCTTTCACTCAGCATCAGTTCTTATACTTCCTGGCCTCTCTGAAGTCTTCCTGTTCATCACTTACAGCACAATAGTATTCCATTATATTCATGTACCATAATTTATTCAGCCATTCCCCAATTGATGGGCATACCCTTGATTTCCAATTCTTGGCCACCACAAAGAGAGCTGTTATAAATATTTTTCTAAACACGGGACCCTCTCTCATTTTATGATTTCTTTGGGATATAGTCCTAGAAGCAATATTGCTGCATCAAAGGGGATGCATATTTTTGTAGCCCTTTGGGCTTCCAAATTGCTCTCCAGAATGGTTGGATCAGCTCACAGCTCTACCAACAATGAATTAGTGTTCCAACTCTCCCACATGTTCTCCAACATTTATCATCTTTCTATTTTGTCAGGTTAGCCAATCTGATGGGTGTGATATGGTAACTCAGAGTTGTTTTGATTTGTACTCTCTAATCAAAAAATGATTTAAAGCATTGTTTTCATATGACTATAGATAGCTTTTATTTCCTCCTCTGAAAACTGCCTTTGACCATTTATCAATTGGGTAATGACTGGTGTTCTTGTAAATTTGACTCATTTCTCTATACATTTTAGAAATAAGGCTTTTATCAGATACTAGTTGCAGAAATTCTTTCCCAGTTTTCTGCTTCCCTCACAATCTTGATTGCATTGGATTTGTTTTTGCAAAATCTTTTCAATTTAATGTAATCAAAATTATCCATTTTGCATTTCATAATGCTCTCTTGGAACATCATTTTGATGTCTCTGTAATATTATATAAATTCTTTCATTATATTTCATAGGGAAATTGAAGAGCTATACCTGTATAAATTAAGCTACTGACTGACTATGTGTAATAAGACACAAGAAACATTTCTACTTTGATCTTCAAAGTCCCTTTATTCATTGATTGAACAGTATCATATCTTCACTAACAAGCCTAAGTTCTTCATTAAATGAAATTCCAAGTCAGTAGAAATGGAGAAGCATTCCTAGTGAAATATTTCCTCACTGAGATATACAATTCTAGCGAATGATGTGATTGGCAACTCCTCCTTTGGAGGATTGCATCATTCTGCATGAGAAACTTATTTGGTTTTCTTGGGGCAGTCATAGTTGGGAAGACATATAAAATACTTTAAAATTTAGGTAAAGAAACATTTATAAATATTCTAGTATTAACAAGCCTCTATTAGTCACTGGGAAAACAAAAGTTTCAATACAAACCACAAAACTTCTGTGAAATTTTGCTTCAAAAAGTAATACAGCATTCAATCTACCCATGATAATAATAGATACACTGGTAATCTTTACATATTAGAAAAGCATGTGGTCCAACAAATGATTGGACTTGACTTGCTAAATTCACCCTTGTAGGGTGGAGTGGATGAATACTTATAGCAGTTAAGATTTATTAGTCAGTCAGAATTTATTAAGCACCTACTAAATGTCAGGCATTAGGCTAATCTGGTGATAACAAAAATAGTCAAAATACAATGGTTGCTCTTAAGATTCTCAGCCTATTAGGAGCTCTACAACCAGCTATTCTCCCCAAAAAAGTGTTATGACTATTTATAAACTTTAAGAAAACCCTAGAAAAAATGTTAAGGTCCTTCCAATGCTCCTCACTCTCTGTGTTGCTCTAGGAATACATATATCTTGCAATTAGAGAATCTAATGAAACCTCATGGTCCTTAGAATTAACTCCTTAGAATAACATCGGGCAGGAACTACAGTAGGGTGTTGCAGAAGCCAGTCCTCCAGCAAGATAACTTCATCTACCAGGAAAGTCTAGTGGAATTATAAAAGCCTACCTATTGCTAACATCCCTTGAGTTTATACTCATTGAATCATAACAGGGACTGTAGAAATTTCCAGTCAAATTTTGACATTTTACAGATGGAAAATTATAGGTCAAGTGATTCTCTTAACATCACATAATTTGTAAGTTATAAGATCAATAATTCTGACTTAAAATTCCTTTTCCACTCTGCTTTGCTGCCTCTTCAGCCATCTCAGAACTATGAGGTAATTCAACAAATTCAAATACTGTATCCAGACTGAGCTTGTAGAGGGTAGGGCCTGAAGAGAATAGCCTACTAATCACTTCTTTTTCTGTGGTGAGTTTGGGTTTCTTCACTAAGTTTGGGATAAATATGGAGATTCCATAGGAAAAGAAGATTACTAGACGACCTAAGGAGGAGTTACCTCTCTTGGGTTGACAAAACAAAATACATGAAACTTCCATCTAAATCACTATTACGATTAGACCTATGAATGGCTTCTATGTTTCCTTACTGGGTAAGTTAGGGAGTTCCAGACCCAGGTTAGAGAGATGGAAAGATAAAAGAAAGGAAGGATAAAAATAACTTCATCTGAAACCTAACATCAATTACAAAATAATAATCTCAACTCCTTTCTGGAAACCCATTTAGAGTTTATAAAGTTAGTAGCTAAGGAATACTTTCAAACAAGTATCCCTAACTTGGTATTTGTGAACTTGTCTTAAAATTTTTTAAATAATAGTATTTCAATAAAATTAGCTTCCTTTTTAATCTTATGTATTTTATACTTTCAAAAAATATTCTAACAATAGACTTAATCATTTTCAACATTTGTATATGTAGATTATATAGAAAACATTTACATATTTCTATATATGTATATAGTTAATATTTATACATAGATAACATTTACATACACACAAATATAATTTAATACATTTATTTAGATGCATAAAATTTTAAATTATTGAAAAAATTGTGTTAATTCAATGAACCTCAAATGCAACTGATTATTTATGGTTATATTTTATCTAAGCACCATCTCTTCTTCACATTTAGTAATAGTCAGCCAAAATATTGTGGCAATTTTTTTGATAGAAGAATTCCTTTGTCTAGTCACTAATAGCACCTGTACCTTCTGGGATGAAGCCTAAATGTGAGTCTCAGAAATGAATCTTGCATCTTATGTTACATCTTACAAACTTATAATCTTTGTCAAGATCATTGACAATTTATTAATAATGCTCTGCTTATAGTTTCCCAAAAAATTCTGGATTACTTTTAAAAATGATTTCTGTATAGTTGTTCTTCACAATGTTTATCTTAGTCACTTTTCTTCATGATCAGTTTCTCATATTTGAAGACCAACAAGCACAAATTCTTTCATTTTATTCTTGCTGATTCTTGTATATGCGTTTTTCGGACAGGAAAAACCTGTGCTTTTTGATCTGTTACCTCGAAAAATTTTTAATTACTCCAAATTTCAGGATTATGCAATGGTTAGGTTCTCACATTTTTTTTCTTTCTTTCTTAACATCTGTTCTTTTCTTTAAGGAAATAATGTAATAATCTTTTTCTCACTTCCTTGTTACATTCATGAATATAACAGCAGCATTTGTTATACTTATGTCACAATCCCAGTTAAAATTCAGTTGCTAGCCCACAGACATGTCCTCTTGCAGTGTCCCTTTAATCTCAAAGCTAAAAGATTAGCTAATTTTTTTTGATAAATTAAGATCACTAACAGTCACTTAAGTCTGCTTGAGATATTAAATGAGGAACAGAGGGCAGACAGGTTATTTCAAATGAGGGAAGGCTCATCACCTCTTTAGTTTCCCCTCTTGTCATACTAAAGTGTATATATATATAAATGTATGTATGTATGTATGTATATATATGTATATAATGTATATATGTATATACACACACAAACATGCACATATATATGTGTGTATGCATATTATATATTTATATACATATAAATATACATTGTATATATAACATATATGTAGTTAAAATTCATATATATTATATGTATATATTATATATATATAAAACACTTGTATGCATATAAACATATGGACATACTTATATGCAATTTGACCCATCAGTTTCAAATTTGTTCTTTAACCTAATTCCACAACTCCATGATGAGATCCATGTATCCAGCCAATTAGTTATCTAACACAGGGAATAAAGTATAATCGAGGGGCCAAGTCTTTATCCTGATCACCTATTTTACAACCCAATAGAGATCATATGATTTCTCCATTAGAGGAATAATGTTTTTTTGTCTCTGAGGCTTACTCACAAAAGTCAAATCAGTATATATATATCAAGCAGAGTATTAGGATGGTTGGTCTGAGAAGTCTACAGAGAAATTTAGCAATGTACAGAAATAAAATACAGAACTATTGAGAAAACAATATTATAAGCAATAATGACACTTATCAAGAGATTCTTGGTACACAACTGGAAAAACATTTTGCTATATGTTGAGTTTCACGGCTGAACATACACAAAGATGTCCCTCAGCACGGCTTGCATGTCCCTGGAACTTCATACAGTGGTCAAGAACAAGTGAATTCAGTGGGATCAGGAGGAGAGGAGTGAAGGATGAGAGTTGGGACAGAGACAACAAATAAAATTGAATTTCAAGAAAAAATAAAATAGCAAAGAAAGGTGCTTTTAAATCAAATGTAAAACAGATTTTGGGAAATTTCAAATATGTTAAATCTATCTTCCCTTTTCTCAAAATAGTTCTTAAAATTCTCCAATTGATAAATGGTCAAAGGATATGAGCAGGGAGTATCCAGAGGAAGAAATTAAAGCTATCTATAGTCATATGAAAAAAATGCTCTAAATCACTATTGAGTAGAGAAATGCAAATCAGAACAACTCTGAGGTACCACATCGCACCTATCAGATTGGCTAACATGATAAGATAGAAAGATAATAAATGTTGGAGATGTGGGAGAATTGGAACACTAATTCATTGTTGGTGGAACTGTGAGCTCATTCAACCATTCTGGAGAGCAATTTGGAACTATACCCAAAAGGCTACAAAAATATTCATACTCTTTGATCCAGCAATATCACTTCTAGGACTGTATCCAAGAGATCGTAAAAGTGGCAAAAGGCCCCACATATGGAAAAACATTTATAGCAGCTCTCTTTGCGGTGGCCAAGAACTAGAAAATGAGGGGATGCCCATCAATTGGGGAATGGCTGAACAAGTTGTGGTACATGAATGTAATGGAATACTATTGTGCTGTAAGAAATGATGAACAGGAAGACTTCAGAGAGGCCTAGAAGGATTTATATGAACTGATGCTGAATGAAAGGAACAGAACCAGGAGAACATTGTACACAGTAACAACCACAGTGTGTGAGGCATTTTTCTGCTAGACTTAATCCTTCACAGCAAAGCAAGGACCTAAAACATTCTCAAAGGACTCTTGAGGCAACATGCCATCTACATCTAGAGAAAGAACTATGGAATTGGAATACAGGATGAAGCAGAATATTTTCTCTTGTGTTATGTTTTGTTTTGTTTGGGTTTTTCTCATGGTTTTTCCCATTCATTTTAATTCTTCCATGCAACCTAAGGTAAAAATATATTTAGTAAGAATGTATATGTAGAACCCATATAACATTGCATGGTGTCTCAGGGAGGTAGAGGGGAGAGAGAGGGAGAATATCTAAGACTTATGGAAGCGATTGTAGAACACTGAAAACAAATAAATTACAAAAAGTAAAAAAGGAAAGAGGGAAGAAAGAAAGGAAAGAAAAGGAAAGGAAGGGAATGAAAGGGAAAAGGAGAGGGAAGAGAAGGAGAAGAAAGGGAAAGGAAAGGAAGGAAAGGAGAAGGAAGGGAAGGGAAGAGAAGGGAAGGAGTTTGTATTTCTTATGCATTTTTTGTTTTGTTATAATCAAACGCCTCTGATTGAATAATGGGACTAAAGATCTTCTCCACCCATTAATGGGCCTGGGAAGGTTTGTAGTAAGGCCCACACCTTTTGTTAATGAGGCACTTGTTCTCAAGATTTGAGATGCCCCCTGCTTCTAAAAAGTGTATAAATACTCTGAAGTGAGGTTTTGCTTCATGACTCACTCATTGGAAGAAGGTTATTTGACCAGATGAGACTCTGGGTAGCTGTTGGGTCCCCCAGCTTTGAAAACCCCCATGTTGGTGCTTCCCTCTCTTGTAATTATGGTCAGACAGTTGGAAGCTTATCTGTTAGTCTTTATTTCTCCTCTTGTATTTTTCTCTACTGATGAATGATACATGTGCTTGATTAAAGGAGAGTGTTAACCCCTCAAAAGTTGCCTTTCCTTTTAGAAAAGTGTATCAAAGAACCTGTGATAGTAGGCCCTCCTGTGTATGCCAGGGTGCTTGCTTTTACAGAGTTTTATAACAATTTTCATTGGGGTGTTATAGGAGGACTATCACCTCTGGTGTGAAGGTTTGCAGAGCAACTTTTCAGACCTGCTCATACACCTTTGGGGTCCAGTCAGTCACCCAAGTCTTGTGGCTCAAGAAGCTGTAGCTCACATAGCAGGCACACTTTGGTAAGCTATCTCAGCAGACAGGCTAAACAAGGTTCAAGGTAATTTACAGGCCCCAAATCCCTCAGTGAGTTAAGGGGATATCTACCCCAAGCATGTGAAGACTGCTCCCATGGAACAGTCAGATAAGAACGATTTGTTTCAAGGTCATGAAGGCGGGGCGGAGCCAAGATGGCGGAGTAGAAGGACGCACGTTTACGAGCTCCGAAACCAAAGCCTATAGAATTAATGTAAAAAGAGTCCCCCATAACTTCTGGGTGTGCAGAAGCAGAGTGGAAGAGATTTCCGTTCCGGGGAGCCCTGAAGACCCGTCCCCAGGGTCCGGCGCACCCCGGAAAGTAAACCCGACCCCCAGCGCTGTCCTGGCCGAGGCCTCAGAGAGGCGGATCCGAGCAGGCTTCAGAGACGGAAGCTGAAGCAGCCGGGAAAGCCCCTCCGCCCACAGAAGCGACAGGTCAGTGAGAGAGGCCGGGCTGAAGGAGAGGGGAAGCGGGGCGTCTCCGTGACTCGGGCCCCCTCGGGAGGAAGCGGCGGCGGCAGGGACGGGAGCAGGAAGCGGCGGAGGCAGAGGCGTGGGCTGGGGCTGAGGCGGCAGCGGCCCAGGACTCAGGAATCCCCCAGCAGCAGGCAGGATCTTCATTACGGAAGATTCCCGCATAAAACCTGACGGAACTGAGCCTGGGAGACGGCCCTGCCCCCACCCCGCTCTGTTGCTGAAGGCTTCTGCTCGGGACCCCCAGGGGAGCTGAGATTGGGAGGCGGGCCCCCCACCCCACCCCCACCCGCTCCATTCCTGAGAGTCTCTGCATAAAGCCCCCCCCCCAAGGGATCAGGGTCTCGGGGGCAGCCCCGGCCCCACCCCAGCACCTGAACTAAAGCTCACTGATTGACAGCCAGCAGGAGGAAAGCCCATTTAAATCTCAGAGGCCAAGCACTAGCTGGGCGGATCCAGGCGGGGGTGGAAAGGAATCTCAGAAGTCAAGTAACTGGCTGGGAAAATGCCTAGAAAAGGGAAGAAAAATAAGACTTTAGAGAGTTTTTTCCAACAAATGCAAATGATCCCGACCTTTGGATCTGATGATGAGGACGTATCCTTGCCGTCAGGGAAAGACGTGGAGGGCGGGGCCTCAGTACCCCAGACACCCCAGGGGGGTGGTGGGTGGGCTCAGGCCCTGGAAGAGCTCAAAAAGGATTTTGAAAAGCAGGTTAGACAGGTGGAGGAAAAACTGGGAAGAGAAATGTCAGAGATGCAACAAAAGTATGAAAAACAGGTCAATACCTTGGTAAAGGAGACCCAAAAAAATGCTGAAGAAATTAACACCTTGAAAAATAGGCTCACCCAATTGGCAAAGGAGGTTCAAAAAGCCAATGAGGAGAAGAATGCTTTCAAAAGCAGAATGAGCCAAATGGAAAAAGAGGCTCAAAAGCTCACTGAATTTAATAGTTCTCTCAAAATTAGAACGGAACAGATGGAGTCTAATGACTTTATGAGAAACCAAGAAATCACCAAACAAAACCAAAAGAATGAAAAAATGGAAGAGAATGTGAAATATCTCATGGGAAAAACAACTGACCTGGAAAATAGATCCAGGAGAGACAATTTAAAAATTATGGGACTACCTGAAACTCATGATCAAAAAAAGAGCCTAGACATCATCTTCCATGAAATTATCAAGGAAAACTGCCCTGACCTTCTACAACCAGAGGGCAAAATAAGTATTGAAAGAATCCATCGATCACCACCTGAAAGAGATCCAAAAAGAGAAACTCCTAGGAACATTGTGGCCAAATTCCAGAACTCCCAGCTCAAGGAAAAAAATCTTACAAGCAGCTAGAAAGAAACAATTCCAGTACTGTGGAAATACAATCAGGATAACCCAAGATCTAGCAGCTTCTACATTAAGGGATCGAAGGGCGTGGAATAGGATATTCCAGAAGGCAAAGGAACTAGGACTCAAACCAAGAATCACCTACCCAGCTAAACTGAGTATAATACTTCAAGGGAAAATATGGTCTTTCAATGAAACAGAGGACTTTCAATCATTCTTGATGAAAAAACCAGAGCTGAAAAGAAAATTTGACTTTCAAACACAAGAATGAGAAGAAGCATAAAAAAGTAAACAGCAAAGAGAAGTCTTAAGGGACTACCATGAGTGAACTGTTTACATTCCTACATGGAAAGACAATATTTGTAACTCTTAAAACTTTTCAGTATCTGGGTAGTTGGTGGGACCACACATACACATGTACACGCATGCACACACATACACACATGCACACACATACAGAGATAGAGAGCACAGATTGAACTGAATAGGATGGGACCATACCTTAAAAGAAACTAGGGGAAATGGTGAGAGAGAAATGTAGGGGGAGGGAAAGGGAAGGGGGTAACTATATGTCATTTAAGAGGCAGGTAGGAGTTTTTCTTAGTGGAGGGAAAAAGAGGAGAGCTGAGAAAAACAAAAAACAAAAAACAAGAAGTTTACCCTCATCACATTTGACTAAACGAAGGAGTGAAATGCACACTCATTTTGGTATGAAAACCTATCTTACAGTATAAGAAAGTGGGGGAGAAAAAGATATTGCGGGGGGGGGGATGAGGGAAGGGAGGGCAAAGGGAGGAGGGAGCAATTTGAAGTCAACACTTGGGGAGGGACAGGATCAAAAGACAGAAGAGAAACAATGAGGGGCAGGTTAGGAGGGATGGTAATCCAGTTAATCTTACACAACACGACTATCAGGGAGGTCATTGGCAAAACTACACAGATAGGGCCTATATTGAATTGCCTGCTGTCCCAAAGGGAATGGGTGGGGAGGGAGGGATGAGGAGAATTTGGAACTCAAAGTTTTAGGAACAACTGTTTAGTATTGTTGTTGCAACTAGGAAAGAAGACATACAGTTAAGGAGGAATAGAAAGTCATCTGGCCCTACAGGAGAAAAGAGAAGATGGAGACAAGAGAAGGGAGAGATGACAGAAGAGAGGGCAGATTGGAGATAGGGAAAATTAGATTGCTTGGGGTATTGGGGTGGGGGGAGGGGATAAAAGGGGAGAAAATTTGGAACCCAAAAATTTGTGAAAATGAATGTAAAAAAAATTAAATAAATAAATAAATACAAAAAAAAAAAAAAGAAAAAAAGAATGAAGGGCCCAAAACAACAATGGCTTATTGGACTCTATTTAGGTCTGGATGGGGCTAGGCATTTCTCTTCTTTTTTTCCTAACTGGATAATCATGGAACTCTATTAACGCATCTGTAAAATAGGAATGACAGTAATACCTGCACAGGTCACAAAGTTGGTTTGTCAATTATTTTGTATATGAAACCATCAAGGTCATGAAGGCATCTAAAGAAGGCCCTGTGGAGGGCTTAAAGCTTGGTCAGGCATAGAAGAATCCAAGGTCATCTCCTGTATCTCAGGCCATGGTCGAGGCTGATGACTTTTAACTGTGTCTCAGTTAAATCCAATTCACCAACAAGACAAGACACTGCCCTATGATGTCACTGCTCCTCTTCAAAAACAAAGGACAATGAACAATAAATATTTTCATTATGCTGTGGTAAAATTCTTATATATTTAGCCAAGAAAATGTGAGAACACTAGTCCAGATAACCGGTGAAGGCCAGTAAGGCCAAGATAAGGATTAAATTTCCTGTTTTCTTAATGACAACTCTCAGAGGATCTGGTTACAGTTGGACACCTCTTGAAGGAAAAAGAGAAGGCACTGGGACATGGCTGCACTCTGGGGAAGAATAACACTAGTGTGACCTACATCAGAGGAAAACAGTAAATACTGCCAGAGCAGCCTGCAGGAAGGAGTGTGCTTTGGACGAGCTATCTGAGAAGCCGAGACAAATGCCATGAGGAAAGTTTAAATACTCACTGGAATCAGAATCATCAAGATTTACATAGTAAGCATGGCAACTTTCAAGGGAATGCTCAATATCTACTCTATACTGCCAAGGTTGTTTTCTTCTACTTACAGAAATCACCTATGGTAGAATAAAACACACGCCGACAATTTTATTTGCAAGGGTTCTGTCCTGATTCCTATTTCATATGCTGTATTATGCTTTATCCTTACCCACTACTAATTAAGGAATTTTCTCTAAACTAAAAGGAAATTATAAAATTAGGTGAGAATGAAACACATTAGTCACATATAAGGAGTCAGGTTCTGTGAAGCTCGTTGAGTGGTCCATTGAAACACAAATTATCTAGAAATGGTAATCTTTCTGCTGTTGTTCTTTGTACTGAGATAATAAAGAAGGAACTGTATTAAAAAAAATAACACACTGTTGTTCAGTTGTGTCTCTTCATAATCCCACTTGGGGTTTTCTTGGCAGAGATACTGGAGTTGTTTGCCATTTCCTTCTTCAGCTCACTTTACAGATGAGGAAACTGAGGCAAACAGAATTAAATGATTTGCCCAGGGTCACACAACTATTAATTGTTTAAGCCCATATTTGGATTCATGAAGATGAGTCTTCCTGACTTCAATTCAGGCACTCTATCCACTGTACTACCTACCTGACCTGCTCACATGTTAGCCATCATGTAATAGAAGGAGCAGTAGAAATTAACATAGAAACCAATATGTTTACCTGGCAATCATCTCATTTAATTTGATTCTCATTTACACAGTTACTGGGGAAAGGAGGTTTTATTGAGGTAAGATCAGTAACATAGTCTTTAAAAATGTAGAATGCAGATAAATTTCCTATTGATTCTAGGAAATCAGAGATCTTTATGTATGTATTGCCAGCTAAAATAGGCTTTAGTGTGCGAAGTCACATGTATTTTTTATGGTAAGTGCTCTTTTTTATTTAGGAGTTAATAATATATTTAAATGGTTGAAATGTTGATGATGATAGCTGGCATGAGGTTTGCAGAGCACTTTACACTTATTTTGTAATTTTAAGAGGCAGAAATTCTGGATATACCTTTTTACGTAATCTCACTGTAGAAGAGAAAGGCATTTGAAGGAACCAAAGTGACTACTCACAATACTCTCCAAAAAATCTCAAATTTAGAAGAATTGGCATAAAAGATAGAAGGAGAGCATTCCGTTAGAGTTCAAAAAAGCTAAATGAACCTGTATTAATAGTTTCAGAGAAGTTAAATCTGAAGAACAAAATTTGCAAAAATGCTAAAAATTTAATTGAAATCATATATATATATATGTGTGTGTGTGTGTGTGTGTGTGTGTGTGTCCTTTAAGTTATGTTCAGAGCAAAAACAAGGTAGATTCTGTTTCTGACACAGATGATGAAATAGTAAGAGAAAGCAAAACCTTTTAGCTTCCCATTCAGCTTCCATCTTTTCCACCGAGGAGAACAATTTTCAACATAAGCAGTATAAAAAAAAATAACTAGAGGGAATTGTAGTCAAAGTTGTAGAGAAAACATTAGGGAAGCATGTTGTTGCTTAGTTATTCAGTCGTGTTCAACTGTTGTCCACGGGGCTTTTCTTGGCAAAGGTATTGAAGTGGTTTGCATTTCTTTCTCTAGTTTTATGAAGGTGGGGTCAGTGACTTCCACAGAGTCACACAGCTAGTGAGTGTCTGAGTTAAGATTTGAACTCTGGTCTTCCAGGTCTTTCTGATACCAGACTCAGTGCTCTTAATCTTTGTGCCAGCTAGCACCCCAAGAAAACATGACCCCACATCAAATGAGTTTTCAAATCTCGACACCAGATGGATTCCACTTAAGGGCATTAGAAGAACTTGATTATTTAATCTAGAAATAACTCTTGGTCATCATCGAAAAGATCATAATCAATAAGAGAAGAGTCAGGAAAGAGTCCAGAAAAGATGATCACAGAAATGAGAGATGGAAGAATCCTTAGTACCCACTTATTTTGTAAATGAAAACTCTGAGACCAAGAGAAGTAAAGTGATGTAGTCAAGGTTTAGAGCTACCAGTAAGAGACAGAGGCATGATTTGAAACCAAATCTTGTAATTCTAATTAGAAAAAATATTTCAGTAAACTTGCCAATCCCCATAAAAATTTACAACTGGATGATTAAAGTGGGCTAGGATGTGATCTTGCTAAACCCCAAGTAATTAGAAAATGTTAGATACCAAATCCTCTGGCTTGAAGAACAAGCAAGGATAGAACTCTTAACCTCAGAGAACTGAGGAGGTATGCTAAAAGGAATTTGACATTTTAAAATTTAAGTACATTGGAAAGTGAGAAGATTTCTGGGATTTAGGGGGAGACAAAGTAGCCAGCTACATCCTAAAACCTTGGAGAAAAAAATAACCAAGTGTAGAACAAAATATTCTGGGAAATCTCAACTACATTTAATGAAGTTATGGGCTTTTCTGAACTAGGCGACAAAGTTCCATACACTAGCCACTTGGAATTCAAGAAGGAACCAAACCAAAGGAAATCTGTGAATCAGGTCCCATAGGGTCAGATGTCATAGTTATATATAGCAGGGCTTCTTAAACTTTTTCTACTTGCAACCTCTTTTCACCTGAGAAATTTTTATGTGACTACAGGTATATAAAATAGGTATACAAATCCAACATTTACTGATAATGCATCATAAAAAAACTTATTTTAAAACAATTCTTTAGTCTAAATATATTTTTACCATTTATTAAAGATGAAAGCAAATTTGCATACTAATAAAATGATTGTGTGTATTTTTACATAAAGAATTAAATCTTGGTAGAATATTTATGCTGCAGGACATAGAGTATCTTCAATGTTTTTCAGAGTTGATAAAATTTTGATTTTATAATCATCAATGCTGAGAATGCTGCTTCACATAAATACATAGTACAAAATGGCAGACATATATTTAGGGCCATTTCAGAAATTGTTGGAAATTCTGTCCTAATCTCAAGCCAAAATTCACTTACTGATTTTTTTTAAGAAACTAAAGTTTTAAAATTGTGTTGTTTCAGGAAATTCTTCTTGAACTTTTAAAGGCTAGTGACTTTTTAATTTAAATTAAGTATGGTTTATGAACCAAATTTATTCATTTTTAGTTTTCAACATTCATTTCCACAAGATTTTGAGTCCCAAATTTTCTCCCCATCTCTCTGCCCCCCCACTCCAAAAGGCCTTGCATTCTGATGGCCCCTTCCATCAATGAGCCCTCCTTTCTAACACCCCTCCCTTCCCTTATCCCCATGTCCTCTATTTTCTTGTAGGGCAGGGTAGATTTCTATACCCCATTACCTGTACTTCTTATTTCTCAGTTGCATGTGAAAACAATTTTTAACATTTGTTTTGAAAACTTTGAATTCCATCTTCTCTCTTTTCTTCCCCTCCCACCCATCCCCACTGAGAAGGCAAGCAATTCAATATAGGTTATACATGAGTAGTTATGTAAAAGATTTCCATAAAAGTCATGTTATGAAAGACCAACTGTATTTCCCTCCATCCTATCCTGCACCCCCATTTATTCTATTCTCTCTTTTGACCTTGTCCCTCCTGGAAAGTATTGTCTTCTAATTACTCTCTCCTTCCATTTGCCTTCCCTTCTATCATCCCTCCTACACCCCACTTATCCCCATTCTCCCCTACTTTCCTATAGTGTAAGATGGATTTTCATACAAAATTGAGTATGCATGTTATTCCCTCCTTAAGCCAAATGTGATGACAGTTAAGCTTCACTTTTTCCTCTTACCTCCTCTCCTTTTCCCCTCCACTGAAAAAGCTTTTTCTTGCCTCTTTTATGAGAGATAATTTAACCCATTCCATTGCTTCTTTTCTCCTTTCAATATATTCCTCTCTCACCCCTTAATTTTATTTTTTAGATATCCCTTCCTATTTAACTCATGCTGTGCCCTCTAACTATATGTATATAACCCTTCCAACTACCCAAAAACTGAGAAAAGTCTCTAATGTTACAAATATAATCTTCCCATATAGGAATGTAAACAGTTCAACTTCAGTAAGTCGCTTATGATTTCTCTTTCTTATCTTTTCATGCTTCTCTTGATTCTTGTGTTTGAAAGTCAAATTTTCTTTTCAGCTCTGGTCTTTTCATCAAGAATGCTTGAAAGGCCATTTTTTTCCCCTGAAGTATTATGCTCAGTTTTGCTGGGTAGGTGATTCTTTGTTTTAGTCCTAGTTCTTTTGACTTCTGGAATATCATATTCCATGCCCTTCCGTCCCTTAATGTAGAAGCTGCTAGATCTTGTGTTATCCTGATTGTATTTCCACAATACTTGAATTGTTTCTTTCTAGCTGCTTGCAATATTTTCTCCTTGACCTGGGAACTCTGGAATTTGGCTACTATATTCCTAGGAGTTTTTCCTTTTGGATCTCTTTCAGGAGGTGATCAGTGGATTCTTTCAATATTTATTTTACCCTCTGGTTCTAGAATATCAGGGCAGTTTTCCTTGAAATTTCATGGAAGATGAAATCTAGGCTCTTTTTTTTTATCATGGCTTTCAGGTAGTCTAATAATTTTTAAATAGTCTCTCTTGGATCTATTTTCCAGGTCAGTTGTTTTTTCCAATGAGGTATTTCACATTATCTACTATTTTTTCATTTCTTTGGTTTTGTTTTATAATTTATTGATTTTTCATAAAGTCATTAGCTTCCATCTGCTCCATTCTAATCTTGAAGGAATTATTTTCTTCAATGAACTTTTGGATCTCCTTTGCCATATGGTCAGTCCTGCTCTTTAGGGCATTATTCTCCTCATTTGCTTTTTGGATCTCTTTTTTGCCATTTGTGTTAGTCTATTTTTTAAAGTATTATTTTCTTCAGCATTTTTTTGGGTCTCCTTTAGCAAGCAATTGACTTGTTTTTCATAATTTTCTTCCATCAGTCTTATTTCTCATCCCAATTTTTGCTCTACTTCTCTTGATTTTCAAAATCCTTTTTGAGCTCTTCCCAATCCATATTTTTCTTGAAGGCTTTGAATGGAGGAGCTTTGACTTTGTCATCTTCTGCTTGCAGTTTTGGCATTCCTTGTCATCAAAGTAAGATTTTATAGTTTGATTCTTTTTCTGGTTTTTGCTCATTTTGCCAGCCATTTACTTGAATTTTGAGTTCTTTGTCAGGGCAGTTCTCTGCTTCCAGTGGTGGTGGTGGGGTGTACTGTCAGTCGCTTGATTCCTCCCACCATCTGTGGGCCTGGAACTCCAGAAAAAGTGACTGAAGCATCCTCCTCTGCTGCTTTGGCTGCCATGGGTTCCTCCAATCCCTCCCCCCTCAGCACCCTGGGATTGAAGCCAGACCACTCTACTCTCCTGCACTGGTTCCTAAGGCTTTTCCCACTGACCTTCCAATTTAACCTTGGCATTTTGGGGTCCTGAAGTCTGATAACTGCCACAGGTCCAAGAGATTCAGTCTCCCCAAGGCCTGCTCAGGTCCTGTCTGTGCTGGCGTGTCCCATGCTGCACTGAGCTCTGCTCCCAGTGTGGCATGATAGACACTTCCAAGTGACCTTTCAGGCTGTTTTGGACTGGAGATTTGCTTAATTCCATCATTCTGTGGGTTCTGCAGCTCCAGAATTTGTTTAGAGTCATTTTTTACAGGTATTTGACTGGGGTTGGCAGGAGCACTCTAGAAAGTACATGGTGTTACTCTGCCATCTTGGCTCCACCTCCCTCCCCCAAATTTTTTTAGAATCAAAATTTGAAGGGAAGTATTTCTGAAACTATGCCTGTAGGTACTTCAGATGATCAATTATAACCTTACAAAATTAAATTTTTGGAAAAGTTATTTTCAGTTATAAAATCATCTGTAGCTGCAAACATTTCTAAAGAACCATTTTACATCCTATGTTAACCTTTTTAGTGTGACTTTCAACTTTTTTAACAAAAATATTGCAATTTTTTTCCTTGAAGCAACATGTTTAAATCATCGAATTTTTCAAAAATATCTGAGAAATAACACAGTTTTGAAAGCCATAAGTCATTATGAAAAAAAAAAATCAGATTTCTGATCAGTCAAAAATATGACTTCATCTTTCAATTTCCATAATCTGTTTAAACTTCTCCCTCTTGAAAGGCACCTCTGCATGTAGCAATGAGCTTTTGTAGTTGAGTCCATGTCTTTCCAACAGTTTGAAAACAAATGACTGTAAAATGCATAGCTTTTAATGAAGTTCATGATTTTGATAGTATCATGAAGCACAACTTCTAACCCTGGTGAAATTCTTTTGGTTACAAGTGCCTCTTAATGGAGTCAAAGTGATATGTTCCTTGCCACCAGCTTTAATTTGTGCTACAAATCTAACATTCTCATCTAGCATTATTTCAATCCTGTCTATACAGACACCAATGCAATTTTTCCACTGTATACCTTCATTTGTAAAAATTCATTGACTTTAAGATATATACCTTGCCCTCTTGTGTGACCTTCCAAAAGGCAGCAATAGAATAATTCCTCATGTATGCTTCCTTCATAAAAATACCTTACATAAGGTAACAACTGTGCCATGTTAGAAATATCAGTTGTTTCCTTTAACTGAATTGCAAACTTTGGGCTGTCCTTAAGTCTTGCAAGAAAGTGAAGGAGTGAGGTACTAAATGAGGGAGAGAGGAAAGAAAGGAAGGAAAGAAGGAAGGAAGAAAGAAGAAAAGAAACAAAGGAAGAAAGACATAAACAAGACTCTTGAGGTCAAGGAAGTATCATAAATCTTCAGGCTTCTATAGAAAGTGAGGGACAGACTTAAGTCAGAGTTAGGCTAAGCTTCAATGGTTGAAAGAAAATATATTTCTTAAATATGGGGAATATACTGTGAGGATTAACTCAGTCCTCTGTCTTGTTTCTTCCCAGCAACCTTTTTAGTATTGTTATAAATTACTCCCCTTTAAGGTAAGGCTCTATATTCTTCCAAACTATTCCTTAGAGAAGACATACCATTTCCTATCTCTGGCCCATTGCAAAGGCTGACCCTCACACCTGGGGAGGGGGGGCGGTGAGAGGAGTGGTAGTAGTGTTGAAAACTCCCTTCTTACTTGTGGCTCTTTGAATGTCTGGTTTTCTTCAATGTTTAGTTCAAGTGGAATCTTCCACATGGAGACTTCCTTGATCCCCTAGATGCTAATGCTTCCTCCTAAAACTAATAGAGAAGTTGCCAAGATCCAATACCTCAAAGCACTGGGTTGGGAACGTATTTTTATGAGTTTCTCTATTTTTCGCCTTTATTCCGTTTCTACTAGCATACATGATGATCCAGCAAATATCTACACCCTTGGTAACTAGTGTTATACTTAAGCCCAGGATGTCATTACATCATTTTAGTCAGAGAGTAAAATAATAGTTCTTATTTGTCACATTTCCAAACCACATCGTCTCAAGTTTAAAGGGGTTGTGACAATTTTCTAATGGTAACATCTCAAGTTCCTATTCTAGTGTCCTCTCCCCACTGTTAACTGTGTTCAGGTCAATTTTACCAATTAACATCAATTAACTTTTCAAAAGAACAATTCCAGAGATCTAGTAAGAACAGAATTTACAAACATTTACCTCCAAAACCTAGGGCCACACTCTTTGCTCTATCATTTCAGTCCTTGAGGAGAGGCGAGTCAAAGCAGTTTCTACTTCACCAAATTCACTTCTGAGTTTGACATACTTCATGGACAAATTGTTACAGCTCCCTTTGAGTTGTTTTTGATCTAGGTTGTGGTCAGTATTTCAAGTGGCATTTTTCTCCTTTACTGTATGGGTTGGTTGCAATATCCAGTGTGACTTCTAGTTCCTTTGGTGGCTGGTAGCTTGCTCTCTTTATTTGCTAAATTCATAAGATCACAGACTTTTTCTGCACCCTAAAGCAGGGTGGCATAGATACAGCAGAGGCAGAAGCAACAACAGGGTCATGTACTCATGGGCACTGTGGCAGTGGCCCAGGCATGGAGATAAAAGTTTGAGGCTTTCTCCTCACACATAGACTTACACTATTCTTGGCCTCCAGATCTGAAAATAATTAAGCAGGCAAAAGCCAGAAGCAAAAGACTTGTTTTGTCTAGTTAGTGACTTGTGAACGCACTGGCAGTTTAAGATCTTTAGCCAGTGGACAATTTGTCTCTTCACCACATGGCTATTAGACTTGAACCAGTTACAGAATGTCAGCTCATACTCCAAATTGGGGAGCATGGACCGTCCATTATAGATCATTATACCTTTCAGGAAAGAGGCTTTCTGGCCTCTTCAACATGAGTTCATAGCAGGCAAGGCACACACAACATGCTCAGAAGATAGAACTCTCATTGGTCACAAGCCCCATTCCTGAGCCTTATACATTTCTATAGAGCTTGACGTTAAAAAAACACTTCCTTCATAATGTGCTGAGGTAGTTAGTGCAATTCATTCAAATTCAATTCAACAAGCAAGTGTGAAGTGCTTATTTTGTACAAGGCACTGTTCCAGATGCTAGTTACAGAGACAAAAATGAATAGAGTCCCTGCTCTCAAAAAACTTATATGCTACTAGAAACTTATGGAGCATATGAATATATGCAAGTAAGAGAAAACACAATATATGCAGTCATACAAAGTGATGTCAAGAAGGAGAGAGTGGTAAAGTGTGTGTGCATGCATGCATGCGTGCGTGTGTGCCTGTGTTGAAGCTAGAGTAGGAATCAAGAAAGGACCTGGGTATCTCCTAACCTGTTCTTTTTATGGAAGCAAGATATTCTGCTCAGTGAGGCTGGGGGAGCGCTGCATTCTAGATGGGGAACCAATTCAGGAAAAAGTATGGTACGAAGTGACAGAATGCAGATGTAGAACCCATTTGACTAGAAAGGAGACTAAAGAAACACCAAGTAAGATAGGAAAGGTAGGTTGGAGGCAGATTTGCAGAGTTTAAAATGCCAGACTAAAGAATTAGTGTTTTATACTAGACGTAATAGTGAACCATTGCAGATCTGGGGGGCAATGAGAGAAGTGGTCAGTTCTGTATATTAAGAATATCAGTTTGGAAGCTAGGTAGAAGACAGATTGGAGAGAGGAGATTGGAGGCAAAGAAATCAATTTAAAGGCCATGACAATAGTCCAGGTGAAATATGGTAAAGAACTGATTTCATATAGAGTCTGTGTTAGTGAAGAGAAAGAAATGGATGTAAATTATATGGGGATATCACTGTCAATTGACTGGGTATGAGAGCTGAAGGACAGTACAGGGTTAGGGATACTTGTGCGTCTGGGTGTGCTGGTGGCGAAGCATGAGTTCTTTTTGGATATGAGTTTAAGATACCAATAGAACAATGCAATGGCGGCAATGTATAGCAGACAACTGGTGCTGCAGAACTGGAATTCAGGAGCAACATTAGAGCTAACTATGTAGACTTGAGAGTTATCTGAATTAAATTATAATAAAACCTATGGAAGCTGATAATCTTGCTAAGACAGTAAACAGAGAATAGGGAAGGGTCGACCACCTTGTGACAGGATCTTGTACTTTTGTCCCTTTCCACCAACAAAGGGCTTAATTTTCTCTGCTTACCATTTCTGGCTCTGGGTTTTATTGTTGTGGTTGTTGTTTTTGTTATGTAATTGTTATGTAATTCTTTCTTTCCTACCAACCTCTTTTTTTTTGCTCTATTTGTCAACTCCATTCTTGTACACAGGTGACAAAGTGAAATTTACAAGAAGCTTGCCTCTATAATTTAGTGGAAAATTGACAAAAAAAAATCCATCCATTTCAGATTTCAGACTATTACATAAAACCTTAAGAAACAGAAATAAATGAAAGGGGGGAGACTTCTAGTCAACTTTGAATCAATTTTGATAAAATATCATGGAATATCAGTGCTATAAAGGAATTTCCTTAGAGATTTTATAGACAAAACCCTCCTCATTTTGCTGTTAAAAAATGATATCTGAAAGTTTGCCCAAGGTCACAAAAGTAGTTAGTGGAAGAAATGACTAGAAATAACTAGGATCCAATATTCTGACTCCAAATCCACACTCAAACCCTACTATACCTTGACGCGTTGCCTTCCATACAGAAAGCAATATGCTTTCTATATAAAATAACAGTAATATTAATAATAACTAACATTTATTAGTACCAAACACTGTACTAAGCACTTTACAATGATCTCATTTGATCCTCACAACAACCAAACAATAAAAACTTGATCTCAGTGTCATAATCATTATAGACCATTGGCCTATACAGGCCATTATAGACCATATTGGTCATTATAGACCTTTGATCAGCCAGAGGATACTATATGCCCCATTTGGAAATTCTTCCCTTTACCTCAACCAGCTCTTTTTATTTACCTCCCATTATATATAAAGAATAAGCAATGTCTGATGCTTTTAGGGCATACTCCATCTCAAACTTCATACTGCTGCTTGGGACCTATTTATTTTTTTTATTATTAATTTTATTTATTTTTAGTGTTCTAAAATCACTACTATGTAACTTAGATGTTTTTCCCCCTACCTACTCCACACCTCCCCGCTTCCTCCCTGAGACAGCATACAATTCTATATAGAATCTACACATACATTCCTATTAAATACATTTTCACTATAGTCATGCTGTGAGGAGGATTTAAAATGAATGGGAGAAATCATACAACAAACCAAAACATAATACACACACAAAAAATGATCTGCTACATTCTGTGATTGACTTCCATTCTTTCTCTGAATGTGGAGGGAATTTTGCCTTAGAAGACCATTGGTTTTTTTTAAGT
The DNA here is from genome assembly GCA_023548195.1 of Bettongia penicillata ogilbyi. Lineage (NCBI taxonomy): Eukaryota > Metazoa > Chordata > Mammalia > Diprotodontia > Potoroidae > Bettongia > Bettongia penicillata. The sequence continues at coordinate 2,697,026 of JAJHZJ010000152.1, forward strand.
CCTTGCATTGCTATGAATTTCCAAGCCTACCAGAAAAAAACTCTGGCACACTATAGTCATTGCTGTGCACAAAGTTCTGCTCCTTTTGCTCAGCATCAGATCATATAAGTCTTTCCAGGTCTCTCTGAAGTCTTCTTGTTCATCATTTCTTACAGTGCAATAGTATACCATTACATTCATATACCATAATTTATTCAGCCATTCTCCAATTGATGGGCATCCCCTTGATTTCCAGTTCTTGACCACTACAAAGAGTGCTGCTATAAATATTTTTGTACATGTGGGACCCTTTCCCATTTTTATGATCTCTTTTGGATACAGTCCTAGAAGTGATATTGCTGGGTCAAAGGGTATGAACATTTTTGTAGCCCTTTGGGCATAGTTCCAAATTGCTCTCTGGAATGGTTGAATGAGCTCACAGCTCCACTAACAACGAATTAGTCCAACTCTCCCACATCCTTCCCAACATTTATCATCTTCCTGTTCTGTCATGTTAGCCAGTCTGATAGGTGTGATGTAGTACCTCAGAGTTGCTTTGATTTCCATCTCTCTAATCAAAAGTGATTTAGAGCATTTTTTCATATGATTATAGATATCTAATTTCTTCCTCTGAAAATTGCCTGTTCATATTCCTTGACCATTTATTAAATGGGGAATGACTTGTCTTGTACATTTGACTCGGTTCTCTCTATATATTCTAGAAATGAGGCCTTTATTCCCAACATTAGCTGTAAAAATTCTTTCCCAATATACTACATCCCTCCGAATTTTAGTTGCATTGGATTTTGTGTAAAATCTTTTCAGTTTAATGTAATCAATATTATCCATCTTGTACTTCATAATGCTTTATATCTCTTCTTTAATCAAAAATTCTTCCCTTCTCCATAAATCTGATAAATGTACTATTTGTCCATAGTATCAATCTTTATACTTAGATTATGCACCCAATTGGACTTTATTCTTGTTTATGGTGTCAGGCATTGGTCTATGCCTAGTTTCTGCCACACTGTTATCCAGTTTTCCCAGCAATTTTTGTCGAACAGTGAGTTCTTATCCCAGAAGCTGGGGTCATTGGGTTTTTCAAAGAGTAGACTGCAATATTCATTGCCTACTCTGTCTTGAGTACCTAGCATATTCCATTTATCTACTCTGTTTCTTAGCCAGTACCAAGTGGTTTTGATAATTGCTGCTTTATAATACAATTTGAGATCTGGTGGTGCTAGATTGCCTTCCCTTGCATTTCTTTTCATCAGTCCCTTTGATATTCTGGACTTTTTGTTCTTCCAGATGAATTTTGATATTTTATCTAACTCTAGAAAATAATTATCTGGTAGTTTAATTGGTATGGCACTACGTAAGTAAATTAATTTAAGTAGAATTATCATTTGTATTACATTGGCTCAGTCTACCCAGGAGCAACTGATGTTTTTCCATTTACTTAGATCTGACTTTATTTGTGTGAAAGGTGTCTTGTAATTGTGTTTATATACTCCCTGGGTTTGTTTTGGCAGGTAAAATCCCAACCATTTTATAGTGTCTACCCTAGCTTTAAATGGGATTTCTCTTCTCTTGCTGTTGGACTTTGTTAGTAACATACAGGAATGCAGATTTGTGTGGGTTTATTTTGTAACCTGCAACTTTGCCAAAGTTGTTTACTATTTCAAGTAGTTTTTTTAATTGAATCTCTGGGATCATCATATCATCTGCAAAGAGTGATAACTTAGTTTCTTCTTCATCCTATTCCAATGCCTTCAATTTCTTTCTCTTGTCTAATTGCTACAGTTAACATTTCTAACACCATATTAAATAATAGTAGTGATAATGAACATCCTTGTTTCACCCCTGATCTTACTGGAAATGCATCCAGCTTATCTCCACTGCATATAATGCTTGCTGAAGGTTTTAGGTAGATACTGCTTATTATATTATGGAAGGTTCCCTTTATTTCTATGTTCTCCAGCATTTTTAATAGGAATGGGTATTACATTTTCGCAAAAGCTTTTTCTGCATCTATTAAGATAATCATGTTGTTTCTGTTAGTTTTGTTGTGATGTGACAGATAATGTTAATAATTTTCCTAATATTGAACCAGCCCTACATTCCTGGTATGAATCCTATCTGATCATAATGTGTTATTCTCATGATAAGATTCTGTATTCATTTTGCTGAAATCTTATTTAAAATTTTTGTATCTATATTCATTAGAGAAATTGGTCTATAATTTTCTTTCTCTGCTTTGTCTCTTCCTGGTTTAGGTATCAAAACCATATTTGTTGAGACCTATTTCTTATAATCAGTGGAAGGAGAGAGAGAGGAGGTTCCAACATCTTCTATCACTGAATTGCTAAGCTATCAATTAATGTGAGGTCAGCCAGCACACTATAATATCCGGTCCAAATTGTCACTGGTGAACTTGATTATTCAGATAGCCAATGATATTTTAGGAAAAGTTTGGTTGGGGTTGAAATGGGAAATACTTTCCCCCTTCCATTAGTATGTAGTTTATTTTTATTTCCACAATACTGGAATTGTTTCTTTCTAGCTGCTTGCAATATTTTCTCCTTGACCTTGGAATTCTGGAATTTGGCCACAATGCTCCTAGGAGTTTCTCTTTTTGGATCTCTTTCAGGTGGTGATCGATGGATTACTTCAATACTTACTTTGCCCTCTGGTTCTAGAATATCAGGGCAGTTTTCCTTGATAATGTCATGAAAGATGATATCTAGGCTCTTTTTTTGATCATGACTTTCAGGTAGTCCCATAATTTTTAAATTGTCTCTCCTGGATCTATTTTCCAGTTCAGTTGTTTTTCCAATGAGATATTTCACATTCTCTTCCATTTTTTTCATTAACCAAAAGGGTTTTGTTTGGTGATTTCTTGGTTTCTCAGAAAGTCATTAGTTTCCATCTGTTCCATTCTAATTTTGAGAGAACTATTTTCTTCATTGAGCTTTTGAACCTCTTTTTCCATTTGACTAATTCTGCTTTTGAAAGCATTCTTCTCCTCATTGGATTTTTGAACCTCTTTTGCCAATTGAGTGAGCCTATTTTTCAAGGTGTTATTTTCTTCAGCATTTTTTGGGGTCTCCTTTAGCAAGGTATTGACCTGTTTTTCATGCTTTTCTTGCATCTCTCTCATTTCCCTTCCCAGTTTTTCCTCCACCTGTCTAACTTGATTTTCAAAATCCTTTCTGAGCTCTTCCATGGCCTGAGCCCATTGGATATCTATTTTGGATATTTGGGATACAGAGGCCTTGGCTTCTATGTCTTTCCCTGATGGTAAGCATTGTTCTTCCTCATCAGAAATGAAAGGAGGAAACATCTGTTCACCAAGAAAGTAACCTTCTATCGTCTTATTTTTTTTCCCTTTTCTGGGCATTTTCCCAGCCAGTTACTTGATTTCTGAGATTCCTCTCCACCCCCACCTAGATCCGCCCAGCTAGTGCTTGAGGTCTGAGATTCAAATGCTGCTCCCCAGCCTCAGGGCTTTGTGGCTGCTATTCAATGTGAGCTTAAGTTCTGGTGCTCAGGTGGGGTCAGCGCCACCTCCCAGGCTCAGTTCCCTCAGCGGGTTTATGCAGAGATCTTCAGAAATGGCCCTGAGCTCCTGTCTGCTCCAGGAGTTCCGCCACTGCCTCTGCCACTGCCTCCTGAGGGGGCTTGAATTATGGAGACATCCCGCTCCCCTCTCGGCCAGCCCAGAAGTCTCTCTCACTGACCTGTAGTGCCTGTGGGTGGAGGGACCTTCGCGGCCACCGGAGGTTCCGTCCCGGAAGCCTGCTGGGATCTGTTCCTCTCGGGGCTGTGTTGCCAGGGCTGGGCTCTACTGTCCAGTGCCCAACGGACCTTTGGGGTCAGTTTTTCAGGGCTCTCTGGAACGGAAATCTTCTCCATTGCATTGCTGCCCAGCTTGCACTGCTGCAGAATTTGTGGGGAGTTCTTTTTACAGGAAATTTATGGGCTGTTATAGTTTATTTTTATTCTGAAGGCAGCAGTATTATAAATTTGCCATATTTTGGCCTGCTTCAGTTGATTTGATTTCTAAGGAAAATGATTACCAAAAAGTTAATATTAAGTTTACCGAAATGTTTTAACACAGGAATATTTCCTTGTCATTGCTCCAAAAAACAAAATAACCAAATATACTCCTAGACTAAGACATGTCCTTTAGTCTATTTTTTTATCAAAAAAAAAATAGCTCTTCTTTACTAGGTTATAAACACTCACATAATGAGTTTGACTCTTTTTTGACAAGCAATGTTGACCAAATCAAATAACCATTTGGATCTGTGTGGGTCAGTTATGCTTAGAATACACAGAGATAAGAATTATCATTGTTCCTTTCCCAGAGGGCAAGTCTAATAGAAAGAATCCTATGGGAGGGTATACCTTAAAGCAAGCTGGGCTTTTGGGGGCACCTCAGTTCATGTTTATGACCATGTCCATAACCCAGCTTAGCTTGTTAGGTCTCCACAGGGGCTTACTACATAATGTATTAAGTGTCTAGTTTGAAAAAACATGCATATGTGTATGTGTATATATGTACACACATTTAAAAATCTTTATCATCATAAATATATTAAGTAAGATTATTATATACATTTTAGAAATGAGGAAATTGAAGAGAGAGGCTAGAGGACATGCTCAAGGTTACAGAGATTAGCATATAAACTAGGACTCAGGTTTTCTTACTGTTAGGTCATCGCTCTTGTTTTTTTTTCCCATTAGCCTGCATACTTATAGATAATCATCTTTACATTATAGAAAGAGCTCATGAGGTCCAACCACCTTTTCAAAAATGTAAATAAGAAAATATTTTCTACTTAAAATACAAATCAGTACTGGGAAGACAGTTTTAGAGCCCTTTGTTGTGTTGAGTAATAAATAGGACAAATCCATCTCTAAATCCAAGGGAGAAAAGATTTCCACTTAAAAAAAAGCTTCAAAAACCATAGATTTGTTAACTCTAAGAATAGCTCAAATAAGAAAAGGAAAGAAACTCATGAAGCAACCTAGTGCTTTCCTTGAAAGCATTCCATAAAGAAGATGGTGAAAACAGAGTGAAAATATGAAGAACCTGAAATTGACCAATAAAGGCAAAGAGGAGGTAGAGGATTCCTCCTCACTTGAGATCCTCCAGTAAAGGCAAGATGATTATTTTGGGAAGATGTTATAGAGAAGATACTCACTCAGGTACAGATTGGACCATATTTGTGGTCAGTTTCCAACACTAAATTTTTTTTAATTTATAATTTTCTATTCTAGCTCTAGAGAAGTGAAAATATTAGATACATTCTGCAAGAAAACAATGACCGTTTAATGACTGTGCCTAGACAAAAAAAGTACCTTTGAATAGTAATATTCTACTTAAATACTGGCATTGCCAATTAAGAGCCAATTGATATCTGCTGGAAAACAATGATTGGTATCACAGTTTTCATTCTCCAGGGCTATAAGGAAAAGAACAGTTGGCAGTTTGTATACTAATGGACTCATCTCCCAACAACAATGATAAAATTATTACTCAGCAACCTTGTAAATGATTACAAATTACTGCAATAAGGTAAAGGTATTCAACCTTATCACTGTGTAGTCAAAGCACTCCACTGTGAATGAAAGGAATTGGTAATGAAAAGAAATAAGGCACTTCCCCACTTGAACAGAATATTATGCTACTCTATGCTTTTCCCCCCACCCTCTTTCATACTTGATGACTGAAAAGTAAGTTCTAAATTCCTATCTTAAATTTACATAAATATTTGTCAGTGTATTTTCTATACTGTTTAAGCCCACTCTTTTAAACCACAGAAAATCATTCTATGTTACCAGGGTTTAAAGGGAAGGATTTAGTATCCTCAGTTACTGACAAGGTAGGAAAGCAAATCCTATGAAACAAAAATTCTTTCAAAACTTTCCCAAAATCAAAGGTGTAAAATACTATCTTTGACTCCAATTTTTACAAACTTCTGCTTATTAATTATATTGATATATTTTTCTCAATAAAAATCTCTTCCCTCTCCCACCCCTTTCAAATACACATTGCAAGATAAAATAAAAACAAAAGCCTTGTAACAAATAGGCATAGTCAAGCAAAAATAAATTCTTACACTGGTCATGTCCAAAAAATATATCTCATTCTTCACTCTTAGTCGATTAACTCTTTATCAAAAGGCAGGTAACATGGTTCATCATTGGTCCTCCAGCATCATGACTGGCGACACAATCCATCAGAGTTTTTATGGAAAAAGATTATAAACTAAGGGGACACCTGTCAATTAGAGAATGGGTGAACAAATTATAGGTGGCAAAATAGATACAGTACCAGCCCTAAATGTCAGGAATACTCATCTTCACAAGTTTAAATCTGGCCTCAAACACTTACTAGCTGTATGACCCTGGGCAAATTACATGACCCTGTTTACCTCAGTTTTCTCATTTGCAAAATAAGATGGAGATAAAAATGGCAAACCACTGCAGCATCTTTGCTAACAAAGTCCCAAATAGGTTCAGAAAGTGTTGGACACAACTGAAACAAATGAACAACAAGAACAAATTATGGTGTATAAATGCAAAAGAACATTAAGAAATGACGAAAATATCAAGGAAGCCTGATGAGTTGATGCAGAGTGAAGGGAACAAAAAAAAGAAAGCAATTTAGACACAACATTTTAAAGTCAAATATCTTTGAAAGAATCATAAAATATTAATTCACCCCAACTTCCTTTCTTCTTCTCTTTTCTCTACCCACCACCAAATCACAAACATTTATTTAGCACTTACTATCTTCCTGACACAGGCAATGTATGATGCAGAGCACAAGAGGAGTCATAGACTTATCTTCTCCAAGCTAACCATTCACATTCAACAAAAGCAGCAGCCCAAAGACATAAGGACTCTCAGAAGACTCAACATCAACAGATTAGAACTTTTCTCATTGTGAAAAACTTGTTACTGACTTGGAGGGAAAGCTGAGCACACACTGTTGGCAACAGTGGCACAGTAAAGGAGTGGGCAGTTTTCAGGGATTTGTGTACAGCACTCATTTACTCATCCATGTCAGAACACTTGCAAACATCAGGGTTGGTTTGATGAAAATGATGGGGAAATTCAGAAGCTACTAAATGAAAAATGAGAACTCTAAAGGGTCTATGAGGGGGAGATTTCATACATCTCTAAAAAGATGACTTTTAACCTCATTGAAAGTAAAGTGCAAGCAAAACTTAGAGAGATGCAGGATTCTTGACTCAGTAAGAAGTCAGATGAAATTCTCTTTTATGCTGGAAGTAACAATACAAAGCATTGTTATGATGCCCCAAAAGCTATTTATTGGCCAAATATGTTGGGTTCATCCCAGCTACTCAGTGCTGATGGAGCCATATTGATCAATGATAAGGACATAAACATGGAGAGGTGAACAGAGCTTTGCCATAGTTTTCTCAATACACCATCATCAACCAATGCTGAAGCTATTGACCATTTACCTCAGGTTGAAGTTAATTCCTCTAGCCAAACTTTCAAATGAAAAAGAGATTTTTAATGCCATTAGGCTTCTTTCATGTGGCAAAGTACCTTGTGATAATTCTATTCCAAATGAGATTTACAAGGCCAGGGGTACATTGACCATGCAAAAGTTGACAGAAATCTGGTTTATGTGGCAAGAGAAGATTATCTACCTGGGAGCCATTGTGGCTTCAGAAAGTTCTGAAGAATGGTTGACCTAGTATTTGCTGCCCAAAATTCTAGGAGAAATGCCAGGAGAACACATATCCGAATACAATTGTTCATTTGTCAATCAAACCAAGGCCTTTGATACTGTCAGTGTTGAGGATCTGTGAAGATCATGGTAAAATTTGGTTGCCAGAAGTTCATGAGTATTGTGCGCAAGTTTTATGATGGCATGCTTGCTAAGATTCTGGGTAATGGATGATGCCCTTTTGCTTCCCCAGTCACCAATGGAGTGCAGCAGAGTTGTATGCTTGCTTTTGTGCTTTTTAGCATAATATTTTCAGCAATGTTGTCAAATACCTTCAAGGAGGACAAAAATGGCATCAAATTAAACTATGGCACTGATGATAAAAAAAGTGGAGGGAAAGTTGGTGCATGACTTTCTGTTTGCAGATGATTTTTACATTCAGTGTAGCCTCTGACTGAGATATGACAAAGAATGGACTGACTCTGTGCTGCGTGTGCTAATTTTGGCCTTTCAATTAACACCAAGAAAATATATGTTCTCCATCAACCAGCATCACACCATCGATATGTGGAACCACCAGTAATAGCAAATGGGGAGCTTTTGAATGCTATGGATAAGTTCATTTACCATGGCAGCATACTTTCCAAGGCTGTTCACATAGATGATGAGGTTGACACACTGCTCAGTGTCTGGGAGACTCCAAAGGAAAGTGTGGAAGAGAAGAGTTATTAGCCTGCCTACCAAACCGAAGTTCTACAGAGCTGCTGTGGTGACTTCATTGTTGTATGCCTGTGAAACCTGGATAGTTTACCAGCACCCCATGCCAGGAAACTGAATTACTTCCATTGAATTGTCTTAAGAAGATTTTGAAGATTACCTGGCAACATAGGGTGCTGGATACTGAGGTCCTTACTCAAGCTAAACTCAAGTTAAAGTTGATTGCTTAGAGGACATCACCATATTGTAGTTTAGGAAGATCAATTTGACGACTGAAGTGATGCAAGACTTGAGGCAAGGATATAAACCAGCAAGATACCGCAGTGGGCAGGTGTGAAATTATAAGGATCTATGCCAGGGTGGTGGCAATGTCAGAGTAGAGAAGGGCGAGTATAAGATATGTTTGGAAGGCAGAAACAAGAGTTTCCCCAAGCTTCAGAAATGTGCTGGTATTCATCTGGTTCTCTGGAAAAGAAAAAATGTATACATGAATTACTTTAAAGTTGAATTCATTTTGTTAACATTTTCTCCTTCACTTTCTTATGTCTAGACAACCAACAAAAGAATAAATCAAGCCCTGATTCATAGTGTTTCCTAATTCCTGAGGTGAATAAACTGAAAATTTAACAGCTCAGCTCTCCCTTCCTACCCTATTGGAGCTAACTACCTCTGCATAGCTGTTTTTCTCATGTCACTAGTCTAGCGTTACTGTTCATTGCTACCATCTGGGATATTCATGGGGAAAGGGTGCCAGCAAAGGGCACATTTCTACTCCAAAACCTAAGCTCTTTGAAATCCATCATCCTTTCCTTAGCATTTTCACTTGCACATCATATATGTCCAGCCTAGTCAGCTTCCTTGTAAATTCAAGCGTCTCAATTTGTGAATTAGCTGCCAGCCAGCCAGAAGGAGGTGATTTTAGCAAACATACACTGCTCAGAAGGAGAACGCCAGTTCCATGAGGATCACACAACTGAAAGACTAAGGAAATCTATCCTCATTTGAAGAGGTCATCCGACACTTGTGAAAGGCTTGGACAGTGCAGGAATGAGGTAACTACAAAACATTTGTCTAACCACCCCATACATGGTGCTCTGACTCCAAATCCAGATTCTTTCCTTTTTCACTACAATGAAGAACTAAATCCAAATCATCCCTAACAGATGTTTAATTAGCTATTAAAAAAAAGTTTTAAAGAAAGAAGAAAACTTCAGAAACAGCAAAGTTTTTTATAGTAATAACAGCAAAAATAAACTTTTGCTTGAAAGCCTTTCTTTCTTACTATCCTTAATTCTGCTTGGTTAGGAGAAGGGAGTAATGTAATTTTTCATGATTATGAATTTCCTGGTGAGAAGGCTTCTTAGGGTCATGATGATGGTGGAAGCTAATGTAAAGATTACACTGGTAGCGGGAGAAAGGAGTTATTTAAGAAATCTGTATGGAGAGACTCTCATGAATGGAAGGAGATATGAAAGAGATACACTTGGCAAAACTTTGGCAAAATTGCAGCTTACAAAATAAAACCAAATAAATCATCTGCATTTCTATATATTACTAATAAAGCCCAACAGTAAGAGATAGAAAGAGAAATCCCATTTAAAGCTACAGTAGAAACTATAAATTATCTGGGAACCTACCTGCCAAAACAAACCCAGGGACCATAAGAATACAATTACAAAACACTTTTCACATAAATAAAACATCAGTTGCTCATGGGTAGGTAGAGCTAATATAATAAAAATGACAATTCTACCTAAATTAATTTACTTATTCAGTACCACACCAATCAAACTACCGGAAAATTATTTTCCAGAGCTAGAAAAAATAATAGCAAAATTCATCTGGAAAAGCAAAAAGTTCAGAATATCCAGGGAATTAATGAAAAGAAATGCTAGGGCAGGCCTACCCCTACCGGATCTCAAATTGTATTATAAAACAGCAACCATCAAAACCACTTGGTACTGGCTAAGAAATAGAGGGGTAGGCCAGTGGAATAGGTTAGGTACACAGTAGTCATTGAATAAAGCAGTCTACTGTCTGATAAACCCAAAGAACCCAACTTCTGGGATAAGAGCTCACTGACAAAAACTGCTGGGAAAACCAGATAACAGTGTGGTGGAAACTGGGCATACACCAATGCCTGACACCGTTCATAAAAATAAAGTTCAAATGGATACATTATAAAGGTATAAAGGCTGATACTATAAAAAATATTAGGGGAGCAAGGCATATTGTTATTTGTCAGATTTATGGAGAATGGAGAAATTTATGAGCAAACAAGAGATAGAGAACATTATGAAGGGCAAAATAGGTAAGTTTGATTACATTAAATTGAAAAGGTTTAGCATGAACAAACCCAATGAAACCAAAATTAGGAGGAAAGGACAAAATTGGGAAAGAATTATTCAACTATAGTGGTTGTGATAAAGACCTCATTTCTAAAATATATAGAGAACTGAGTCACATTTACAAGAATGCAAGTCATTCTCCAATTGTAAATAGTCAAAGGATATGAACAGGCAGTTTTCAGAGGAAGAAATTAAAACTATTTACAGTCATATGAAAAAATGCTCTAAGTCACTATTGATTAAAGAAATGCAAATCAAAACAACTCTGAGGTACCATATCACACCTATCAGATTGACTAATATGACAAATAGGAAGATGATAAATGTTGGAGAAGATGTAGAAGAGTTGGAAGACCAATTCGTTGTTGTTGGATCTGTGACCTGATCCAACCATTCTGGAGAATAAATTGGAGCTATGCCCAAAGGATTACAAAAAGGTGCATACCCTTTGACCCAGCAACATTGCTTCTAGGACTATATCCCAAAGAGATCATAAAAATGGGAAAAGATCCCACATGTTCAAAAATATTTATAGCAGCTCTCTCTGTGATGGCTAAGAACTGGAAATCGAGGAGAAGCCCATCAATTAGAAAATGACTGAAGAAGTTATGGTATATGAATGTAATAGAATACTATTGTGTTATAAGAAATGATGAATAGGAAGACTTCAGAGAATCCTGGAAGGACTTATATGAACTGATGATGAATGAAAGGAGCAGAACCAGGAAAACATTGTACATAGTAACAACCACAGTGTGTGAGGCATTTTTCTGGTAGACTGTCCACAGCAACACAAGGACCTAAAACATTCCCAAAGGACTCATGAGGAAAATGCCTTCCACATCCAGAGAAAGAACCATGGATTTGGAATACAGAACAAAGCAGAATATTTTCTCCTGTGTTATGTTTTTTCTCATGATTTCTCCCATTCATTTTAATTCCTCTATGCAACATGACTAATGTGAAAATGTGCTTAATAAGAATGTATATATAGAAGGCATTAAAAAAATACACTTGGGCAGGGCATATCTGCAGAGGAAATTACATATTCTTCTGACCTTGCAGGGTCATCTGTGTCTTCTGGTGATGTAATCAAGCTGTTTGTGCTGGGTCTTCTCCTTGCTGATCTCTCTTGATGTGTTACTCTGTTGGCTTTCTGGTCACTATTAGGGAATTCTTCCATTAAAAGTGAAGGCTCTTGAAGACAGGGTCCATTTCTGCATTTCTTTGCATCTCTAGTACTTAATTTATTGCCTGACATATAGTAAGCATTTCATAAATGCTTGTTCTGCTTGACTGTTCCCCTGTTCTTATAGATACTTTCTTTGGACATACTGTTTTTTCAAGTTTTTTTCTCAGGCTGGGTTTAACTGAAGTTTTCAACTGAAGTGTTATTTCTTTCCTATAAATAAAAGAGTAGACTCTATAATCTCTAATTGACCTTAGAATGCAGAGTTTCCAATTTCATCTCTTTCTAAGGGAAAGGGGTCATTCACACACACAATATCAGACTAGAAAAAATCCTCAACTGCTTTCTCTCCAAGGAAAAATCTATCAGTTCCCAGTGTCTTAGATATGGACAATTTTTCTCTCCAGGAGGAAAGTATTAATTTATAGTGACCAAATTGTTCAGGGAAAAAAGAATAGCTTACTAGGAAATTAAGTGGAACCTTCAGGTAGAAAATCTGTGTAACTCCCACTTGACTCTTTGTGGTTTTCTTGGGAAACCCATTTTTATTTTAAAGTAGGAGAGCCATCTTTATTGGTTATACTAAAAAATTGCTAAGGGATATTTGGACCTGAGTGTCAAGATTTTTTCCTGAAGTTCTCATCCCCACGAGATTTTTTGGTTTCCTATGCAAACACGAGAGATAAAATGCAACAATAAAGAAACTGAAGTGGTGCCCCATCGATGCATTTCATTTTACTCCAATATTGTCTTTAATTTCTTACTTTTATTATGTGTCTGTGTCCAGTAACAAATCTTTCAGGATTAGAAATTGCCAACATACTCATGATTTCATTTCTCCCCTTTGTTTCTATACTTTCTGTGTGTAACTGAAGATTATCACTATTTCAAACACTGAAAAATGGAAAAGTGATCATTTGTTTACACAATCCTACTTTCTTAATTATGCTATATAAATAAATTAGGCTTTTCTGTCTCTCTTATTCATAAAGCAGAATATGAAAATTACTAAGGAAAGAGAACAGAATTAGAAGGGTGAGAAAAATGCTAAAACATCTGTCATTCTCAAGCATAATTCCTATGACCTAAAGGACTCTTTCTTCCCCTCATTGCCATCATCTGTTTGAAGAGTCTGCCTTCTTATGGACTAATAAAGATTGCTCTTCTGCTTGAGAAATTCCATCAGTTAAGGTAATGGAAGCTCCAATTGTATTTATTAACTATTGAAAAAATTAGGAAAGCCATAAAAACCTCAGAGGATTTTCAGAAAAACAGACTGACCACATAGCAAAGATTGGTGTAAAGAGCATCTTGGAAGTTAAGGTTGTGGAGACAGCCCATTCATACTACTTTGCTGGAGGAGCCAAGAAAAGACATCACCTGTCTGTGGATTCTTGAATGGCATGAAAGCCCTCTCCATAGATGATCAAGGAACTGCCACATGGGCCCATCTCTCAAGCTTTTACACCTGATGGAGCCTGGTATACTCTTTGTAAGTCAAATATGGATGGGGAAAGCTGCTGTCCTTACACAAGCAGCTTCACCAGTGCCCCATGTCCCATCTTAGTAAATAGGTACTGCCAGGACATGCCTTGAAGGGAGAGAGGGAAGGGAACAGGTCTTTATTAAGCACTTTACTATGTGCTAGACACTATGCTAAGTGCTTTGCAAATATTATGTCATAGAGAATGCTGGCAAAGTCAACAAGGAGAATAATAATCTTTTTTTTAGCTATTTTAACTTGGCACGAAAAATTTCTTTACAAAAGTTAACAGTCACTGACCCCTAAAACAGATAATCAAGAATTTGAAAGAATAGAAACTGTTGCATCAACAAATATTTTATAGGAGAGCCATGAATAGCTATGACAGTATTTTAAAAAGAGACTGTTGGCTACTTGTTATATGATTTGGAAAAAAAAGCTGAATAAATAACTGAAAAGTTATGAGAAGGAACAATTTTTCTTATTTACACAAATGTTTGCTTCATGCCAGAGACAGAAAGATTCATAGTCTTCTCTACAGATATATAAATGTCAGAAGGAATTTGGGCTTCCTTTCTTCCCCTGGAGAGAATAATTTAAGTAATCTGGTCCTTGGGCCTCAGAGTAAATCACAGGAGACTAAAATGCACGTGACGACAAAGATACAATTTTACCTAAATTTTCACATCTGTGACAAAGGCAGAAGAAATACAGTCTATATGAGGTGGGGGCTGAGAGAGTATCAAACTGTGACATGGTACTATAAGCCAACATTAAACTGGGAGAGAGAGTTTTTTCTAAGGTGCATGCTGGTTCCTCCAATACACGGAAGTTTTGTGTGTGTGTGAAGCGTTGGGGCCCTGAGAAGCACAGAACAAAGAAAGTTCTAGAAAAAGAGACTTTGCTTTTGAACTGTGACTCAAATAGGCTAGAGAGTTTGAAAATGAATACCCGATTTCCCTGGGACAAGAAATCACTGCTTTCTCCAAGGAGCAGAATAAAACTGTAGGTGACATGTATCACAATTAAAATAGTACAAGTGTAATAGGACCTAGCAACTGACGCCCTTCGTTGGGAGTAGAAGGGGTATAGGGGAGCACATTAAGATGTTGAAAGGGGCTGCAGTAGGGAGTGATGGATGGTATCTACAGAAACTGATAGAGGAAAACATTGCAATGGAATAATGACTCCTAGGTTTCTCCAACTAGGATTCTAGGAGATCTAGTACCATAAGTGACTAATACTCCAGCCTTATATGGGGAGGATTGTTTACTAGCTGTTTCATTCTGTAAGGTCTGTGCATTAAGTCCTATTTGTTTCCCTTAACTTTTAAATAAATGTGTTCATGTTTTCAGCCCTGTGATCTTGAGTGCTTTTAAGGACAGTTGGTGGCCAATTCCACAGGAGGAGCATTTCAGGTTCAAGTCTGTAGACTAGTTGGGTAGAGGACAATGAACCAGAGAACTGAAAATTCTTATAAAGTTTACCCAGACTGTTAATGATAGGAGAGAGTCACTGATATAAATGACTCATAATGTAATCTAGGTAAACATTCTTTTCACCGTGAGAGGTCACAATCCTTCCATGAAAATCTTCATGAATTCCTTTACATTAAAGATAGACAGTCTTTCAGTCCTATACCCAAATCCCTGAGAATTTGGGGTCTTTATCATTCTCCAATACTCATTGGAAATGAAATTTCATGAATAATAATTTGAAAAAAATTTATGATACAGATTGGTCTATGATATATATTACCACCTTTAAAAATTGCCTTTAGGCACTTAGAGGTCATGTGTCTTGCCTAGGATGAGAGGCGAGACTTGAACTAGCATGTTCCTAACTCGAATGTTGACTCTCTACTCACTACTCCATGCTGTCTCTCAATTGTGAACTATGTTCCTAAAAATTACACTCTCATGCTCACTCAGATGTATACATATCTTTATTTTTTTTCTTCCACAAAAGTCATATGCTAATGCCTAATTTAGGCATGGTGGCAGACCTACATTCTTACATGTTATACTAGCAGAGAATATGATTTCAAAAACACTACTAAATGAGAAAACCTTAAAGTACCAGCCAAGTAACAGACCTGTCTGTTTTCAGGGCAGCAATCTAAGTAAGTAGGTGGCACTTATCACTAGAGGGTTGGCTACAATGTGGTGGATTATTCTGGCCATAAGGACTCCAGGTATTTGAAATGTTCAAATATTGTGTGTCCAAATATGAAGAAGTAATTTTTAAAATCTTTGAAGTTCATCTATCTGCGTCAACATCAGTTTGCAAAAGACTGAACTTAACCTTGCCTTTATTTTGTACTAAAGGACAAATTTTAATTGTGCAAGTTTATAATGGAATTATCTGAAGAATGTCAATTTCTGCCAAAAAAGAATATAGTAATATATGTAATAAGAAGCTTATTAAATCACCTGAACTAGAATCAGCCAATGCTCTAGGACAGGTAACATAAAAAATCATGAGAATGTAGTCTTTGGGAATCCTGAAGAAAATTATAAAATGGACAGTAGCGTCACATCTGGGGGTGGGGAAGGTTTTAAAGTTAGTAGCTTAGGCAAAATCTACATTTAGTCAAATTTACCCTTGAAAATTCCTTAAGGAATCCATACAAGAATACTATTATTTGCATATTACATGGCAGTAAGTTTCTTGCCATGAAACAAATCAGAGATTCCAAATCTGGGGGAACACAGATCCCTTGGCGGTCTTGGGTAGGAAAAATTGTATCTCAATTTCAATATAATTATTTTCCCTTGTAATCTTGCATATTTTATTTTATTCATTTATAAGCATTGTTCTGAGAAGGGGATTATAGGCTACACTATACTACATCGGACTGCCCAAGGGGTCCATGACAGACCTCTACCTTAGATAATTTCCTTTAAATAATACCAGTACCTGAAGTGCAACAAATCACATGGCATGATCTCATTTTTTTCTAGTTGAGATTGAGCTGTGTTCTGAACAGGATTTGTGGTACTTTGGATGCTGCATTAATTCTCTGAAGTCACAAGGGAACTATTTAGTAAATTACTTGTTCTGTTCTAATTTGCACAGCTGGCTTGTTCTAATGTTTTCGTTGGGATGGTACCCCAAGATGCTTTAGTCAATGAGTCTAGCTGTCAGAACTATGTATATGGGAAATTGTCAGTGACACAAAGGGAAATGTGAAAGTAAAAACCTTGTACTCTTTTCATTGTAGGCTTTCATGTTCTAACGGATCTTTGAAATCATAGATAGCTAGGTGGTGTAGTGGATAGAGTGTCTGGTCTGTCAGGAAAATTCATCTTACTGACCCCAGACACTTTTTAGCTGTGTGGTCCTGGGCATGTCACTTAATCTTGTTTGCCTCAGTTTTTCATCTGTAGAATGAGCTAAGGAAGTAAATAGCAAGACTTTCCAGAATCTTTGCCAAGAAATCCCCAAATAGGGTCACAAAGAATTGGGCATTACCCAAAACAACTGAACAACAAAAATCTTGGAAATCATCTTGTCTAACTTCATTTTACAAAGAACAATCTGTAGACCAAAGAGAGCAAGAGACCAAGGTTACACAAGTCTCAAGTAGAGAAGCTAGCATTCAAACCCAAGCCTGCTTACCCCTAATCTGGTTTCAATAATACCAGAGAATGCTAACATAGGGATGTGATCATACTTCCCACAAATACCTCTTAATTTAAGTTGCTGCTGAATGTATCATCTTTGATAAGGGATATGGAGGATATGTTCTAAAAATGGCATTGTTTAGATGCTTACCCATATTCTCTGACCATCCCCTCCAGAAAGGGATTCAATTTTTACTTGGCCTCCAAAGCCATAACCATGAGTAACAGGTGGAAATCGAAAGGAGGTGATTGCTCATAATAAATAAAGTTTTCTAAAAATGAGAGCTAACCAAAAGTGCATTGGGAAGCTTCTGGTGGTAATGTAGCCCTGCTCACAAAATTTGGACTACTCTGTTTGTTAGAAAGGTCCTTTTTTATCCTCCTTCTTCAAATGTATTGTCATCTGTAACCATGAATTTGAAAAGTCACTCATTGGTGCTCTCCAGTTAGCCTAAATCTGCCTCCTCGCAGATTCCATTAATTGCTCCCATCCATTGGGATCTGCTCCCTCTTCCACATGATAGTATTTCAAATCTTGGCTAACATGTCTCCCTAAGACAACCTTGCCTCCTTATGCCATTTGTAATAAATTGTAGTCTATAATGAAGATGATCTATGGCATTGAATGAAAAACAATATGATTACTAGCTTAGATTTCTTGATATGCAAATATTCTACAATGACTGAAGATCATCTTTCTCTCTTAAGACTAAGGTTCATTGAGTCTCTTGTGAATATTGTGTATTATTTCATTGAACTAAGTTAAATTAATCTTGCATTATCCTCCTCCTTACATACTTATCAGCAAAGCAGGGAAGTTAGCATGTGATTCTTCCACTGAAGGATCAGAACACTTCACACCTCTCAGAAGTGTGATTATTGCATTATAGATGTGTCACATCTAGTTGTCTTATTGTTATTACCAAAAGAAAAAATTAAAAAGCCCATCACCTCTTTGGTGAAGACATTTATCTTTTCCCGCAGGAATTTAACATTCAATCGCAGAGGGTTGATGGAAAGGCCTCTGTGTTGAAATATGTGTCTGAGATTAATCGATATTAGCAGGCTTGCCCATTCAAATCGACTTTTATAAATATCACTTGCCTTTGTATTTTCATTCAAAAATAATTAGCAAAGAGATTGCAGACCTTGATTATGCATGGATCTTCTGAATCATTAGGAGCTGACTGATTCAGTTTTCTCATCTGTTATACAAACTGAATCCTTTGATATTTCAAGATGATCTGTTCTGTAGAGAATCTTTGTTAATGAGCTTTTCCATTTATTTTAACTATTTTTGATAGAGCAGCATGATCTGTTAGGGTCAAGAATTAAGTCCACAGATCAGATCAGGCCCAAACCAAATCATAAAGTCTTTTTTTCAGCACTTATCATGTGTTCAACATGCTGCTGCCATGGAGAATACTAATGGGGAAGATATGACTCTTAATTTTAGGAATTTATAATTTAGTTGAAGAGATAATTTTATTCTCCTTTTTTCCAATCTCTCTTGAACAGATGACTTTTCTTATCTTCAAACCATGGGCCTATATTTCCTTATCTGTAAAATGATGCTGTTGAACCACTTGATGACCTCTGCAATTTCTTCCTGTTAGAGATCTATGAGCCTAGTCATGTGTATGTAGTACATATAAACATATCCATCTATAGTATATGCATATATGCACCACATATATGTGTATATAGATATATATGTACATATTCCTCCCCTACATCTTCCAGCTTTTCCTATCTACTAGCTCATTTCTTCTTGTCTACAAATATTTCTCTCATGCTTAAAAAAATATCCTCTCTAGACCTTGTCTTTTATTTTTCCTCCCTTTCTCATATAGGTGTCTTTAAAAAGCTGTCTATAATAATTTCATTTCCTTTTCTCCTCTTACTTCTTTCTCAATTCCTTGTAATATGATTTCCAGCATAACTCAACCTAAACAACTTCTGCAGAAGATACCAGTGATATCTTATTGAAAGTCTGGTGACTGTTCCTCACAGTTTATTCTTCTCAACCTGTCAGAAGCCTGCCAAATACCCTCTGCCCCTAGATATTCTCCCATAAACTTTTGTGCCATTGTGCTTGCTTGGCTCTGCCCTGACATCTCTGACCACTCCATAGTCTCCTTTGGTGGATCATACTACAAATCTTGTTTCTTAACTGTGAACATGCCTCCTTTTTGAGTACTCCTCTCTTCTTTCTCTATACTCTCTTATCGATCTCATCTGTTACCATGAATTTAATGATCATCTCAATTCAGATGACTCCCAGATGGATAATATTCAGCTTTATTCTTTTGAACTCATTTCACATTGGATAGGCATCTCAAATTCCATATATTCAAACAGAAGTCATTATCTTTCCCCCTATGTGCAACCTTCTCCTGAGGTTCCCTATTTCTTTTGAGGGTGTGACCATTCTTAAGTCAACCAGATTTATGCCCTTAGAGTCACCCTCACTCCTCCGTCTCCCCTGCGTCCTACTCAGGCAATCAGTTTCAATTCTAAATCTTAATTCTACATCTGCAACAATCCTCATATCTAACTCTGATTCACCTCCACCTGGCCTAAACTCTTACAGAAGTGTCACAATTAGTCTTTCTGCTTCTGATCTTTCCTGAGTATAGTCCATTCAACTTCCCAAACAGATGTTAAAGTGATATTTCTAAAGTCCAACTCTGACTGCATTGTTTCTCTGCTTAATAAACCCATGGTTCTATCTTCCCTCTGTGATAAAATACAAATTCTTGTTACCGTTTAATTCTCTCGCAACCTAACTCCAACATACATTTTCAGACTTACTCTACATTGCTCCTCTTTCTACATCCTATGTTCTAGTCAGAGCAATCTGCTTGATATTCCTCATATATGACATTCCTTCTCCCATTTTCATGCATGCAACAGTCTGTGTCCTATGCATGGAATGTCCTCCCTCCTCACCCGTGCCTCTCAGAATGACTAATTTTTTTCAAAACTTAGCTCAAATACCACCTGTTAAGCGAGGATTTTATCTTGCATTCATTTATTACCCTGATGTACCCACCCAACTCACAAGTTGAATTCTTAAAGACAGCTATCCACAATTAAGGGATATTCTGAATTTGCACCCTGACTAGCTCACAAGCCCACACCAATGTGCTTACTTTTTATAGATATCCAAAAAACAGAGCTCAAATAAAAGTATTTACTCAAATAGGATAGTAAGAAAAATAGCATTAAAACATCTTCCCCCAAATCTGTGCCATGATATCCCACAAATATACAAAGCTCTAACTGGGAGAATGCATACGCATAAAAATCACACGTAAAGAGAATCAGAGAGAGAATGCATGTGACCAAGTTATAGGTGGCACGGTTGTGCAATTCACATCCTTTGGTACAAAGTCGTTCAAATTTTTGTACTCTTTCTGATGACTTTGGTGCTGCCTGATGCATATGTGTATATACACACACACACACATATATATAGATATTATATATGTATTTATACAGATATGTATTTCTATGTGTATATATATTTTAACAGATTTGTATGTATGTTGGATTTTGTAAGTATTTATGTATACAGTGTATCTATACATGCATGTATATGTATATGTCATCTCCTTCAACTAAATGTAAGTTCATTAAGAGCAGAGAGAGTTTCATTAGCATAATGCCTTGCACATAATAGATACTTAATAATCATTTGTTGACTGACTCATAGGGAGGTAATACCTACCAAAACTAACTATACAGTTATGCTGTGTCGTACACAAGCAAGAACCAGAATACATTGTATGGATTCTGGAAGCAATAGGAACTAAAGAACACTGGGGCAGATGGTAATTTGGAAAAAGTTTAATAAGGATATGGAATATAAAGGAGGTTTGCTAGGAAGTGCTAAAGTTAGGTGGAACACTATGAACAAGGATACAGAGATAGGAATGACTATACAGGAGTGCTTTGGATGCTTATCACAACATTAATAACTTATAGAATTTTTATGATTTCTGTTATTTTTTTAAATTACTCCACAATCATTGACTAATCCAATAATATCTTATGAGATTTGCAATTCAAAGACAGGTCATAGAATAAAAGAGTCCTAGAGTTGGAAAGACAGCCTTGAAGGATATTTGTTCCACTTCTAAAATAGTGCAAAACTCCCTAATGCAGTGTGTCATCTTGGGTAATTGGATACCTATTAATACTTCGCAAGATAATTATTTATTGAATATATATTATCGTGGAAAACATAATACATAAAAGAATGTTGCACAACTTCTCTAGGTTCTTAATCTCCAGATTCATCATATCACACAACAACCAAAAATGAAAATTTAGGTTAGGGAATTAAAAAAAAAACCCAGAATCATAGAGATTTGAGAAAATTTTAGATGTATCTTTGATTCCATCCAAATTTGAAAGCAAAACAATACAACATATCCATGTTTCTTAGACACGTTTATTCTT
This sequence comes from Bettongia penicillata ogilbyi, assembly GCA_023548195.1. Classification (NCBI taxonomy): domain Eukaryota; kingdom Metazoa; phylum Chordata; class Mammalia; order Diprotodontia; family Potoroidae; genus Bettongia; species Bettongia penicillata. Next base: position 2,718,549 of record JAJHZJ010000152.1, read on the forward strand.
TGGCCAAGAGAGTATCTCTTCCTAACAAATATCCAGGCGATGCCTAAGGAAGTAAAAATTCTGGCTTAGTCACTGAATATCTTGTCCTTATGTTTTATTGTTATGTACAAAAAAGTGAGAGATTGTCCCATTCCTTTGGTGTAAAGAAAACAAAACATTTGGTGATAAAATAGTGCCTAATGCACAGGAATATTTTGTGACCAGTGGAACAAGGGGAAGGATACATGGCTGGTAGAATAACAGTCATACTTCTGCCCAAACAGAAAACATAAATCTTGCTGCTCTGGGAGATAGTAGTAAGAACAGTAGCAGCAGCAGTGCACCATTTTCAAAGAGAAAGTGCAGAAATTTACAGAGATGTAAAGAAAGGCATTTAGCTGGAACAGAGCAAAATAAGGTGGACATGTATTGAAAAGACTTGTCATTTTTTATGGGGGAGGGTTGGTAATGAGAGGGGAGAGCCCACTCAGGTATCAGCCTATAGAAAAATAGCCAGGTCAGCAGCATGAGAAGACAGCACAAAATAACAGAAAAACGATAGCAGCCTTAGGCTGTATTCCTAGAGATCTAGCAACCAGAGGAAGAAAAGGGATATTTTTTTCTGCACTCTGTTCTGGTCAGATATTAGGAATATAGTGGCTACTTCTGGGTAGCATGTTTTAGAAGGGACACTGATGGTAAGTATATGCTCACAGGATGATGATGGGACTGGAAATCATCCTGAACTATGTTGAAGGAACTGATGGGTGATTGGCCTGGAGAAGAGAAGCTGGGAGGCACATGATAGATATATTTCGAATATTTTAAGAATTTTCATGTAAAAAGGAAACTAGACTTATTCTTTTTTGATGCCAATAAATTTAACATAGCATCATAGAGTTAAAAAGAGAAAGGAGCTGCTAAGGACATTGCTAATCCATTTACCAGCCAATAGCTAGCCTCCCTCTAACTTTGTTTGAATGAAGAACTTTTTTATGCTCTGTAGAGTGGTAAAAAAAGCAAAAACAAACAAAAAGAAACCCCTCCAGACATTTTTTCCACTTCTTTTAAAACTCTATTATCTGTTAACTGTTACTTAGGTTCTGTTATTTCCTCACATAAGCTGGAAGGAAATCAATTGGTTGGGGGTCTCAATCAAAGGGCAGCTAGGTGGCATACTGGATAGAGCACCTGATGTGGGATCAGGAAGATTTTAATGTAAATATGGCCTTGGGCAGTGTCTTACCCTGGGAAAGACTTAACCCCTATTTGCCTTAGTTCCTCATCCGTAAAATGAGCTTGAAAAGGAAATGGCAAATCATTCCAATATCTTTGCTAAGAAAATTCAAGCTCATGAAGAGCTGGACATGACTGAAACAACAAAAATATACGGCAAAAACAACAGCTCTTGATCTATGGGGATAAAATTGTCCAACCTACAGAGAAAGAGAAGGAGAAAGAGCTCTGAGTCAGTGGTACTTAAATAAGGGGTCCATGGACCCCTCTAATGGAGTAGACCTCAGATCTTCCTCATGATCTGAGATGCCCCCTTCTTCTTTTATGAAGTTGGATACTCACATATGCAAAAGAGAAAAGGTGTAATACAGAATTTCATTGGTTGATAGACATTGCACTTGAGGGCTAAAAATGACACATCAGCAGGGGGGTATAAGGCCAAGGCAATATTCAGAGCACTGGTGCTGACTATGAATATGCCAGTGTAGTTCTCAATCGTCAAGTATAAAAAACTCTCCATATAGAAGGCAGAAGAAAAACATTTATTTAAACACAAGAAAGACAAATCCCAGAACCAGAAAGCAAAATCCGTCGTGGTGACCAAGAAGTCAATAACCATGATCACAGCAGGGGGCAAAGTCCTTCTCAAACCTCCCCTCCCCCAGCCAGAGCCTTCTCACCATCAACTGTCACACTGTGTCAGTTGGCCTGTATCAGTTGGTCCGCTTTCTATCCCCTCTGACCTGACCACACTCACTCACTTTCATCCTTCCTGTTCGGCCTCTTCAGCAAGCTCCTCCCTACACATGTGACTCAGGCTTCCAGGTGATCTAAGCAGATCATATAGGCCTATTAATTAATGTGAAATATTTTTCCGTTAATATTACTATTATAGAGGAGTCACAGGTTGGGTGGAGCATGAAGCATCCCTTCTGACTAGATGGTTATAAGATAGCCACTTGCTCATGCTGGACAAGAGAGAGAGGTCCAGAGGTACACAAATAAATTGGGGGGCTTTTCAAAGCAGCAAGGTATCCATCCCATTCTGGGTTTGGACACAGAATTTGAGAAAAACAGGATGGAGATTTCTTTGTCCACATTTTTGTAATTGCACAAGTGAGCTTCCTGGAAAACAAGTAGTGAACATTATATTAAAGCTTGAGGCCCACTATATAGGGTTCTGCCTATGTGATTTATGTAAAATACAAGCTGACTAATATTAATTGGAATAGAGCAGGGGTCCAAATAAATTATTTGTCACAGTCCTTCCTACTACAATGCTGTTCTAAGAGCTTACACTTTATTGAAGGAAATAAGGCTTGGATTGTTTGCCTAGGACACTTTTGGGGCACTGGAAAGCAAGGGAAGCTTAGGAAGAGATGCAAAGACTTTGGAATGGCCACCTAGCTGGCTCACCAACCACTGAGATTTTTAGAATCTGTTTTGGCTCTCCACCCATGGCAGACTCAGCTCTCTAAACTCTAATTTTGGTACCTGATTTGGTACCATTGCTGCTGGGCTGATCCAGCCCTCATAGTCCTACAACAAGAGGAATACAGACCTCAAAAGCTCCTTATTTAGCTGGAAGTTGCTGGTAAAGAACTACTGCTAGTAAGTTTCTCTTTTGAACTGAATTCACAAAGTCACAGTCCAAAGTTTCAGGGTTAGTTGCTCTAGTTCTCATCAAATTCAGATGCTTGTCTTTCATGGCAGTTCCAAACTGGGCCCATACCTCAGTGTGGTAGGGAAGGAAGCAAGAGTTTGATTCTCAACAATAAACAGAAGGCTGGAAGTTGCTGGTAAAGAACTACTGCTAGCAAGTTTCTCTTTTGAATTGAATTCACAAAGTCACAGTCCAGAGTTTCAGGGTTAGTTGCTCTAGTTCTCATCAAATTCAGATGCTTGTCTTTCACGGCAGTTCCAAACTGGGCCCATACCTCAGTGTGGTAGGGAAAGAAGCAAGAGTTTGATTCTCAAGAATAAACAGAAGGCTGGAAGTTGCTGGTAAAGAACTACTGCTAGCAAGTTTCTCTTTTGGATTGTATTCACGAAGTCACAGTCCAAAGTTTCAGGGTTAGTTGCTCTAATTCTCATCAAATTCAGATGCTTGTCTTTCATGGCAGTTCAAAACTGGGCCCATACCTCAGTATGGTAGGGAAGGAAGCAAGAGTTTGATTCTCAAGAATAAACAGAAGGAAGAAGTAAGATTCCAATGGGTATGTCCATGTGCCAGTTTTATCATACCTCTCTCACTCAGCATGACTTTCTCCTAGTTATAAGTAACTGAGGACAACAAATTTCTGGGTTTGTTAAATAGTCAATTTAAGACTAATAAAATGTCCATTTTTGGGGGTGGAGCCAAGATAGTGGAGTAATAGCACACACTTTCTAGAGTGCTGCCCCCAAGTCCAGCCAAAAACCTATAAAAAATGACTTTAAACAAAACCTGGAACTGCAGAACCCACAAAATGACGGGGTGAAGCAAATCTCCAGTCCAAGATAGCCTGGAAGGTCACAGAAGAGTGTTTACTGAGCCACACTGGGGGCAGGGTGTAAGTCCACTGTGGGCCACACCAGTACAGACTGGACCTGAGTAGGCCTTGAGGAGACTGAATCTTTTGTACATGTAGCAGTTTCCAGACTTCAGAATCCCAAAATACCAAGGACAAATTAGAAGGCCAGTGGAAAAAGCCTGTGGGACCAGTGTGAAAGAATGGAACGGTTTGGCACCAACCGCAGGGCGGCAGAGGAGGAAGGGAGCTAAGGAACCCACAGCAGCCATAGGAGCACAGGCAGCAACTGTTTCTAGAGCTCTAGGCCCATAGATTGTGGGGTAATTGAGCAGCTGACAGTATATTCCCCCACCCCTACTGGAACCAGAGATCTTCCTTAACAAAGAGCTCAAAAGTCAAGTAAATGGCTGGGGAAATGAGCAAAAACAAAACAAAAAAAAAGAATCAGACTATAGAATCTTACTTTGAAGAAAAGGAAGACCAAAACGTGGAAGCAGAAGACAACAAAGTCAAAGCTCTTCCATCCAAAATGCCCAAGAAAGATATGAATTGGTCTCAGGCCATGGAAGAGCTCAAAAAGAATTCTGAAAATCAAGTAAGAGAAGTAGAGCAAAAATAGAGAAATGAAAGTGAAACAAGAAAATTGTGAAAAATGAAACAACTGCTTGCTAAAGGAGACTCAAAAAAATGCTGAAGAAAATAACACTGTAAAAAACAGACTAATCCAAAAATGGCAAAAGAGATTCAAAAGCCAATGAAGAGACGAATGCCCTAAAAAACAGAACTGGCCAGATGGAAAAGAAGGTCCAAAAGCTCACTGAAGAAAATAATTCCTTCAAGATTAGAATGGAGCAGATGGAAGCTAATTACTTTATGAAAAAATCAAGAAATTATAAAACAAAACCAAAGGAATGAAAAAATAGCAGACAATGTAAAATATCACACTGGAAAAACAAGTGACCTGAAAAGTACATCCAGGAGAGACAATTTAAAAATTATGGGACTACCTGAAAGCCATGATCATAAAAAGAGCCTATACCTCATCTTGCAATAAATTATAAAGGAAAAATAATATTCTAGAACCAGAGGGTAAAATAAATATTAAAAGAATCCACTGATCACCTCCTGATAGAGATCCCAAAAGGAAAACTCCTAGGAATATTGCAGCCAAATTCCAGAACTCCCAAGTCAAGGAGAAAATATTGCCAGCAGCCAGAAAGAAACAATTCGAGTATTGTGGAAACAATCAGGATAACACAATATCTAGCAGCTTCTACATTAAGGGATCACAGGACTTGGAATATGGTATTCCAGAAGTCAAAGGAACTAAGATTAAAACCAAGAATCACCTAACCAGTGAAACTGAGTACAATACTTCAGGGGGGGAAATGGTCATTCAATGAAATAGAGGACTTTCAAACATTTTTTGATGAAAAGACTAGAGCTGAATAGAAAATTTGACTCTCAGACACACGAATGAAGAGAAGAATGAAAATGTAAACAGGAAAGAGAAGTCATAAGGGACTTACCAAAGTGGAACTGTTTACATTTCTACATGGAAAGATAATACTTATAACTCTTGAGACTTTTCTCTGTGCTAGGGTATTATATCCATACAGACAGAGGGCACAGGGTGAATTGAATGGGAAGGGATGATATCTAAAAATAAAATTAAAGGGTGAGAGAGGAATATATTGAGAGGAGAAAGGAAAAACCAGAATTGGGGAAATTATGTCTCACACAAAAGAGGCAAGAAGAAGCCTTTTCAGTGGAATGGAAGAGAGGGGAGGTGAGAAGGAAAAAATGAACCTTACTCTCATCACATTTGGCTTAAGGAGGGAATAACATGCATACTCAATTTGCTATGAAAATCTATCTACTACAGGATAATCTTATGAAAATCCCCTACTACAAGAAAGTAGGGGAGAAGGGGATAAGTAGGAGGGGGGAGGGAGAATGATGGAAGAGAGGGTGTAGAAGTAAATACTTTTGAGGAGGGATAGGGTCAAAAGAGAGAATAGAACAAATTGGGGGCAGGATAGGATGGAGGGAAATATAGTTAATTTTTTACAACACGACTTTTATGGAAGTGTTTTGCACAGCTACAAATTATAACATATATCAAATTGTTTGCTTTCTCAGTGGGGATGGGTGGGGTAAGGGAGAGAAGTTGGAACTCAAAGTTTTAAAAACGAGTGCTAAAAATTGTTTTTACATACAACTGTGAAATAAGATATACAGGCAATGGGGCATAGAAATCTATCTTGCCCTACAAGAAAACAGAGGGGATGGGGATAAGAAAAGGGAGGGGTGTGATAGAAGGGAGGGCAGATTGGGGAAAGGAGTAATCAGAATGCAGGTTGTGGGCAGAGTTGGGGAAAAGGAGAAAATTTGGAACTCAAAATCTTGTGGAAATAAATGCTGAAAGCTAAAAATAAATAAGAATTAAAAAAAGAAAAAAATTAAATCCATTACAAATATGTATAGTCATGCAAAAGAAATTCCCCTGTTAGTCACATTCAAAAAAGAAATATAAAGAGAAAAGAATGCATTTCTATTTGCAATCTGAGTCCAAAAAAATCTTTATCTGGATAGAAATAGCATGTTTCATAGTGAATTTTTTGGAATTATGGTTGGTCATTGTATTGATCAGAGTTATTAAGTCTTTTGATCTTAAATTAATTTACATACAATGATAAATTTTACTTCTGGATCTACTTTCATACAAATCTTCTCAGGTTTTTCTGAAACCATCACACTATATTCAAAAGAATCTTTGTATACCACTGACAGAGGATTCTTGGCATAGCAGCCAGTACATTGCCACATGACCTTGAACAAGTCATTTACTTGGCCATCTTTTGGGAAAGAAAATGGGGTATAATGGAAAGAGTACCAGGTTTGGAATTAGAAAATATGGGTTTGATTTATAGGATCATGGGATCATATACATGGGGCTGAAAGGAACCTTAGAGGAAACTGAGAACCTGAGAGGCCCCAAAGACAGTAGGGCTGGGATTTAAATTCAGGTCTCCTAACTTCAAGCTCAACACACTTTCCCCTAAAGATATAATTTAAGACCTATGTGACCTTGAACAAATCACCTAACCTCCTTGGACCTTAGTATCCTCATCTGTGAAATGGGAGGGTAGAAAGGATTACCTCTAAGGTGCCATCCAACTCTTAAGACCTATGACCCTGATGCCCTCTAAAGTCTCTTCCAACTCTCATATTTTGTAATTCACTTTTTCAACCTGCACAATGATGATTAGGCATCTGATGAGACATTTGTGAAGATTTTAAATGTTTATTAATACCACTTGGAAAGTTTTCTAATTATAATAAAGACCCACGATGCAAAAAAAAATGCAAAATTTTAAAATCAAGTGGTATATTTCATCCTCCTTCTAGGGATTTCCTGCATTGTCTATATACAGCGTCTTAGAAGAGACCAGCGCATTCCTTCCAGAGAGTGTTGCAGTCCCATTGGTTTCATGAAGTTTTCCTGTACTATCCCAGGCATAATGGAGGTTTCTTCCATAGTGCTTTATTGTCTGCAGTCTGCTTTGATAATAATCTCTTTTACCACTCAAAGAATTCTATTTAGTTCTCCTCAAATTACTCCCTGCGGCTCTGAGAACAATGTTTCACCTCTTTAGTTTTGCTTAGAGAATCCCCATGCCTAGATAGCTGTTTTGCTGCTTTCACCTATTGAGTTCTGATGCTGTTTTAAAGTCTAACTCAGATTCCATTTTCAGGATATCTTATACCCCAATCAATGACTAATTTTCCCACTAACAGACTTTACATAACATTTTATTTGTATCTCACTAATGAACTTAGCAGGTTGTACTGTATATTTTAGGAATCTGTTTTTTCATCCCCTATTAGAGTATAAATAAGGGACATGTCCACATCTTATCTAAACTTCATATCACCCTGCCTTTCATCTAATTTGGTGCTTGAGAGGTAAAAATATTTGCTGAAAGAATGAAAAAATATTAACATTAAAACTCAAGAATATGAAACATAATCAAGTGTTAAATTGTGTGAGAGAAGCATCATAGGTAGAAAGGTAACTTTAGTGAAGGATACTTGGATTCAAATACTACCTCTGAAATACTTTGGCTGTGTGACTCTGAGAAAGTCATATAACCTCTTGGTGTTGAGTTTGGCCCAAGTAAAAACTTTAAAACTATCATTCATTGTAGAACAATGGCTGATATGCTCTCATTGTCCTTCAAGAATTCCCTATACTAATGAAATTTTATATCTGGTGCAAAAAATAAATTGTGTAGTACCAGGCTGCAAGTTGAGGCATAATAGAGAGATCATCTGGGGTTGGACTAGTCAGAGATGACTGCATAACCTTAACTGGATACTGGAAGATGGCTAGGTTTTAAATAGATACTGAAGTGAGGGGAGGACATCCTAAGCAAGAGGAACACAAGTGAGAGAAAATAGGATCATAAATAGAGAGTTGGAAAGGACAATAGAGTTAATTGTTTTAACTCCCTCATTTTACAAATAAGTAGCTCACGCACAGAGAGATTAAGTGAGTTGCATGGTGTCATACAGCTATTAAGTAGGTGAAGAAAAGTTTGGATATAGGTATTCTTGGTTCCACATTCAGTACTCTAACCATCACCCAATTGGTTGAAATAAGAATACTCTGTCTGGGTTAATGTAGATATTAGTTGAACTATGTTACTGCTGAGGTTTAATTCTCAAATCCTATAATGGCATGATTACAATGCCTTTTTAAAAAATTTCACTTAATGTGATGTATCAATTTTATATTGTACATTTTTATTCAGTTTTGAAACGTGATTCCTGCATATGATTGTTGGTGTTTGTATTTTTTATCATTTCTCCTATTTTTTGGTTCTTTCATTAGATTATTTAATCCATTCACATTTAAGATTTTGATGGTTAGGTGTGTGTTTTCCATTTATTTCTTTTATATTGATTTGCATCATTTTTTTTAAAAAAGTCAGTTATTGGGGGAGGAGCCAAAATGGCAGAGTAGAAAGATACACATATGCTAGCTCCTAACCCACAGCTAATAAAACACCCATAAAGAGGAGCTCCCAACAAATTCTGGAGCACACAACAACAGAGTGGAGGAGATTTCTGTTACAGAGAGACCTGAAAAACTGACACCAAAGGTCTGTCTCACACCGGACCTGGAGCAGAGCCCACCCCTGCCTTGGACACGCAGCACCAAGGTGAACAGATCCAAGCAGGCTTCAGGGGCAGAATCTCCAGCAGCAGCGCAGGTCCCTCCAACCACAGGCACCAGAAGTCACTCAGAGGGCCTTTTTAGCTTGCTGGGAGGGGAGCGGGGTGTCTCCATAACTCAGGACCCCTTGGGAGGCAGCAGCAGACAGGGGCTCCCAAAGCAGATGAGAGCTCAGCTCCATTATTGAAGATCTCCAAATAAACCCCCTGAGGGAACTGAGCCCCATGTGGCCACCCTGCCTCCACCTGAACACATGAACTTAATCTCACACTGAATAGCAGCCCTACCTTCACCAAAAGCCCTGAGACTGGGAGGCAGCATTTGAATCTCAGCTCCCAAGTGCTAGCTGGGTGCATCTGGAGGCGAAGTGGGTGTGGAGAGGAAGCTCAGAAGTCAAGCAACTAGCTGGGAAAATGCCCAGAAAAGGGGGAAAAAATAAGACCCTAGAAGGTTACTTTCTTGGTGTACAGATATATCCTCCCATCCTTTCAGATGAGGAAGAACAATGCTTACCAACAGGAAAAGACATAGAAGTCAAGGCTTTTGTATTCCAAACATCCAAAATAAATATTCAATGGGCTCAGGTCATGGAAGAGCTCAAAAAGGATTTTGAAAATCAAGTGAAAAAGGTGGAAGAAAAACTGGGAAGAGAAATGAAAGAGATACAAGAAAAACATGAAAAGCAGGTCAACATCTTGCTAAAGGAGACCGAAAAAAATGCTGAAGAAAATAACACCTTAAAAAATAGGCTCACTCAATTGGCAAAAGAGGTTCAAAAAGCCAATGAGGACAAGAATGCTTTCAAAAGCAGAATTAGCCAAATGGAAAAGGAGATTTAAAAGTTCACTGAAGAAAATAGTTCTTTAAAAATTGGAATGGAACAGATGGAGGCTAATAACTTTATGAGAAACCAAGAAATCACAAAACAAAACCAAAAGAATGAAAAAATTGAAGAGAATTTGAAGTATCTCATTGGAAAAAAAAACTGACCAGGAAAATAGATCCAGGAGAGACAATTTAAAAATTATGGGACTACCTGAAAGCTATGATCAAAAAACGAGCCTAGATATCATCTTCCATGAAATTATCAAGGAAAACTGCCCTAAGATTCTAGAATCAGAGGGCAAAATAAGTATTCAAGGGATCTATCAATCACCGCCTGAAAGAGATCCGAAAAGAGAAACTCCTAGGAACATTGTGGCCAAATTCCAGAGTTCCCAGGTGAAGGAGTAAATATTGCAAGCAGCTAGAAAGAAACAATTCCAGCATTGTGGAAATCCAATCAGGATAACACAAGATCCAGCAGCTTCTACATTAAGGGATCGAAAGGCCTGGAATAGGATATTCCAGAAGTCAAAGGAACTAGGACTCAAACCAAGAATCACCTACCCAGTACAACTGAGTATAATACTTCAGGGGAAAATATGGTCTTTCAGTGAAACAGAGGACTTTCAAGCATTCTTGATTAAAAGACCAGAGCTGAAAAGAAAATTTGACTTTCAAACACAAGAATGAGAAGAAGCATGAAAAAGTAAACAGTAAAGAGAAGTCATAAGGGACTTACCAAAGTTGAACTGTCTACATTCCTACAAGGAAAGACAGTATTTGCAACTCTTGAAACTTTTCCATATCTGGGTAGTTGGTGGAATTACACACATACATACACACACACATATGCATGCACACACAGAGACAGAGAGCACAGAGTGAATTGAATTGGATGGGATCATATCTTAAAAAAATGAAGTTAAGTGATGAGAGAGAAATGTATTGGGAGGAGAGAGGGAGAAATGGAATGGGGCAAATTATCTCTCTTAGAAGAGTCAAGCAGGAGACTTTTTAGTGGAGGGAAAAAGAGGGGAGCTGAGAGAAAAACATGAAGTTTACTCTCATCACATTTGAGTAAAGGAAGGAATAAAATGCACACTCATTTTTATATGAAAACCTATCTTACAGTACAGGAAAGTGAGGGAGAAGGGGAAAAGCAGGGTGGGGGGATGATGGAAGGGAGGGCAATGGGAGGATGGAGTAATTTGAAATCAACATTCTTCCCCTCGTTCCTGTCGATCTGCACCGTGCACTGGTCTGCCTGCCCCGGCAGAAATGCTCCGGTTGTCTACAGTCTTTCACCAGATAAGGCCAATGTCTAGGGCACTAGCTCCCCACCTGACACGTGCTTATGCTAAAGACGTCAAATTTGGAGCAGATGCCCAAGCCTTAATGCTTCAATGTGTAGATCTTTTAGCTGATGCAGTTGCTGTTACTATGGGGCCAAAGGGAAGAACTGTGATCATTGAACAGAGTTGGGGAAGTCCCAAGGTAACAAAAGATGGTGTGACTGTTGCAAAAGCAATTGACTTGAAGGACAAATATAAAAACACTGGTGCCAGGCTAGTTCAGGATGTTGCCAATAACACAAATGAAGAGGCTGGGGATGGCACTACCACAGGTACTGTCCTTGCACGATCCATTGCTAAGGAAGGCTTTGAGAAGATTAGTAAAGGAGCAAATCCAGTGGAGATCAGGAGAGGTGTGATGTTGGCTGTTGATTCTGTCATTACTGAGCTTAAGAAGCAGTCTAAACCTGTCACAACCCCTGAAGAAATTGCTCAGGTTGCTACAATTTCTGCAAATGGAGACCAAGAAATTGGCAACATAATATCTGATGCAATGAAAAAGGTTGGACAAAAGGGCGTTGTCACAGTGAAGGATGGAAAAACACTGGATGATGAATTGGAAATTATTGAAGGCATGAAGTTTGACAGAGGCTATATCTCTCCATATTTTATTAATACGGCTAAAGGTCAGAAATGTGAATTCCAGGATGCTTATGTTCTCTTAAGTGAAAAAAAGATCTCTAGTGTTCAATCTATTGTACCTGCACTCGAAATTGCAAATGCCCACCGTAAGCCTTTAGTCATAATTGCTGAAGATGTCGATGGAGAAGCACTAAGTACATTGGTTTTGAACAGGCTAAAAGTTGGGCTGCGGGTTGTTGCAGTAAAAGCTCCAGGATTTGGTGACAACAGGAAGAATCAGCTTAAGGATATGGCTATAGCTACTGGTGGTACAGTGTTTGGAGAAGAAGGATTGGCTCTTAATCTTGAGGATATTCAAGCTCATGATTTCGGAAAAGTTGGAGAGGTCATTGTGACGAAAGATGATGCCATGCTTTTGAAAGGAAAGGGTGAAAAATCCCAAGTTGAAAAACGTGTTCAAGAAATCATTGAACAATTAGAGATTACTACTAGTGACTATGAGAAAGAAAAATTAAATGAACGTTTGGCCAAACTTTCTGATGGAGTTGCTGTGATAAAGGTTAGTGGAACAAGTGATGTAGAAGTGAATGAAAAGAAAGACCGGGTTACTGATGCACTTAATGCTACACGTGCTGCAGTTGAAGAAGGCATAGTTCTGGGAGGTGGCTGTGCATTGCTTCGATGCATTCCTGCCTTAAAAACATTGACTCCAGTTAATGAAGATCAAAGAATTGGTATAGAAATAATTAAGAAGTCACTGAAAATCCCTGCAATGACCATTGCTAAGAATGCAGGTGTTGAAGGCTCACTGATAGTTGAAAAAATTTTACAAAGCTCCTCAGAGATAGGTTATGATGCCATGCTTGGAGATTTTGTGAATATGGTTGAAAAAGGAATAATTGACCCAACTAAGGTTGTAAGAACTGCTTTGTTGGATGCTGCCGGTGTAGCGTCTCTGCTAACTACAGCAGAAGTTGTTGTTACTGAAATTCCTAAAGAAGAGAAAGAACCTGCTATGAGAGGGATGGGTGGCATGGGTGGAGTCATGGGAGGTGGCATGTTCTAATTTCCTAGAATAATGCTCTATCATTATGATCTGTGATGCAAGCAAAGACCCAAGGCAGTGTTCTTCACTAACTTCGGAGAAGCCAGTTGGAGAGAGGACTGAAGTAAAGGCTGATGTTTAAGAAAATCACTATAACCATCAGTTACTGGTTTCAGTTGACAGAATATGTAATGGTTTACTGCTGTCATTATCCATGATAAAGATAATTTATTTTGTATTTTTTGAATAAAGACATTTGTGCATTCCTAAAACTGGGTGCAAGATCCATGTACCAATGTTCTGCTTTCAACTTAAACCAGATGAGACATTTTTACTATTCTGTTAACTCAGAATTTTAGAATTTGCCATCACTAGAAGTTCAGAAGCAGCCTTTCCGTGCAGACGAAGATTAATTAAAATTGTGTACAAAGTAGAGAAATATCCAATTATGTGATGACCTTCGTGTAATAAAATTGTTTAAGGTTAAAAAAAAAAGAAATCAACATTCTTGGGGAGGGACAGGATCAAAAGAGAGAATAGAAGAAAGTGGGGTATGAGAGGATGGGGGGAAATATAGTTTGTCTTACACAACATGAGTATTATGGAAGTCATTTGCAAAACTACACAGATAATGGCCTATATTGAATTGCTTGCTTCCCAAAGGGAATGGGTGGGGAGGGAGGGATGGGGAGAAGTAGGAACTCAAAGTTTTAGGAACAAGTTGAGTACTGTTCTTGCTACTAGGAAATAAGAAATACAAGTAATGAGGAATAGAAAGTTATCTGGCCCTATAGGACAAAAGAGAAGATGGGGATAAGGGAAGAGGGGGGAGGGATGATAGAAGAGAGGGTAAATTGGTGATAGGGGAAATTAGAATGCTTTTGTGTATTGGGGTGGGTGGAGGGGACAAATGGAGAGAAAATTTGGAACCCAAAATTTTGTGAAAATGAATGTAAAAAAGTTAAATAAATTTAAAGAAAAAAAAAAAAGAAAATAACTGGCTGCCTAAGCTTCAGTACCATACATGCTATACTGAGGGCTCAAGAGGCAGATTTCAGAAACCAGTGAATGATAGCTCTGAAGACCCAGTTCCATCAGAATAAAACTAGAAATTTAAAAAAAATAAAAATAAAAATCAATGCTTAGTCCCTGTAATTAATATTATTTACAATACTCTGATTTTATTCTATTCCCTCTACTTTTCATCATTTCCCTCCACCCTTTCCCAGGTATTCACATTCCTTGAATTTACTTAAATTACTCATTTCTCTTTCCTTCTTTTTTTCTTACTTTCTATCCTTGGTTTGATCCTTTCTATTCCCTGTCCAGATAAGTGTATGTTTCAAAATATCCCTTGCTTCCATCCATTATTTTTGTTTTTATTATTTCCATTTTAGCTAACATTATTTTAGTTAATTTTTTGCACTTAATAGAATTTTTTGTAATTACATATAAAGATAATTTTCAACATTCATTTTTATAAGATGTTTGAGTCCTAAATTTTCTCACTTCATCCCTTTCCCCCCTTCCCCAAGACAACAAGCATTCTGATATACGTTATACACATACAATCATGCTAAACATATTTCCTCATTAGTCATGATGTGAAAGAAGAATCAGAACAAAAGGGAAAAAAGAAAGAAAAAAAGTGAAAATAGTATGCTTCAATCTGCATTCAGGCTCCATAGTTTTCCTCTGGATGTGGAGAGCGTTTTCCATCATGAGTCTTTTGGAATTATCTTGGATCATCATATTGCTGAGAAGAACTAAGTCTATCACAGTCAATCATCAAACAATGATGCCGTTACCATGTACAGTGTTCTCCTGTTTCTGCTTATTTCCCACAGCATTAGTTCATGCCAAGTTTTTTCTCAAATCATCCTGCTTGTGATTTCTTATAGAACAATAGTATTCCATTTCATTCACTTGTGACAACTTGTTCAGCTATTCCCCAATTGATGGGCATCCCATTAATTTCCAATTCTTTGTCACCATAGAAAGAACTTCTATAAATACTTTTTGGGCACATGAGTTCTGTTCCATTTTTATGATCTCTTTGGGATAGAAACATAAAGTGCATGCACAGTTTTATAGCCTTTTGGACATAGTTCCAATTTATCCTCCAGAATGGTTGGATCAGTCCACAACCACCAACAATGCATTAATGTTCCAATTTTCTCTAATATTTATCATTTTCCTGCTCTGTCATATTAATCAATCTATTAAAGTTGAGGTATTTCATTATTTTAGTTTGCAGTATTTTCATTTTAGACTGTTTTCAAAGAAGATTTCTTTAATTCAACCTACTTATTTCAATACTCCTTTCATCTATTCAGTAAATAGTCATTAAGCATCTATTGACCACTTACTATGTTTCAGGTGCTATGGTAAATGCAGGAATACAAATACAAACAATAAGAAAGACATTACTTTTGAGGAGTTTACATTTTAATGGCAAATACAACACACAAAAGGAAGTTGAAAAAGTGGAGGGAAGATGGTGTCTGCTATAGGCATATGATAAACTAGTCCCTAACAATGGGACATGCCTAGTGGGAAAGGAAAAGATGGTTGACTTGCCTCCTATAATGGAATTTCTGGAAGGAGTCCTCTACCTTCCAATCAGAAGAAGGTACCTAAAGAGATAATGACATTCCTCTCGTGTGAGTTCTTGAGTTCTTTGATTTGAAATCAGATGAGATCTGGGTTCATATCTAGGTTTTGATATTTACTAACTCTAATCTCCAATCTAAATTCTAGGACCTTTAATTTATGGTTATCTGTAAAATGAGTATGATAACATTTTCATATACTTACAGAGCTGTCATGAGAAAACTACTTTGTAAACTTTCATATGTTTTATAAATGGAGGGTTATTAGGACTTTTCTAACTTCTCTACCAGGAGTAGAATATAGGGCAAGAGATAGGATGCTACATTGTCAGAGCACTGGGTAAAGAGTCAGTTCTCTTAGGTTTACTCCTGTTTTCCTTTGGCTCATTGCACAGCCAGTTCACTTCTCCATGTCTTAATTTCCCTAACAAAATTAACAAAATGAGGAGAAATCACCCTTTGTACTGTGGCCACAAAGGTAAGAACAGGCTCAATGAATAGGCTTAATGAATTCATTTTATTTTCTACTTAGGCTAAGTCCCATATACATTGCAATTAATAATTTTTTAAAAGATATTTCAGGAGAGTTTTTAAGAACATACCTATATACTATACTCTGCTTGTCACAAGCAAAGAAATTCTTTTGTACACATTTATAAACAGAGTTTCACAATCTTGTGGGAAGATATAAATCAAAATTTATGGTCAGTTTTGACCAAATAATTTCTAAAGACCTGGGCCAAAGCAAATTGTTAAAGGATTCAAGCTTTGAACAGATACTCATATGAGCTACACATTTTAATTCTTATGGGATGGCTCAGGAGGAGAAAGTGAGGCTGGTGACCTGCATAACCCTCCCTCACTCAAAACAAAGTCAAGCACAAGTCATGTCATCATTTCTCTCACATCACGGTCCTCTTCAAAAACTAAGGACAAACACAACCTGTGAGAAGACTGAACTGCCTAAATGGTCACCCAGTTAGCTGGGTAACTCTTCTCTCCCTTCCACTCTCTTTCCTTCCTTTCCCTTCCCTTCCCTCTCCTTCCCTTCCCTTCTTTCTTTCTTGTCTCCCCTAAAGCCTTGGACTCCATGCACTCTGAAGAGCATGGATTGAATAGCAAAGGGTCCCTGCTCAACCTCCACTGAATGGCTGGTTTTGGACCCTCCTGGCTTAGAGTGAATGTCAATAGTAACAGTTTTCTTTGAAGAAAACAACAACCCTGAGGCTCCTGCCCCCTCTCAGAGTTATCTGTCTGTTTATTTTTTTCTGTTAAAGGGGTCATTCTACCTTTTAAAGAGGCCTATTCACTAAATGGCATTACCTCACTTTAAGTGAGTGTCTGAAAAGACCTTAGTCTAAAAGACCAGGGTCTCCCAGTGCACCCTGGGTCATCTCCAGTCATCCTGATGAATATCTGGTCACTGAATTCAGATGACTCAGAGGGAGAAAGTGAGACTGTTGACCTTGTACAGTCCTCCCTCACTCATAAAAAAGTCAAGTGCAACTCATGTCATCATTTATCTGATATTATGGTCCTTTTCGAAAATGAAGGATGAATACAACAATAGTTCTTATGGATACTATATGATTGAGAAACTACAGAAAGAAAAGACAATAACCATAGTTTATATTACCTGACCTCTTGATTGGAGACAGTCACTTGGTTGGCCATATAATCCAATTTCATTGTTTTCCATCTTTTTCCTGACCTAGAACACATACTGCAATATTATGCATCCAGAAAGAACACCAAGTATACCAATCTTCTAGGTCATCTATTTCAATTTTGGGCATTATTACTTGCCAAGTAGCTTGTCTTCCAATTGTATACCTAAACCTTATTCTGGGGTGCCCTCATTGACTCTTTTCAAGGAAGAATTTTATTCAATTTCCTTCTTACAAGACTGTCTTGCTTTTTAGGTGGAAGGCCCTCTCTTCTATTCACCTATTTAATTGGACTGCTCCAAAAGTAGAACTACAACTACAGTCAATCCTTAACTGAAGGAGTTGTAATGATGCTTGGCACAAGTCAACGTTTTCCATGCAAGAGAAACAGCATGAAATGATAGTACCAACTGCCAGATTTTACAAAGCCTTGACCAATTGCACTGACTGATGAACAGACACTCTGAGAATAATTAGTAGTTATTGGCAGTGACTTCTGTGATTATTTAACTAAAAGAGGAAATATAAAAGGAACAGAGGGAATATCCCATGTTCCTTGACCTCCATGGAGATTCAGTGAACAGAACTTAACACTAACACAAAGAACAAGAAATTAACAAGCTGATATTCACTGGAAAGGTTTTGGAACCAGATGTTTCCAGATTACACATGGCATTTTAGATGCCTATTTGCCTTATAGATTCTCCTCAGGGAGCCAGATTGTAGTACCTTAATTCAACCTGAACTAAACAATAAAAATAGTCTAATAGATATAATTTTTAAGACTCATAGTCTTTTTTCCAACTCCAACTTAATAAAACAATTACCTAATTGCCTTGGATTAAGGATGACTAAATTGACATCTACAAAGAGAATATACAATTAACCCAAATATGTATCTACCACAAAAATTCTGATGGATTCCCAGTGGATGATCATGCACTCCAGATATTTCTGTTATGGATGACATTGTACTAATTACATCTAGTCCCAAGATATTTTGGAAGAAATCACTGATCATTGAAATAATTTTGGTCTGCCTATTCACATAGGAAAAACCAATGTCTCATGTCCAAATGTAACATATATTTGGATGAAAAAAACTATAGATCTTGTTCAACAACATGTATATCTGAGGTGGATAGTACAAATGAACAATGAGCAGAGCTCCGACTTTAAAATGAGGGGGCAAAATAAACTGGATGTCTTCCAGGAAATTATAATGCTCCAATACTGACCCCAAGTTTCCCATGAAAGCAAAGACCTATTTTTTCAAAAACAACATTTCACTGGTGTTGCTGTATAGCAACAAAATGTGGAATACTCTCTCCTCCAAAGAAATAAAAATGAACATCATACAAAGGGTAAAGGAGAGATACATAGATACATGGTGGATGTGAGCAGGGTACAACACAATACAAGAGGAGCTTCCAAGAAGAAGGGGAGTAAAGGAAGCCACCAAGTAATAGTATTACATGAAACAAGACTAGATAGAGCAAGAGTAAGGGATGGCAGGTGAACAGTCATAAAGTTATATTGCTCAGTCTCCACCCCAAATAAGGTCAGGGGGAATTTAGGAAACTCTCTGGTAGGTTGGGTGAGCCCCTTGTGGTAAACATAGGAGCCATGCCCAAAAGTCTCACAGGATCAATGGTCACACATGAGTTGAAATTTGCATTGCTGTGGAGAATTTCTAAATCTATGAAATCACTGAGTAAGGATTCACTTTGGATTTATATTGACATTTTAATGTATCTGTCTCCCAAGTAGCCCTCTATATAGATCTACCTATGAAAATACATTTGTTTGACTATAACACATTCACTATTTTTTCCCCAAATTGCATCAAGTCTAGATACATGCATAAATACACAGAGGTTATAGAAGTTTATACTGGTTGACTCTTATCCAACTTTCCATCCCTTGAGTTGTGAGGGCAAATAGCAAGTAATTAAAATGTATTCCAAGACAGTGCCACAAAGAGCACCAAGCAAAGGAATTGCAAGATTCAGTTGAGGAGCTTTGCATTTGCTGACCTCAATGATACCTCAGCCGCCAGTTGCAGGATGATGCTTTACTGTACTCCTTCCAAAGGTGCCAGGTATTTCGAAAGCACCAGGTCTAGGACTACTGGTCCTTAGGTATATCCTGAACAAGGGACTAGAAACAAGCAGAAATAGTATAACAATTCATATTTACTTAGTAGTTTGGAGTCTGCCAATTTTGTTCTTTCCAACAATCTAGTCATGTAGCTGATAACTAACATTTATATAAATTCCTTAAAAGTTTATGAAGCATAGGGGCAGTACAGTGAATTGAGCATTGAGCCCTGGAATCAGGAGGATCTGAATAAAAATCTGACCTCAGACACTTGAAACTTACTAACTGTGTGACCTTGGGCAAATCACTTAATGTCAATTGCCTTGCCTTCCCCCCTCCAAAAAAAAAATACAAAATACTTGACATACATTATCTCATTTGATCCTCATAGCAGCCCTGTCAGGTAGCTATTACAAATATTACAAATTTCATTACAATTAAGGAAACTGAGTTTTGAAGAAATTATGACTTGCCCTAAGTTGCAAAGCCAGTAAGTATTAGAGGGTGGTATTTGAAAATATGAAATCTAGTTCTGTATCTGGCTCCTTTTATGTTTTTCTTTTTCATTAAATAATCACAGAGGTCATTGTTCACCACTACTAATTATTCTCACAGTACCTGCTCATCCAGGGCAAGCCACCTCAAAATACCAAGTCCAAGGATCACTACAACTATTTTACAGATGTAGAATAGTACATAAAACCAGCAGATTAAATTTGGGTGCCCCATCTCTACCTGATGTTGCTCCTGCTGCATGTCCCAGGGATTCAAATGCTTTACACTTCTCCTCTGATCAGTCAAAGCTATCTAGTATCTCTCCGTCCAGGTTTATCCCCTCTGGAAGTGCTCCAAGCTCTAAAACAACCCTTTTCTCCACACTTCGTTCCTACACCCAATCAAAAATCACATTCCTGTCATGTCATTGATTTTAGGTGTCAGTTGCTAAGAAGAAAGAATTTAGCGTTCCAAAGAGATCATGGTAATTTAAAAGAAAAAGATATTTATTAAGTTAAGTAAATCTAATTGGTGGAACATGCGAGGGAGTTGATTGAACTTGTTCCTCTGTCTTTGCTCCCAGAAAAATAGGGCTCAACAACTTGGCTCTCCCCTGGTTAAGGACTCAGAATAGAAAATGTTTGGTCAGCAACAAGTCAGACTCTAATCCCTGTATCCATTTGTCTTCTGCAGAAGAGAAACTTGTCTATTTGCTGATCCCTGTAGTTAAAGGCAGTATTCAATTGAAACTATTAATGAGTTTACTATTACTGGAGAGGCAGTCTGGTCTAGTGGATGGAGAAATGGTCAAACAACCGGGAAGATCTAGGTGCAAGTCTTGTTTATGGCACATGTCAACTATATGATGCTGGACAGGTCACTTAGCCTTAGTGTCCCTAAGCAATTCTCTAAAATTATAAATTGCAGAACAATTTGTATATAGGTCTACATAAGTGGAAAAAAGTTTTATTACTGAGGAGCTCTATATACCAAGAAATTACAAGTCCTAGTGCCCCCAACCCTCAAAATTGTGTATTACTATCAGGTTAGATTTCTACACACCCAACAAAGTCTTTAAGATAAAAGGTTCCTAACAATTAATCTCAATGCTTCATAAACTATTTGAAAAAATAGGTAAAGAAGTCCTACCAAATTCCTTTTGTGATACAAATACGGTTTTGATACCTAAACAAAAAGAAAACTATAGGTCAATTTCCCTAATGAATATTTATGTAAAATAAAACACTAGCAAGAAGATTACATCAATATATGACAAAAAATCATATATCATAATCGGGGATCAATAGTAGGAATTTAGAACTGGTTCAATATTAGGAAAACTATAAGCATACCTGACCATAACAATAATAAAAACAAAAAATTGCATGATTACAGTAATAGATGTAGAAAAAGTTTTTGACAAAATACAACATTCATTCCTATTTAAAAATACTAGATAGCATAGGAATAAATGGAGCTTTCCTTAAAGTGATAAATAACATCTATCTAAAACCAAGAATAAGTATTGTCTGTAATGTGGATAAACTAGAAACCTTCCCAATAAAATTAGGGATGAAACAAGGATGTCTATTTTCACCATTACTATTTATGTTGTATTAGAAATACTGACCATAATAATAAGAGAAGAAAAGGAAATTGATGGAATAAAAATAGACAATTAGGAAACAAAATTATTGTTCTTTGCAGATGATATAATGACATGCTTATAGAACTCCAGAGAAATCAACTAAGACATTAAAAAAAAGCTTCAAAGTTTCAGGATATGACATAAACCCATGTGAATCCTTTCAATATATTAACAAAACTCAACAATAAGAGAAAGAAAAAATCCATTTAAATTAAATGTAGTCAATATAAAATACTTGGGAGTCTACCTGACAAAACAAACCCAGGGATTACATGAACACAATTATGAAACACTTTTCACACAAATACAGACATCTAAATAATTAGAGAAATATTAATTGCTCATGAGTAGGCTGAGCAAATATAATGAAAAATAACACTACCTATATTAGTTTACTTATTCAGTGCCATACCAATCAAATTACCAAAGAATTGTTTAAAAGAGCTAGAAAAAATGACAAAATTCATCTGAACAAACAAAAGGTCAAGAATATCAAAAAAATCAATGAAAAAAATGTTAAGGAAGGTGGATCAGTTTGTACAAAAACAATGAAATGGAAATCAAGGGCATGTCTATCAGTTGGGAAGTGACTGAACAAGCTGTAGTATATGATTTTGATGCAATACTATTATGCAATAAGAAATTATAAAGGGGACAGTTTCAGAAAAACCTGGGAAGACTTCTATGAACTAACTCATGAAGACTTAAGTGAGCAGCACCAGGAGACCGCTGTGCGCAGTAAGAGCAACGTTGTAAGGACGATCCATCGTGAAAGTCTTAGCTACTCTGATCAAGGCAGTGATCCAAGATGATTGCAAAGGACTCTTGATGAGAGATGCTATGAAACTCCAGGGAGAAAACTGATGAACTCCGAATGCAGAATGAAGAATTTTTTTCACTTTCTTAGTTTTTATTTTTTTATTTTGTTTGTGTTCTCTTTTGCAACATGGCTAAGATGGAAATATGTTTTGCATGACTTCACATCTATAGTTGGTAGCAAGTTGCTTGTCTTTTCAAAAAGGGAGATTAGAAGGAGAAGAGAATTTGGAACACAGAATTTAAAAGTATTATTTTTATTTACTTTTAATTGGGAAATATTTAATGAAATAAAAATAATTTTAAAAAGATGAAACTACCATAGCTATTTTCTTTAGGCAAGGAACTCATTTTAGTTCACTTTGAAAGGCAAAGTTATCTTCATTTCCTTCCTGTCTTTCCTGACCTTTAATGTCTCCATAAAACCACACTATATGGTTCTTTGAAAAGTACTTCAAGACATTTCAAAAAAAATATAGTTTCAACTCTATTCTGGGAACTTTGCACACTGTTATTTCAATTCCTAAAATGTAAATGGTGTATAATGGTTACCATTGATGCCAAAGAAAAGGTAGGCTCTTTACAGTCATAGTTAAAAGTCAGGCAATATTAAATGACACTTCTCCCTCCCTGACTCCTTGTGGCTTTGTCACTGTTCATCAAAATTCTATCAGAGAGGAACTGTGGCTGATGGAAAAAAGAGCTATGAAATGAGGAACAATGTGAATGCCATAGATATCTGAAGTGTATTCTTAGGAGGAATTTCATGGTGAAATAGCTGGATCTTCGGAAGAAATTGTTTTTTGACAGGTGAGATGAAATATGACTAAGGACATGGCAAGTCTTTCTCTATTGGTGCTATAATTAGATCCACACAAAGGATTTAGAATCCATAATTTATTATAGGTTAAGAAGTTGTGAACACATGTGGCTACATTAAAAAAGAGACACCATGACTAACTGGGCTTATAGTGAAAGCTCCAAAGTGGACTTATCATTGACCACACATGTGACTTTCAACAAGGTACTTAGCCTGTGTCTTAGTATTTATTTTGTTGGAAAATAAATATGGAGCTGGAAGGGACCTTAGAGCTTATTTTGACTAATATTCTCATTCCCAAGATAAGGAGAATGAGACTGCAAGCAGCTAAATAACCCAGTCACAATTATACAGGGAACAGTGTCAAGCAGAGATGGGAAGAGTTTATGATCAAACCAGAGATAGAGAGGATCATGGGAAGTGAAAGGATAATTTTGATTATATGAAATTGAAAAAAAATGTTCTTGCACAAACCAAACCAATGCCATCAGAATTAGAAGGAAAGCAGAAAGTGGCAAGTTTTTCTCACCATTT